>BMAW01095505.1:460420-497142 GCA_019974015.1 Nephila pilipes
TGTGTACTTCGTTCAGTTACGTATTGCTATGGGTTCGAATATCATTGCCTTATGGTGCGCGCGCTACGGTTTGGCCTAACTAAGACAAAGAACTCCCACTGGGTCATTAGACGTTTTACTCGTATCGTTGTTGTTGTGACTTGTGGGAGAAGGCTCCGCTGTATCCCTCTCCGTGAAGAGTTCTTTTAGCGATGATGGCATTCGAAACGATACTTTTATATTTTGTTTTCCAGCCATTACTGCAATTGGTTTCATCCCTGTTGCAGTGCACCCCTTTTAAAGCGTTTCCGTTGACGTCATCGGCAGTTTCTATTTGAAATGAGAGTCTACTAGATACATGTGCCGTAGCCAATTATATCACTGACGGTGATTTGTGGGTGTCTTATTGGACACACTGGTAAATTACGAGGATGTATATTCTATCAATGCTAGCTGAGGTGTGCTGCTCTCTTGTATTCAATTCTTATCAACTTAGACGGATGGCATTTGAACTTAGTTTTGAAAGATGTTTGATTTGTGGATATCTGTAGATGGAGCTATATGCTGCGCTGTAGGCAGCTGAGTCGAAGAATTCCCAACAGGAAAGTTAATGGTAGTTTAACTCAGTCAGTTTAATCTCGATTTGTGCAAAGAAATCCACAACACAATACTTACAGCTGAAATTCCATTGTATTGTATTGTAATGTGTAAGTTCAAATAAAAATCGAAATATCGAATAGAGTCCTTTGAAATTGCAAACACAAGTATATATTCTGTTAACACATATTTCACAAAATATACTGACTAAGCGGATTATTGCTAATCTGAAGTGAGATGATATTAGAACAACAGTACGATATATATATCACATGGATCAATAGTTCGAGACTACCGCAGAGATAGCGCTCGTAGTAACCAGCACGTCTTTCTAGGTACTACCTTTGCTTGAACGGTCCACAAATTTAAGTCGATCGGACCAGAAACACCTGAGTTATCGAGGTTGGAAGTCAGCCGTTTTAAGTTTGTTTAAAAATGGAAAACCCTGAGTTTCGTGTTCTGATAAAACATTGTTTTAATGGGTAAAACACGGCAAGCGAAACAATGACGAAAATGTTACGGACTCTTTGTCCACGTCAAACGATTTGTCGGTGGTTTGCCGAGTTTAAACGTGGTCAAGATTGCCACACAAATGACGCGGAACGCTCTAACCTGTGAGCGTTACACTGAAAATGTAAGTGAAGATAGTAAAATTATAATGAAGATCGTAAAGTGAAGCTCCGTGAGATTTAGAGATGACAGATATCATATGGAAGTGTATTTACTATCCTTCATGAAAATTGAGCATGAAAAGGTTTTCATGAGTGGTGCCGCGATTGCTTTCGATTTAACAACGCTGATATTTTATTATTATTCATTCGTTAATTTTAATGGAGAAATCAGTAAGATGTTGAACTCAAAAATCTTTCAGCGTCAGGAGGGGGGGGGGGTAAATGTTGGTTAACTTGTGGCTTTTAAATCGAGTCGTTATTTCTACTGATATTTTCAATGACAACGCGATTTTAATCAGCTTAAAAATTTATAAATATAGGATGGATAGCTCTTAAACCTCTCTAACTTAAGGTACAATAATAAGCAATGATGCGAACTTTTGATGTTGGTGGAAAAATACTACACAAAAATGAAACAATAAAACCAGTAAGAATTCATTGTTTTCTTCTGATTTCATGGAAGAAATTTTTTTTTGTTCAAACGTGTAAAACGTAAGATTTCCTAAATAAAACTAACTATTGTATATAAATGCACTTTTATTGCATCGGATTGATTTTCCATTGGAAAAGGAGAATAAATTTTCTCCAGATACAATAATTTCTTGCAAGATCAAATTAATTTTAGAAATCTAAGAGAAAAAAAAAATTGAAGTGCGAAATACAAACAGATTTTGTAGGTTTTTTTTAATGTTAGGTTTTTTTTTAGGTACAAACTGAATTAAATTTCCTAAATGCCGGGTAAAAATATTTTTTGAAACAAATCAAATGATATTTTTAAGATCGTAAGATATAAGGGCAGAAAATCACTTACATGTTGACTGTTGCAAGGCCCTTTTATTATCCCTTTCTTAACTATCTGCAATTCGTAATCAAAACGTGTTTTCCCTTTTGTATGATGAAAACCGAATGACTTGCACACGAGTTTGAAAACCGACAGCGTCCGAGAGCTGTCAGCAATAACTCAAAGGTCAGTGACTATCAGAGATAATATTTTATTTAGGGATCGAGTGTGTTGGTTCAGGCAACCCTCCATCAATAATAGGTTGGTTTTTTCCGTGTAGATCTACTTGTATAAACAAATAAATTTTGAGACTGATAAGAACCGAACAGAATAGAAAACCATAAAATTCTTTTGGTATTCTATTTTTAGCAATTTGAATTTTTCGAAAACCCTTAGTCTCAAAGCAATGTTTCCATTCAAAGAAATGACTTTTCAAATAGTTAAGCTTAATGGTAACAACCATTCCGCTTGGAAATTCAAAATGAAAGTGAAATTAATTTAAAAGTATTTTTTGGGACCTAACAGAAAATGATCCGAACCAAGCGAAAAACTTAAGAATAGATATGGGCAATCTATAGCAGTGATTAATCTCTGCATAGAAGATTCACAAATAATTTAAGTTAAATATGAAAATTATAATGACAGGGATATGTGAAATAATCTCAAATCTATCCTTAAAAGAATTAACTTATGTTGCTAACTAATCGTACTAAGAAAATAATATGAGACAAAAATGCCGAAGACGGTAAAATGATCGAACACATTGCTCAAATGCTTGAATTAATTGGCAAACTTTAAGCCGTAGGCGAAGAAATCAAAGACAATCACATCGCTGCACTTTTGTTAGTTTCAGTTCTTAAATGCTACGACATTTTAGTAACGGTTCTAGAAGTAAGGCCGGAAGGTGAATGAACTCCGAAATTAATTAAAAACAAATTAACAAATGACAGTGGCGCATCTGAGGGAAGGTAAAGGATATGAAGGAAAAGAAGGTTTTTTGAAAGACCAATGAATCATTCACCAACTGACTGTGCCTTATTCGTCCCAATAGGGCGGAGTTTCAGAAGGAAAGAATTGGATTCTCGTTGAGATGTCCCTAATATAAAGCAAATCTACTTCTAAAATTTTAGGCCGAAGCAGGCAAACTACTTTCAAAACAGATTGCCTACAAAACTCAATAAGAAATCACCATTCGAGTTATGGACTGGCCGGGTGTCGTCCTCGTCACTTGACCGAGGTTCAAAATTACGGGGTCCGTCGCCAATAGCCCTCGTTGCTCCAAATGCGATTAATTGAACTAACCAACCAAACAAACAATGGACTAGTCAGGAACTTGATCAATCTAACATAGGAACATGATGGATGAAGAGCCTTCGCATGCCTCCACAAAAGCTAAAGGGGAACAGTGGATGCAAAAACTGTTAGAGGGATTCTGATTGGCTATGACCAAAGAAGAAAGGGTTACAGAATCTACATATCAGATAATCAAGTAATTATTAGCAGAATAGAAGGATTCAAAGAAGATTAAAGTACTGTATATACTTTGTGTTCGAATGCATCTAATTTAAATGTGTTAACAATAATGTAAATGAATATCTTCTCGTTCACACAAGTCTTTGGGTTAATCCTTGACAATTAGGCTTTGATTTGAATTATTATATATAGATATGCTATACCGCACACCAATGCTGCATAAGATCCATCTCTACGAAAGCGTAAGCACAAATTTGTTTCATGTGATCAATCTAATCGAAATATTATAGTTAAATATCAGAACTTAAAAATGTAAATATTATGCAAAAAATGAAATGGAAATATTTTTACGAAAGAAAAGACGAGTGGCCACGAAAACCTAGGGGTCATGGTAAAGAACTCACAGCCGGCGGTTTTCGCCGAGTCGCGGGTTCGAGCCTTGATGCCAATAAAGACCGCAGTGTAGCAAGGGCTGTTTCACGTTTTTTTTTCTTTCTATTGGGACTCAAAGTCCTCCCATTGTTGTGGTGTGGAAGTTGGAGGGAGGTGCCAGCTCAGGTATCGTCCTCGTCATTTGATCGAGGTTCAAAATTACGAGGTACGTCGCCAATAAACCTTGTGTTGCTTCTAGTGCGAACTTAAATGAAAACAAAACCAAGAAAAGACGATATTTATGGAAACTGAGTACGGTAGACGCTACAACTTTGATATTAATCGGTGTCGTTCTTTAAGAATTGATTAATGTATAAAAAGATTTTATTCTTTTTTTTTTTTTTTTTCCATTTTGCAATAACAAAAATTCAATTTAGCTTAAAATATTTTTAATTTAAAAACTATCATTTGCTTTAATTTCAATATCTGAACAGTGCAGAATTATCTTCTTTAATGATTTATCGTACGCTTTAGTTTTAACATTTAATTCGGTAGTTTGATATTTATGGTATAATCGTTTGTTTTTTTTCTTTTCGTTGTTAAAAATTTTTTGGACGGAAGAAGTTTATATACTTTGATTAGAAAACAAGAATATTATCTTATGCGATACAAGGAGATGAAGTTGGTATAATTCTAATGACCAATGTATGCGATGGTAAATTGATAGATAGAAATATTTTAAATAGAAAAAAAGGTAATCCACACGATTAATCTCAAAATGGAAATTTTTCAGAAAAAAGAAGATAAGGTATTTGTAGAAAGAGAATACTGGAGACGCGCGCCACAATTTTGATATTGCTCGATTCACTCTTGAATAATGAAAATATTTTTTTTTTAGTTATATAGTTAACTTTTTAGATAAGAAAATATGTTTCCTTTGTTATATTATATCTCTATTAATTTTTTAGGAAAATTGAGATAGAAGTAGGATCGGTTGCTTGGTTTTATTAACGCCGCACTGGAAGAAACACGAGGGCTCTTGGCGACGGACCTCATAATTTTGAACCTAAGTCAAGTGACGAGGACGACACCAGAATGGCACCCCTTTTCCTTACTTCCAAAAGGTGTTTTTTTTCAACAGATTAAACGTGTATTAATTCCGGCTACAAGGCGGGTCTTTAATGGCATCAAGGCTCGAACATTCGACCCGACGAAAACTGCTAGCCTCGAGTCCGAGACCATGACCACCAGGTTACTTCGGCCACGAAGCTGGATTGGACTACACAAAATGGGAATTGGTACAAATTTATTACAGGAGACTTCTTAATCATTAAGAAAATATTCAAGAAAAGCAAATATTATTATATTGGTAAACATTATGTTATTTGATTACATTTCACATTATATATTGTAAATTATAAATAATTTTACTTAGTTTATCCGATATAGTTATCATTCCCTTCTAATCCTTATTTTGATCCATAGAATAAAATATATAACAAAGAGGACATAACTTATATTAACTTATATAACTTATTATAAAGAAGATATAATTCTTAAATATTTCACAGGCACTATGTTGATGATAAATATCATAATTTATTTAATTCTCGAATAATTCACTTTAGCGTAAAGATAAAATTATCAAATAGGATAATTGTTCTTGACTGATGCTACGCATAGTTGTGCGTGTGATGATAAATCAATATATCATCTTTCTTTTTATTTCAATTTCTTAAATATGAAACTTCTATTCCACTTTTAAAAATGCCGATTTTCTCTTTGGGGTAGCAAATACCTGCATCTCGAGTTCCCTATTTTTACAGATTGTACACAATTTTTTCGATGATTTCTCCATTTCCATCTCTTTTTATGTAAGCGTTGTCTGCGCGATTGAAATCCCTCTTTCCTCTGTCTCTGAGTGCTTCACCAACTCAGGTGCTGCTCTTTCGTCATGGCTTGGACATTATCATTTGGTAAAAAGACTCCAGAAACATGCAATGCAATAAACAAAATAATTAATTTTTATCAACGACTGCTTCCTTAAACCAATAATAGCATCGAAACGATGTTACACACACACATATATATATACATACAAGGGGATTCAAAAATTATTTATTTTTGACCGAACATGAAGTTCGTGTTACAATTGTGTACTGCCATCTATTAAAAGATACCAAAACAAATTTGATATTGATTCATAGGTTAATTTTCTTGCTGCCGTGTGTAACTGTCACTATCGATGAAACCTGGATGAATCATTATGAACCGGACACCAAGCATGAGTTACTTCCGGAAAATTTGCTTCTCAAAAGTAAAATATGGTCTCGTCGTCTGAATCAGTTACGGCTGCAAATTATGTTTACAAAGGTCATCATACTCATGGATTTCTTTGGAAAAAGAAAAACGATCGTTGGACAAAACTGCAAAAATGCCCATTTAACAAATACTAAGGCCCTTTTTAAACCGTCCTTGTACAGACAAACTTTTTTCAACTTGGGGAAACAACGAATATAACCAAATTATCGTATACAAATACAAATCCTTAGAGATATTAAAAACAATATTTAATATTAGACAGATTTAATTCTTGCACCGTGAATTCTGTCACTCACTCACAATGGGAGCACGGTACCCTAAAGATTGAATCAGTTAGCTTTGTCAAAGACGCTGTTCAAATCCACTGGTTCAAATCTCTGCGCCATCAGGCATCTGTCGTGTGAAATATTGGAAGTTGTGGAACTTTAAATGGAACTAGAATTCACCATGTGCCTTTGTGTTGTCATAAAGAGAAAGAAATGCCCTCCTCGCCACTCGACTGCGATTCAAATTTGATAGAGGATTTTCTGAGCCAGGATGAATTAAGCCATAAATTAAGCGATCATGTGACAAGTATGACACCCGCGCTTCGTGACCTCGGTTGCCGATGGGTCCTGATTGAGAGCTCATGACCAGCATTGCTTCCCACGCTTTGTGAATTCGATTTTTGAAGACTCGTCGTGTAGAGTGACTGATGCAAGTGTAATCTGTCAGGGTGTTAACCCCTCACATTGCCGTAAAAGTTAGTTGACTAGGATGGCAACTGAGAAGTGTCGTCCTCTGCACTTGGGACGCGGATCAAAATTACAAAGTCAATCCTTATACCACGGTCAATAATTCTCGAATTGCTTCCAAGTGTGACTTTTTTTTTTTTTTTTTTAGCATCTGAACTACTATTACTTTCTTAATTTCAGCACGACATAAGGACTCTAATACCCAGTTTCTCTTAACATATACCAAATATGGTCTTTAGGTTTCTCAGAAACTCATGGAGATGGAAATCGTATCCAGGGTACGACATGTTCTGGGTAGCCATGGGGTCATGGTCTAGCGCTCACGGCCAGTCTCGATTCCGTCGAGTCGTAGGTCTGAGTCCCGGTGTCAGTAAAGACCCGCCGTGTAACCGGGGCTGATGCACGTTAAATCTATCTGGGCCCAAAGTCCTCCCGTGGCGTGGAAGCTAGGAGAGGGAAGTGCCAGCTCAGGTGTCGTTCTCGTCACTTGACGGTGGTTCAAAATTACAGGTCCATCGCCAATAGTTCTTGTGTTGCTTCTAGTGCGATGTTATTAAAAACTAAACTAAAATTCCGTCGCATTTGAAAACTTTCAAATTTCAAACTCATGGCCATACAAACAAATCACACTTCTGTGTTTTCATAACAATTTTGTATCTTTGGAGCTTAGTTTTTAACGTAGGTTACGAAATGTCTCAATAGTCCAACAGAATATTCTTCCTTTCCGTAACTGTTTTCTTCCTTTTCTGCTTCCAGAATGAATTTCTCAGACGCGATAACTGAGTTCGTAGTTACCTTATTTGTTAACTTAAAAATTTCCATCATTTTTTTAAAATTTGCACTCTAAAGCGCTAGACATATTATTGGTTTTATTAATGTAACAGATAGAAAAGATGAATCAAAACAGGTTGTAATCTCAGTCGATAACTACCTAAATTTTGTCTGTTTTCAAAATTTCAAGAAGTTTTGAAATTATATACAATCAGACCTGTTTTTAAATGCTCCTTTTCTGGGCGATTTTTTACGTATGATCTTTTTCACGCGTGTATAAAAAAGCCCTTCATAGTGTATGATATGAGCAAAAAGTAAAAAAATAAGTAATTATAAATTATCACAAATTTTATTATATTATAGTTTGGCGTCTGTCACGTTTTGCCCTTGAACTGACACTTTTAGAGACCTTCAATGAATTTCCTTGCAGTCGATAACAATTCTGAAAGAGCTTTAAAATTCCAGAACGATCTTGCATGTCTGGTTACGCGACGTATACAAGCGGCCAACCGTCGTTGCAAAAAATAATCACCGATTCCGTCGTATCACCCAAATTGTCAACTCTGAACGAGGGCGAGACAGCATCTTGTGACGAAAGGAATTTTGAACCATTTGAAAATCCACTTTTTTGACTAGGAAGAATACTTTTTATATGCACATTTTGAAAATTTCGTTTTTGAAACATTTAATGCATAAGCAATTAAAACACTTAAAAATGTCCCCGTTTGTAAATTAATTTTTACCTTGATTGGAAAACTAATTTCTAGCTACATCGCGAGGTATATCGATTTATATTTTCTATTCTAGAAAATCTTTTTTTATGTGATCCCTATTCACCGCACAAAGAAAAAAAAAATCTAAGTGATGCAAACAATACATTTTATAGCTAATATTTTTTGTATTTCTTTTACGACGTCCTTTCCCCCCGAACAAAAACGGATTTGAGTGTACGACATAAATTAATTTACAAAAAAAAAACATGATTATATTCGATAATGATTTTTTTTTTTTTAAAAAAAAAATAAAAATATAAATAAAAAATCCGACCTGGCTTTGCTAATTTCATTTTAACATGCGCTAAGGTTTTTTTTTTTTTTCTTCTTCTTTCTATTAATACCCTCAAAAAAGTAAAATTGTTCAAAATGAATATTAATTAGCAAAAGCAAGCGTACGTCCGAGCCCAAATCACCACAGAAGCAATTATTATCGAGAAAAGGAAATATCTTCTAAAAATACTAGTGCATTTTTATTTTTTTTATTAAAGCATTCTCTAAACTACAAAACCGTGGCCAATATTAACAAAAAAAAAAAAAAAAGGAAAAGAATAAAAACAGACGATTCTGCCATAATAACCAGTTATTCAAATAATTATTAAAAAAAATAAGAGTAAATGATAAAATATCAAATTAGACAGTAACATTTTATTGGGACTTAATGTAATTAACTTAACCATAATTTATTTGTAATGTCAATTTTTTGAACCTAACGTTGTACATCCTTTATTATATGGCTACGCATTTTTGTTGACGCCCTTTTCTCAAAATAGCAACATGTTAGTAAATTTGTTATTTTGTTATATTTCGCAACTACATTTGTTTATTTACTTTACTCCTTTTACAACTTATCAGTGATGACAGGAAATATTTTATCCTCGTGTTTGGCTATTGAGACGTTGCTTGATAAGCCGGAAATTCCACCATTATCTCCTCATCTCTCAAGGTGAGCTATTTGAGCATCTTCTTTCTTTTTGTATTATTTACTCATATCCCATGATCGGTGCCTTCTTTCGTGTGTTATACGACTCATATTCGAAGTCCTAATGATACCATGCAAAATGCGATGAGTTAAGTGTTGAATCCAACTTAAATTAATTATCTGAGAAGGAGGCACCGTATTAATTGGCGATAAGGCTATTATACCAAATTTCGTGCATGCCAATTGATACGCAAGGCCTAAATGAAGCCATATAAATTCCCGAAAAAAATTAACTTTTCGTCCGGGCATATTCTGAATCTAAACTTAATCATCAAACATACTGTTATATAACTGATTTTAACCATTATTCATAATTTTTTTCTTTCTTAATTGATTTGTTCTCAAAAGACCTTGGGCCGCAGTAGCCTAGTGGTCAAGATCGTGATCTAGCGGCCGGCGGTTTTCGTTCACTCGCGGGTTCGATCCTTGGCCGCCAAAAACCCACCGTGTAGCCAGGGCTGATGCACGTTAAATCTGTTCGGGGTCCAAAGTCCTCCCGTTGGCGTGGTGTGGATGTTAGGAGAGGGAGGTTCCAGCTCAGGTGTGGTCCTCGTCACTTGACCATGGTTAAAAATTGCGAGATCCGTCGCCAATAGCCCTCATGTTGCTTCTAGGGCGACGTTAATAAAAACTAAAAAAAATCTCAAAAGATCTTCAATCAAATATATCAAGGGATAGATTCGTTTGAGGTTCGCAGAATTTCCGCCATTTTTCGGGGGGTAAAACCTAGCGATAACCATTTCTCTTTTACTAGCCGCAACTTAGTATTCTTCTTGTCACAGCCGCCAACTCCTTTTTTCGGATGATGCGGAATTACATTATTTGGTGACGAAAGAGGTATTCAAATTTTAAACCAGGTGAGCAGTTTTGAAGTTTTTAACATCTGCGCATTTTAACAGCATGAACATTTTTTACAAATTATCTTACTTTTTTTCCAAACTTTTAAGATTTTCTCTCTCTCTCTTTTTAAATTCTGGCACTTATCTTACATAAGAGCCGTTTGTAAAATTGTAAGCACATTTAAACAAATATATTTCCATCAATGTGTGTAGGTTTTAATGTTTTCGATCCTTTCTGTTTTAATATATATTTTAAAAAAGTATTTAGAAAATATGCATTTTTTCGTGTTTTAAATTTAAGATAAGATTTCTAAAATCGTCATTTCTGACCGTTATTCCGAAACTCGGACGAAATCTTGTTTTAAAAATGGTGGATTCATTAAAAATTCCTAGGGATCAACATTTTTAAAAACGTGATTTAAAATGAACGTGATAAAATTTTTATGTGACGTATAATTTTTTTTAAATCCCTCTTAAGCTTTTTTTTTTTAAAAATCGATTTGTTTAAGTTTTCAACAAATCTACCATTTCGAAAAGAAGGTTTCGTCATAATTTCAGATTTAGTGATCCTTTTTAGAAACGGCGTTTTGGCGTGATTTCGGAAATTCGCCAAACATAGGCTGCAGACCACTAAAGCATTTGTTCTAATATCAGCTTTATGATGTAATATTTATTGTATTTTTATAATTTATATAGGTGCTGTATTTTCCATTTTTTATTGTAGAAATTTTCAATCTTAATGTAAGAACTTTTCTTAATTTTTTCTTCCAATTTTTAAAACCAATATTCATAAAGCAGTTCTGGGCAAGCGAAGCCAAAGCAATGCTCGCAGAAATACATATAAGGGATGTACTCCTGCGAAATTGTCAACCTATAAAAGGGTGTTATGTGTTAGTTGTTTGATCTTTCAGGTGAATGAACAATTAGTTTTGCCATTAAAAATAATGCATTGTGACAAAAAAAAATATTTTGGAAATTTTTATATGGGATTTCAAGCATAGATAGGTATGTATTTATGTATTTCATATGAAAAGTTCTTATTTGATTTTATTTCTATTCAATAAAATATCTGAAAAAAATATATAGCATTTTTAGACGCTAAAATTGTAAATTCAACTTTTGAATCCGGCTGTATTGTCAATCTGATAGTGAAATTAAATATTTTTTGTAAATTTCAATTTTGACTAGTCATGTACAAATGCTAATTTCCTATACATTATTTAATTATAATTAAGAATAAATTATTAAATTTCTACTTTAATAGATTATAAAGTCTCACTTATTAAAGTTTTTGGTTTTTTTTTTTTTTAATTATTTAGGCAATTTGATTAGTTCAGTTTTGACCAAAATTTACAAAAAAAACCCGAACAACAAGATCAGTTTTGAAAATAACCAAAGCGATTAATATTTCTCCCGAAATA
The DNA here is from genome assembly GCA_019974015.1 of Nephila pilipes. Taxonomy (NCBI): domain Eukaryota; kingdom Metazoa; phylum Arthropoda; class Arachnida; order Araneae; family Nephilidae; genus Nephila; species Nephila pilipes. The sequence goes on from BMAW01095505.1 coordinate 472,136, forward strand.
AGAAGGATTATTGCTGAGAAGAGATAGAGATGTAACATCCAGGAGGAAAAGGTTAATCTTACTATTTCTTATATTGTTCTCTTGAAGTAATAAACATTTCTACGAAAGCTCAAACATTTTTCTGGGGTCTTAAACTTACAACTAGTTTATTTGAACCGTGATGTGCTTTTGACTTTGACAGGCATATGATCATTTAAAAGCCTAAGGCTATATTCCGGAGATTTCAAGAATGATATGTTTATCAAAATATTGATCATTTTATGCGGTTAATGAATTAATGCCTTAGCTTGAATGAACATTGAAGTTTATGGCACAAAAGCCAAATCTGGATTTGCTACTCCAAACAATGTGCATGATATAAACGTTAGAAAAATGAGAAAAAGTTAAAAGTCAGACAAGAAACGTCCAAAGTAGTGAAGGATTCTTAGAGTATCCCGGGGGAACATCACCTGTGTTCACAAAAGAAAATTAAACCCTGTGGAAAAGAAGAAAAAAGTGTTAGTTACCTTGAGTCATGATGTCCATACTTCCCCCAAAAGGTAAGCTCAACTCACGCCAATATATATATATATATTTTTTGCTTCCCCAATCAATCAAAACTAAATTTATGTATAAAAAAAAATTAATGTAAGCTATATTTGAAATTAAGTATGATTTTTTTACTGGCTGAAATAAAGTAAGAGGTCTCACTATTAAATAACGAGACTGACTCTGATACAGAAGTAAGCAAGCGCCAAACGCCAGCGACCGACAGCTATTGAATGTGAACTCTTCTCTTTCGAGTGCAGTACCTCTCGCTTCTGTAAACAAATCGGTGTACCCGTAGCCTTGATTCGCATTGAGTTATATTTTTTGGTTTCACAGGAAAAATGATAAGTGAGCAAAGAATTGTTGAAAATTTTACATGAAACTTGGAAAAACCGCTATTGAAATTTGTTATTCATTGAAAGAAGTGTATCATAATGAATGTTTACTACGTGTACGTGTTCTTGAGTGGCTTAAGCATTTTTCAAGGTAGCCCAGAAGACGTGTAAAAAATAATTCACTACCGGATCGCCCTTCCACGTCGAAAAGGGATGACAATATCGGAAAAAATCGGTAACTTTTTCGTTCTGACCATCGGTTAAGTATTCGTGCGATTGCTGAGAATGTAGGAATTGTCGAAGAATTTGTAAGGCATATTTTTTCCACAAAGACAGAGTGCCGGATAATTACGCATTGCCTGTAAGTGGTTTTTAGCCAAGTACAGCATCTCAATGTTAGACCATCCGCCTTATTCGTCGGATCTTGTACCATGCAATTTCTACCAATTTCCTATGGTGAAATCAGCATTAAAAGGAACAAGATTTGAGTACGTTGAAGCTGGAAATAGAAAGCGGAACGCGTATTGAAGGTGCTGACAGAAGATTTCCAGCACTGTTTCGAACAATGGAAGATTCGCAATGAACGTTGTAAGGATAGAGGAGGGGTATATATTGAAGGTGATAATAAGTAAATATGTATGACATCAAAATAAAATATTTTACAGTTTCAGTCTCGTTATTTAATAGACATGCCTCGTATAGGATGCATGCCAAACATGGCAATTTTTGGGGTTGATTAAGTTTTTATTCCTGAAGGAGAAATTTTTTTTCGCTAATTCTGAAAATATTGGTTTTCCGTAAGCTTTAAAATATATTATAGACTTATTTATATTAAAAGTTTTCAAAACTTACCAAAATCACCAAGCCGCATCCAAGATTTTATTTTAAACGGATTTTTTTCTGATAATGCATATTACAGGAATGTGATGAAAATGATGGCAATTTTTCTAGTAAAATCATAGTTTATTCAAACACAATATAAATTAATAACGTTAAATGTGATTGTTTATTATTAACGTCGCACTGAGAAGCAATACGATTGCTATTGGCAGCAGACCGCATAATTTTGAACCTCGGTCAAGTGACAAGGACAAAAACCTAAGCTCGCATCTCCTTCTCCAAACTTCCACACCACGCCATTGGGAAACATGGGACCTCGACAGATTTAACAAAAGTGATTTTCAATCAGTTGTCCACAAGAAGATCTATGTTCTTGGCTGCGAAAAATAATTGTAATGGTAGGAAATTTTGGCGAATACAGTATTTAAAGCATAAACAAATGGAACATTGAAAAATGTTCTCGCGAGAATAGCAGTTTTTGTATTGTTTGGAAAATCAATGTTTAGCTCTATAGTGAGATCTGGAGACATTTTCTACAAGGGGGAATTTTCTTATACGGTCCCTATTTACCGCATAAGTTTTTTTTTAAAAAAAATAGTGCTACAAACAATATAGTTACAGCTACATATTGAAATAGAGAATTTATACATTTCTTATGTATTTTCTTTTATTTTGTCTCTTTCTCACACACAAAAATAGGTTCGAGTGTAAAGTAAAAATACATTTTTGACACACATTGTTACCTCAATTTTCGAGCCACTATACAAAGTTTTCAAGAGTGATTTTTTTTTTCATACTCTGTTTTGTCCTCAACATTCGAATTAGACAGAAGGATGAGACATCAATGTCGGTGTTTTATCAATCGATTTATTGTAGGCGATGTTTATTTAGCATCGATATTTTGAGCTCGATGTTTTTCACAAAGTCGATATTATATTTTATGCTGAAAAAATCCACTCTATAACATTTTCTCTATCAGTGAATTGAACATTCTGTTAATCTTAAAACCAAAGGGACCAACGGTGGTGGAGTTTGGGAAAATAACGGGGAAATTCAAAACAATTTAAAAAAGTGGAGGTGGAGTATAAGTAAGTAAACACATTCTTCCTCTCTGAATTGCTGACGGGAAGAGCTATGTCCTTTCCCCTACCAACAAATAAACAATTAATCATATTGCCGATTAAGTATAGTTGGTCTAAAGATACTGACGCCGACTTCCGATTGGTGCCTTTTCAATCTTCAATTAAACTCAAACGCTTACCGCGACGAACTATCTTGTGTTACAAAAACACATCATACAACTAGAAGGCTGGTTCTCCAAATGGAAAATCGCTCTGAATGCTTCTAAAACGGAGGCCGAGATCTGAAATCACAATAAACAACCACAAAAACATCTGGTCTCAACACACCAAATACTTGGAGTAATCCTAGATAAAAGACTCACTTTCGAACAACACATAACACAAACTATCAAAAAATTCCAAGCCAGCGCATGTTTGATAATTCGGCTTTTAATTGTTCGGAATTCAAAACTAAGAATTAAAAACGAGCTGTTTATCTACACTCTGATTCTCAGATATATCCTGACCTACAGCTGTCCCGTTTGGTTTTTCGCTGCCAACACACACCTAAATAAAATAGAAAAAGCTCAAAATAACATTATAAGACAAATTGTTATTGCAAGATGGTTCATGAGAAACACAGATATCTACCCTTCTATGAATTTCTCCACCATAAAACAATTTATCCAGAAAATCTCAACTAATTTCTTTAATAATCTCATGAATATCAACAACAACACACTATAAAATATTTATGATTACACCCCTGATCATTCCCTTAAAATACCTAAAAATGTTCTTTTAGACAACTATTAAATCTAAATTTCCATTATTTTTCACAGTTTTTCCCATAACGCCCCCCCCCCCCCCCTATCATCTTACAAACCAATCACAGCACTACTTTTTCCCATTCACTAACACACTCCAAAATCTTTTCAACCAAACCAACACACATGAAAGGCAGCAACCCTATTGATCGGTTGTAACGTCACCTTCACCCCTTCACCAGCTCTTCATCTAAACTGAATAAAAAAGAATTTTTTTCTCCAAATTTCTTCTAAATCTCAAACAATAATTTTAATTCTAACTTTTTAATTTTTCCTTTTCACATTTATAATGAATACTTATAATTTCACATCTTAATTTTTACTCTAATTAAACTTTTCTCAATACAAAAAAACGCAGTTCTGGGCTGGAAAAAAGCCAAAGTCAAGCTCAAAGAGTACTCACGATATGGAGATTAAGAGCCTTTAGCTCAGGTGCTCCAGCATCATCTTGTCAATCTATCTTGTGCTACATACGGTTGTACGCTACATTAGAACGTTTTACAAAAAAAAAAAAAAAAAAAAAAAAAAAAAAAAACGAGTAACAATTTATGAGTTCGGTAGTTGTAATTATAAGAATAATTACTAAACTTATTAGATTATTGTAGACTATACGAAATTTGTGCGGCAGTGAAAATTTATATTTAAATATTATTAAGCAAGTAACGGGACAGTTATGTCTCCAAAAAGTATCATTTGGAAATACTTTTCCTAAGATTCAGACAGTTCTGCACAGTGCACTATTTGCCTGAAGTCCCTTAAAAAGTTTGGCAGTACGTCGAATCTCATTTGGAATCTACAAGCTATGCATAAAGAAATCAATTTCAAATATTTTGAGTCAACTTCATCAAGTAACCCCAAAGAAAAAAGCAAGCAGCACATTTAGATATTGAACCCATCCCAAGCACTTCGTCGACTGTAGACCATGAAGAGATTTTACGTCCTTTTTATGTTGCTAATAAATTTGATGTGCCGAAATTACATCAAAAATCACTAAGAGACAGTTTTCTCAGTATAGCTTCTTTTAAAGATGGAGGTGATAAATATAGCAGGATTAACCATTCCATTGTTTACATGATTTGCAAAGATTAGCAGTCCGAAGATGAGGGTTTTAAACCTTTCGTTAAAATAACTGCCCCATTATATAAAATTCCATCAGGGAAAAACATAGATTCACTAATCTATGAAAAATATAAAGCCGTGGCACTGATATTGAGAGAGCAACTAGACAGTGTGCCAAATGTGTGTATCGCCACAGATATTTGGACAGAAACGCATCAAACGAGAAGCTTTCTTTGTGTAACTGTGCACTTTATTGATAATTGGATAACTATTGGAATCCACTATTCTTGGAACCTACAAGTTTCATGAAAATTTCACACGACATAACATCTGGCTGATCACCAAGCGAAAACATGTTTCGATTGGGGACTGACTGCAGAAAAAAATTATAGTTAGCTATGGTTACAGATGGGAGAACAACATTGCAGTGCTGCTGAAAAAGCATTCGGGAGGGAAACGTAGCTTCTGTTTTGTTTCTATGCTAAATTTAATGGCCCAACAATCGTTCGAATCCTTACCGAAAGTTGCCGCAGTCATAGAAAAAGTCAAAAATATAGTGAAATGGCTTAAACAAAGTGTTGCATGTAGTGATGAACTAAGGAAGGAAATAGAACGGAAACTAAATGAGAGTGTAACGACATGGTGGAATTCCACTTTCTACATGTTGGAAAGATTTCTTGAGTTGATAGAGGTTGTGACATGAATTGTAAATTTCAATAAATCAACTCCGCTAATCCCATCCGCCTGAAATATTGAATTTTTGTAAGAATTCTGTACATTGTTTAAGAGTATTCAATTTGCAACAACCGAAGCCACTGGAGAAATATTGGTTATGTCAAGCACTGTCATACCGATTAAGAAAATGATAGGCAGCAAAATTAATTCTGCATCAAGCTGTTCAGAGCCGGAGAAAAAACTGAAAGAAAGCGTTCTTGTCTAATACAAGAAGAGATTTGGCAGTGTTGAGAACTGCAATTTTTTGCAAAGGCTTCTTTATTGGATCCACGATTCAAAAACCTTCATTCCCAAGACAAAGCCTTATTGGGTACATGGATCAGAAAGCTCAACAATGAAACTAGAGAAGATGGTGAATCATCGGATTCTGAAGGTGGTCAATTGTCTCCAGCTCCATCTTCTTCTCGAGGTAATAAAAATTTACAAAATTGTGATAAATACACCATCCTTTTATTTGAATATTACTGTTTGTACACTGCTCACTATCGGATTCTTACATATAAATAAATATTTTTGGAACGTAGAACTTAATGTTTGGATGACTTATGAATCAATTTACAAAATAAAACAAGGTTAAACAAATAAAAAAAAAATCAGGAAAGCATAATTGTGAGCTGAAATACTTGGAATTTCAGAGCAAAACTGATAGCGGGTTTTTAAAGATACTAATATAGATTTATCTTTTTTCTTTGAAGAATATTACTTTTGGAAAGATCACTGCAAGATGGTACGAGATAATTGAAGCGTTAGAAAGAGGTCAAAGCTTTTGGAGGAATTCAACACGACCAGTTTGTCTCTGTAGTCTGAACTTTCAGTTTACTTCAAGAGTCCTGTTCTTGAAGTCAAGGATGATCCACTCAAATTATGTCGTGATAAATATAATCGTAAAAATTCGTATATTGCAAAAGTTGTTACTAAATACTTATCAGTGATGATGATATCAGTTCCATCCGACAGAGTTTTTTCTATAATTGGGGGGGGGGGGGGCAATTATCAGTAAAAAAGAAGTCGACTTAAAAGAGAAAAAGTTAACAAACTGCTTTTTCTCCAAATTGTGGATAAAAAAACATTAGAGCCAAAAATTAAAAATTATATTAAATAATATGTAGTAGTGTGAATAATTATATTGTATTAAGCAATATTTTATTGTACTTATCAGTGTTTTCACCGACTACAATGCAATTTTTGATTATTCTTTCTTAAAATATTGTATTGCAAAAAATAGCATTTACACAGCCAAAAAAAAAAAAAAAAAAATGAAGATAGATATTCATAATTAAAAAAATATTATTTTTCTGAGGATTTTTTTTGGAGCGAAATATCGATGTTTTTGAGTCGATGTATTTCTAACATCGATGTTTCAATATTAAATATCGATATTTGTTTGCTGCCGATGTCGCATTCCCAACTTGAACACTTTTCTCACGAAATGCATTATCATTTAGTTACTATTTGTAAATAGATACCAAAATTGGTTCAATGCACCCAGTATTATTGTTTGTTCATTGTTTTTATTTTATTATTATTCATTCATTCATTTTTAATATGGAAAAATTAGCAAAAATAATAAAATAAGATGTTAAACCAAACATGTCTTAGCCCCCTGAGGGGGATTATAAGGTTGGTTTCTCGTAACTTGTATCTTCTAACTCAAATCATTACGTCTACAGCCACCGATATTTTCAAAAGCAATGTTATTTTAAACAGCTATAAAAAATTTTTTAAAGAATCAGCCGTCATCTTGGATAGTTTTTAAACCCCTTTCACAAAAGAAGCGTAATGCGAACTTTTGATTCTGGAGGAAACGTACTACAGAAAAACGGAAATATAAAATAAGTAAGAATTCATTAATTTTCTTCCGGTAACACGGAAGACTTTTTTTTTTTGTATAAACATGTAAAACTATTGTTCATAAATTCATTTTTAATTTATTTCTTAAAACTTCTGAATCGGATTAATTGATTTCTCATTGGATAAAGTGAATAACTTTTTCCGAGATACACTAATCTCAGACAAAATCAAATTAACTTTACAAATCTAAGAGAAAAAAAAAATAATTATTTTTAAATGCTAAATACACATTGTTAAGGTGAAAACTAAAACAAATTTCCTAGCTGCGAGGTAAAAATATTTCTAGAAACAAATGATATTTTTAAGATCGTAAGATAAGAGGCCAGAAAATTACTCACATGTTGAATGTTACTTGCTTGATTGGTTTTAAAACGTAGTGGAAGCAAAAGGCGAATGTTGCAAGACGATTATCCTTTTTTCCTTAATTATCTACTTCTCATAATCAAACCAAGTGAACCGCTCGTGAATCTAAAAACCTACAGCGTCGATGAGTTTTAGAGATGTCAGCAAAAACTCGGTTCGGTGAATATCAGTTTATTTAGTCATCCAGTGCTAACTGTTTCGATACGATGTTGAATATTTCCGTCAGACTTAATATTTGGAAACAGGAAACAGAAACAAACTGCTTTTTCGGATAAACGGTGATGAAAAAATATTTCATTTCCGGGATATTAACCTTGCGATGCTATGAAAAACCCTTCGATTTCGAACAATTTGGTGCTTCAGCGAAAGTTCATTTTCTAATGCTGTTAACTTTCACTAAAACATAACTCTTTAATTGTAAGTCAGAGTGTATATATATGTGTGTGTGTGTGTAATGATTTAACTTCAATTGAATAATTTCTTAATAATAATTTATTTTTTTTACTATATCCCATTCTCTAATTCAAAAGTAAAAAGTTCATTCTTTTCTGATTCCATTCTAAATTATCCATTTATTTATAAGATCACGCGCTCATAAAATTTGTTTAATCCCTTTTTCCCATGATCGTAAATCTGACAAAATAATTTCTACAAGACTCCTCGTCCATGTTAACATTCCCTGGAATCGCTAATCCTGTACCACAGGTTCTATGACGTCTCTTATGGAAAGATCCCTGCAATATAACCAAAAACACAACGAAATTCTCTCTTATTCTCTCCTCTCTTGCTCTTACACTCCTCTGATGATCCTCTGAGATTTTTATGATGTTTTCGCTTCGCCTTGATGGCCGAAGCTCGACTAAAGTCTGCAAGAATAAATAAAATCTTATTTCGGCCATGTAATCTGAATGTTTAATTAATGTTAAAAAAACGTTAAATATCATTCGTGATATATATATATCCAACTCTTTTTCAAACGATTTGAAATAACACGGTTCACCAATAGATTTTTTTACAGGAATTTTTGTTCCAGCACGAATCTCCAGAAAAAAAAGAAAGAAAAATTATTCTAATTTTGACAGTGTTATCAGAAGACGGTCGACATATGTGAGTGATTTGGTCCACTTCAAGGCTTGTTTACTTTGTATTATCGAGTTTCGGGGAAAACCCGAATTTTATAATCACTTTTTCTTTACTTCGTTGTGCTTCAACTTGATAACAGCATTACGTTCTTTAGACGTTGTCATAGAAACTCGGGTTACACTGGCAAAAGGAGGTGATTATAACCAATGAAATTTGTCAAATTTCGCAAGGAAAGAAAAAATGCGTGCGAAAAATTTATTTGTTTCATTATAAGGTTATAAATTGGTTTGTTTCATTTATTTGTTTCATGGTACGTATCTTTAATTCTGTTAGCTCATTTATTACACCCATTGATAAAACAAATTTCTATTACGGTTAAATGTCTTCATACAATTCATTGCCAAGCTTATCTCCAAAGTAGCTTTATGAATCATTATTAAGAATCTGTTGTACTATTTATCGTAGTTCAAATAGTTATATAAATAAGGTAGTTTAAAATACCATGCCAACATTTTTATAAATATTAGTGATAATTAAAGATATATTTATGTTTTGCAACAATATTTTTTGCATCACATGCATTTACAGATCATCAGTATACAATAGTTCTGAATAGTTCTTTTGATTTTCCCACATCAGTAGAATCACTGTTCACATATTTAATTAAATTTTGATTTTTAAAAATTTGATAAACAAATTTCACAATGTTTTCTGTAAAAATCTATTAACTTTGTTAAATTAACTACAGTAATCTGTTGATTAAAATGTTTCATTATGGTCTTTAATCTATTTAATTAATTATAAACCAGTTGAGGTCAAGTTCAATTTTAACTATTGTTTATTTCATGGAAACTGAGATAAAGACCATATTCACTTGGCTGGAGATACAACTCCGCCATTTGATAAGCAGTACAAAATGTCAGAAGACAGCTTTTTTGCTATGCAACAAGTTATATATTAGGGATTTTCCACAACAGACGTATTAGAACACGTGGCACAGGATTAGGGATTCTAGATACTTCAACTATAGACAAATAATCTGGTAAGTATTATTTCTGACAGATCTACGACCGTTCAAAAGGGGATTAAACAAATATTTTGAGCGCGTGATCTTCTAAATTAAAGAATAATTTGGAATTGGATCAGGAAATAAAAATGAACTCATTGCTTTTGAATTAGAGAATGGGACAGAACAGAAAATTAAATTATTTTTTGAGAAATTATTAAATTAAAGTTAAATCATTACAGATATATGTATATATATATATATTGAGTTACAATATAAATTCCAACATCGATATAAATTTTCTGAATAACATTTACACTCTTTCAGTATTTTTAATCAATACAAAAATCCTTTATACAAGAAAATGAATCTTTATAAATCTTAAAATTTGACGAATATGTTAAATGTACAACTATTCTCATTAAGAACCAGATATTGATAATAATCTTTTATAAAAAATTCTTAGAACATTTCACTTTCCAAGTTATAGTGATTCATATCCAATCCAAGCATCGGGAAAAAACATAAATAAAATGCATTAAAATGGTCGACCCTCTCTTAGCCCCAAATTTTCAAAAGATTGTGTCCCAAAGACAACCTTCCTTTTATCTCCCCTGTGTCGGATTTTCATTTTCTCTCTTTTGTGACGAAAGCCAACGTGTACGTTGTACAGCAAGGGGACTGGTGCCACTTCGTCTCCTCCACCTCTTGACTCAGACATTTTGAACGCGGACTTAAACCCACTCTTTTTGTTTTTTTAGCTACTTAAGGGGTTATAGTTTTTGGAGTGGCATTTTGGCGTACCAGATCACTTTTTACTTTTTTTTATCTTTTGCTTCAATTTTAATTACGTTTAGCTTAAATATATTCAATTTAATAACTTATCGTTTCCCTTAATTTTACTATCGGAAACTTTTACCATTGTCCATTTCTCGGTATTCCATCGTTTACTTTAATTCTTATATTTAAATGAATAATTTAATAATATATATATATAAAAAAAAGTGTACCGTGGGTGACTAAATCTGCTCTTTGCAAAACTTTACATAGAAGGGTTTTTTTTTTTTTGTAACTTATTCTCGTTGTTTTGCCACCACTTTTGAGGCCGGTATCGCGGAGTCAAGGCTGGTGGTTTTTGACAAGTCGTCGTAAGTTCGAGTCTGATGCCACTAAATATCCTCCGATGAGTGGGACTGAAGCACGTTAAATCTGTTTCTAGATCCATGTCCTCCGTGATGTGGAAGTCTGGAGAGGGAAGTGCCAGCTCAGGTCTCGTCACCGTCAATTAACCGAGGCTCAAAATTACGAGGTCCGATGCCAATCGCCCTCTTGTTCCTTCTCAGAGCGACGTTAATAAGCACTCAATCAGCCTCCCATAGAATTAATTGTACTGTCATCGGAGCTATACGTGTATACAGACAATAACAGTGTAAAGAGTCACAGTCATACACTTTCTTTCTAGGGTGGCTATACTTAAAACATATCATATGCAGGTGATTTTACAACCATGTGATTAAAAATATAACGGCACTGCAGTGGATAAATGTTTGCTTTAGAATAGGAAATTCTTAAGACTCCATTTTATTTAATGATGGGACTGTTTATTAACGTCGTACTGAGAAACAACACGAGGGCTATTTCCGAAGGACCTCGTCATTTTCAACCTTAGTCAAGTGATGAGAACAACACCTGAGCTGACACCTCCCTCTGCAAACTTCCAAACTCCATGCAATGGGAGTACATGGAGCCTCGACATATTTAACATGCAACAGTCCCGCTACACGGCAGGGGCCGTGGTAGCCTAGTGGTCAAGGTCGTGGATAGCGGCTGGCGGTTTTCGTTCAGTCGCGGGTTCGATCCTTGGCCACCAAAGACCCGCCGTGTAGCCGGGGCTGATGCACGTTAAATCTGTTCGGGGCCCAAAGTCCTCCCGTTGGCGTGGTGTGGATGTTAGGAGAGGGGGGTGCCAGCTCAGGTGTCGTCCTCGTCACTTGACCGTGGTTCAAAATTACGAGGTCCGTCGCCAATAGCCCTCGTGTTGCTTCTAGTGCGACGTTAATAAAAAAACTAAACTAAAACTAAACCCGCTACACGGCAGGTCTTCAGTGGGGTCAGGGCTCGAACCCACGACTCGACGAAAACCGCCGGCCGCGAGTCCGTGACCATGACCACTAATCTACCGCTGTCTTATCTTATTCGAGAATAATTTTACAAGTGGAAATATTTCTGAGGAAATTGTAATCAGATGCAGATATTTTATCAATAAGTAAAGATAGCTGATTTACTTCAAGTATGCAGTTCTGATAAATCTCAACAAGCAACTAAATGGGCCGGAGCAAAAAAGGAGGAGATTCAAAAAATATGTTTTTCAAAAAAGCAAGTTTATCAATTGAATCAATCCGTAGAGTTTGTAAAAAAATAAAACATTACATCACTTTGTGTAATAATGCAATAGTATATCCGTTGCTGAGTGGAAAAATAGTAATATTTAGGGAATATTTTACTGTATTTCCACTCACATCGCTTACAAGCCATTTTCTTTTGGAAGCTCAATCTTTTTTCTATCTCTCATTCAATTGTATCGCATGCGATACAATTGTGAATTGAGTTTTTATCAGAATAGCATACTTGAGAATAAGTAAGAAAATGATTTTTTTTATGATAATATAAGTGTTAATTTGTGTCAAGATCACGGATCTTGTTCGGTTTTGAAAGTGAGAAGTGATTCTGTTTTCCTTTATTCGCCTGACTAAACTAAATTTACGATTGAGTTCACAAAATATCGAAAGAGTGAGTTCATTACCTTTGGTTTCAACATGTAAGTATTTTTTTAAAACTTTTTTAAGCTATAGAAGTAATAGTACATGAACAAATGTTATGTTTTCATAGCATATTCTTTTTGTAAATTATTGTTTTCAACTGTGGATTTTTCTTTTAAGGGGGCATGGAATCCCCAAATTTTTTTTTAAGATGTTGAATGCTATGTGGGTCACCGGCGAAGCTAAGGTTACTAGAAATACATAATTCGAGAAAATTTTCATTGTTTTTAAATTTTTCACAATCTTATCATCGTTACTAAAAAGGCGACAAAAATTACTGCAATACAGAACATACAAACATAATTTTATTTAAGCCGTATTAGCCCGAGAATAACTCGATACTTTTTGACTAGTCATTTCCTGTTGACGCGCGCTAAATTCGAGGTCTAGGTGTAAAGAAATATAACAACGCATCTTATGAGTACGGCTTTTCCCTACCTGCGTAATTTGTTTTAAAACGTTTTTCTGAATTTCACTTGGTGTGTGTGTGTGTGTCATCAAATTTTCGATCGTTAATTTAACCAACTTCCCATCAAGCTGGAGCTTTGAAATTTTGAGAATCGTTCGTACTCGCCTAACAATGCAATATTTAGACGTTTGCGACAAGTTTTAACTCATATTTTCTTTAATAATGCAGTTTAGCCCAAACACTTGACGCGATTTCAAAAATTGGCACCAAACTTGGCGATTTTTTTTTTGGCTGAGCGTTAAATCAGTGAAACTGAACAGGGTAGCCACATTTGGCAAAATACTGCCAAATAATTCTTGTCGCCAAGGGTAAACCTTTTCTGAATTCTGGTTCCCATTTTTTTTAATAAAATGACTTACAAACTTTCAAATGCATGTTTTGATTTTATGAGTATTATGAATTTCTTAATATGCTCACAAATGTATCTTTTTAAGTAAATTTTAAAGTTAAAAATAACTAACAGTTTTAACTAATATTTCAATAATTTTCTTTAATATACTTTGCTACCATATAAAAACGTTATTTTTAAAAACGTTGGTTTTTATATCGAATTATTTCGTTATTTAATACTATTGCCATGAATATAACCTGTGTTATTTATTATTTTAAATAAATGCTTATCTCAATAAATCATATTTTCTTTGAATTCTTTGTGTATGTGTGTGTGTGTGTGTGTAACGAAAGGATTGCATTAAATTCAGTATTTTTTTTTTCTATCTTTATAAAAAAAAATTGTGTCACGTTTCTTTCGGACTAATATGGTATATATAACTTACATAACAAGCTAAATATTTTGAGCGCATATTTCGATGTATTGTATTGAAACACTCCAAGCAAATGAAAGAACCAATGCACCATCTTCACAGTATATGCCAACTCTTTTGATACAATTTTTTACCTTCAGCCTACCTAGGTTTTCTAATTTGCTTCGGAGGACACATAAAAAAATCGCCTCATGACCCCAATTTTTCCCGGCATTTTTCTAAATTTCATGATGCAGATTTCTCAGCATCTTTCAAAAACACATTACGAGTGATAATATAGATAAATATATCTGTTGTAAGTAATATTTCACCAAAATAATCGAAGCATAATGAGAAAGTCCCGTTGGCCAGATGGTCCAGCTATTTGAAATTAGCGTGGAATTCAACAGATTAAAAGCATTTTAATGGGGGAAAATACTATAAGCATTTTTTTATCATTCGTAGCAAAACGAGTTCAAATCGGACTTTGTTTCCTAAATGCGTTCCCATTACATTAATTCGAATATTAATGATTTTTACCTAGAACTATATCACAATCAAGCTAAGAACTTTCAGCGAAAATCTAGAGCAATTTTACTCATACAAGTTTTTGCAAAGCTATACCTATACAAGCAGCAAAATAAAGCAGACGATTTTTTTTTAGAACAAAAAATAATTTTTATAGAAAACAGAAAATTTGATTTACCAAACGATTTTTTTATGTCCATTTCGGTGATAACTGGTAATAAATATAAGGAGTTTACGTACAGATTTTTCTGAATTACTCGTGGTAATTACAGTTAATAGAATACATTCATTAAAATAAGAAGGAGTGTAGTTGTTTATTAACATCGCACTGAGAAGCAACGTCAGGGCTGTTTCACTAAATTTTCATACCACACTAACAGGAGGGCATCCTTGACCAGATTTAACGTGCATCAGCAACCACTATACGGTGGCATCAGAGGTCGAACCCGCAACGCGAAGAAAACAACGCCAGCTGCAAGTGCGCGACCATGATCAATAAGCTACCGAGGCCTTGAAATTACAGAAGGGGCAATGTAGTGGCACAACTTTATGCCCCTATTGTTTCGCTACTTTGCGGAAACAAAGGCTAGCGACGGACCGCACCTGTTAAGATGATTACATTCAGTTAATTAACTTTGGATTTCAAAATAGGTATAAATTGTTCCATGAAAATCAATGAAGTTAAATAGTAACAGATTTATTCAGGTTTTTTTTTTTACTGTGCTAATTTTATGCTATCTATAGTTGCAAGGACATTTAATTTTAGAATCAGTTTAATGTGTCAAATGTACCTTATCACACTATTCTATAATTTTTTTTTAAACAAGGTGTGAAGTTCTCATCACTGCCTGCAAGCTAAAGAGCATCTGTATTTAATCTTGTTGATCTTTAAGCAAGAAAGACTTTTCTCCCAAATGTATGTAGACCCCAAATATATAGAACAGCTTCCCATAAAATTTCTTCATTTTGGAAATTTTTCAGCAGAAAAAGATTTGTAAAAGTCAAACTAAAGTCACAGAGTGAAACATTCGTTTCACAGTGTGGTCTGATTGCATATCAATAAGTTCAGGCTGAAGCTCCTCAGCAGCGGTTTCAGTATCATCTGTGACGGGGTAAGAGAATTTAGGCTCAATTTAAGTAAAGTCCTGAAATCTGCTTGTGACCTCGTCCTCCAAGCACCACAGATGATCCCTAATTTTAGCAGAAACACTGTCAGGCGCTTTCTGTTTTCCTAACAAAGAATAAGAAATGGTAAAAATTGCCTTCTTCTGCTTGGCTTGCAAACAGACCTAGTTCCGCTTGGAATGAATTTACGCACAGGAATCTTATCGGGAAGGACATTTTAGTTCAAGGAGGATTTTTTGATTGTCTTAGCGGGCCGCAAATGGCCGGTGGACCACTATTTGCTTGTGCCATTTTTGAGTTAAGGAACTTAGCACTTTTCTTCAATGGCTTCTGTTTTGATGTATTGATTTTCCTCATTAAGTGTTTTAATATTCAAAAGTTTTCGTGTTAATCACATTTTTTTTTAAATGTACAATATTTTAAAATGGTATATTTTTATTGTTATAATTAAAAATATCCCATACGAGCATTGATTATTTTGATAACTTATTTAAAATTTTCACGGCCGGAAAGGTATTTCTTTTGTTGCTGTTTTTCAAAAAAGGAATGTCATTTCAAATTTTCTTTCCCCATAAATGATTCGGCTCAAAAACCCAATGGGTGGATTTTTTTTTTTTTTTATTCTCAAGCATAATTAAGAAGTTAACGATAAAAATTATTTTGAATCACGAGATCTATTTAAATATATGTCAAAAAAGGCGGAATACTTTTAATACCTGTAAAAGTGTCGAGTGTCTTCCAAAAAGTTTTATATATAGTTATAAACTCACATTAAAGATAATTCGTAAGGAATATAAAGAAAATCGGATAAATATCTAGGATTTTAGTATTTTCTCTTCATTCCCGTATTTTCCACATTATTTGTTTTCTTAAATCGGTAGATAATTGTAAACATAGTAGACTTGTTGAACTTCACACGCAAAGTATCTCTCGTAATTCAAACAAATCCCCCCCCCTTTTTTTTTCAACAGATTCCTATAACCAGATAACACACATCAACAGAAATATTTCCTTTCTATTTTTATGGATAATGGGGGATATAAAGCATTAAAATCATCAATATGCAGGTTTCGTGCAAAAATTAAAAGAACTCAGCTCGTCACGTCCTCGACACATGATCTTTTCTCAAAATTACAAAGTCTATCACCGATAGCTGTCTGGCAAATCTGAAGAATTGCTAATTTAAACCAAATATGGCAAAATTTAGAAATGTTAAAATAAAAATTGTGAAAATATATAGAGAAGTTTACAGAAATTGATTGAAAATTTTATAAATATCGCCCTGAGAAGCAACACTAAAGATATAGGAGACGGACCTCGTAATTCTGAATTTTGGTCCAGTGGCGATAGCGACCCGTGTGAGGGCATCCGATTCACTAAGCCTCCTCACCACACCAATGGGAAGTCTTGGGACCTCGACCAGATTTAATGTGCATCAGTCCGCTGTATGGCGAGTCTTTAGTGGCAACAGGACTCGAACCCACGAACCACAAAAAGAACGCAGGCCGCGTGTTTGTAACCATAGTCACTAGTCTACCGTGGCCACCGAAAAAATTGAAGTAGAGTTTGGTAAGGAGATCATCTCTTGTAATTGAATGTTATAAAAGAGCATGGGGAAACTCTTTTGTAATTTACTTTATTTACTAATCTGCTCTAACGTAAATTAGAATGTAAAAAATGTAAGATATATGTTTCATCTTTTTAGGCATCACTTCTACATTTCCATTGCGAGTTTACTGATCCTTCTGACAGCCCAGCACTACGCAGACGGCAATCAAATGGCCTTCAAACAGAACCAAAAAGTTCTCGCCTTATTTGATAAAAGTGAATTTGCCCTTGCCAAGACACAAAGTATTTCTCCAGACAGTGGTAAGTATTGGAATACCATACGAAATACTTTGATTAAAACGGGAAACTTATGAATATAAATTTACAAATACCAATTAATAGCAAACGTTTTGATGATAAATTCTAATAAACTGTAGAACATTACATAGGTTTATTCGTGAGTGGAGCCAAATTCTGTATAATTCTCTAATTATATGCCCTAAACTACTCTTACTTGGACATTAAAACAAACCTTTTAATAACAGAGCCATTCCGATTAAATTAGAACGGATGGGGGCGCAATCAGGTATGCTCTGTCTAACACTTTAAATATACAAAAAAGCCCCAAAGAAACAAAATATAGTTTTTAATCCATTTTTATTGAAGGTTCCGAGCAGTTGTATATTATGCGCCATTTTTTTGACATACGACATAGTTTAGATGCGCCATATAACTCGAACCCTTTTTATACCGTCTTACGTCCGGTTGTTACATTTGTTTTGGGTTGGTAAATAGAGATCAGGAAGAAATCTGCTTCGCTTTGGGGAGGAAAAGGAATACCTTAATCCAGAAGTTAACTTAATTTACGCCAGTTTAATGAAGTGGCCGTGGTAGCCTAATGGTCGCGACTCGTAGTATGCATTGTTTTCGTCGAGTCGTGTTTTCGAGCGTTGATGATGCCACTAGAATGCCACCATGTAGAAGGGTTGATACACTTTAAATCGGGTCGAAGCTCCAAATCCTTCTGTGGCAAGATGTGGAAGCTTGAAGAGGCAGGTGGCAGCTGAAGTATCATCCTCGTCACTTGACAGAGGCTCAAAATTTGAGGTGTGCGTCACCAATAGTCTTCGCGTGGATTCTCGGTGAAACGTAAATAAGCAATCAATAAATCAAATTAATACAATGGTTTCACAAAAATATCAAGTGATATTTACTTTCCAGCATTCGAGCCTATTTCATCTTCAGAGTTTTAGTTTTTTGAGGTTTATTTAACATTTCTTCTCTTTATAAAATTTCACTGGAACACCATTTATAATCAACCAATGCGCCACGGTTCACCCACCCCTGCTCAAATGGATCATAAAATTTTAATACATTATAGACTGTTCCATATCTGTCTGTCTGTTAACTGACTTTTTCCAAGTGCAATGGACATCTACAGGAAATTTGCGGTTCTATGGGATGGTCACACCTTTCAAGTACAATCATTTCTTCAGACCTTTAAATATATTTTGGGTTCTTGTTTCGATATTTGAATCCTGTTAAAATCTCTTTTCTATATCAACAATCACGACATATCTACAAAACATTTTTTTGTTCCTAAGGGATATAGTATGATTAATTACAAGTGATTTACAAAGTATGAAATAATGATATTTTAAATGTCATAAAACAACAAAAGTATTTCGAATGACCATCGAACTGTAATTGTACAACTACGATTCAAGCTGAATGATTGTTTCGCTTTCTTGCAACAAGAAGTTGTGAATCAATTGCAAGAAATCGACTCGTTTCAGCGCAAACCAAGCACTTTCCCCATAAATGTGGACCTTAATGATCTCGCGGCGACTCTCTTCAGCAACAGCACTGGAAGTTAAAACACCTTACTTAACCAGCCTGAGGAGACGTCTTTTCAGCCAGTTGGTGGACGGGGAGTGTGCTGCGACCACACTTACCAAGTTCGTTAGTGGTCCCCCATACATCCGGATTAGGTCAACTCACTCTCTTCTCCTCCACAGCGCACGGGATGGAATAACATCCCCTGTTGCCTCGGAGAGAACGACCTCCGCTCTTATCTTATGGAATGAATGAAATCTTATGGAACGCGATTGTGCTGTTTTATACTGAATTGATGAACATATTGCAAATAAAACCACTCTAGGTAGGTTTTTCTGTGATATATTTTAATTTTAATGGCACGACTGAGCTAACAGGTATATTTAAATGGAAAACTGATTTTATTCACAGTATATTTAGTACTACGTATCACCAAAGCCAAAAAATTGCTTTTCAAAAGTTTTTATTGTTCTAAGTAAATGTTTTGATAGAATTCAATGAATACAAAGGCTCCCGTCTACCGGCCATATTAATTTCATGGATGTCATGTTAAGCCTACCAACGTCCTCAAATCTTTATTATTATATTTATTTGAATGTAATGAAGTGCATCTGAAAGAGCAAAAAAATAATGAAGGCTTCTACGGAATAACATTTTTGCTCCGATTTATAAAAATATTTTTACTCCTATTTTAATGATTGGTTTGCGGGTTTCCCAGCCTTCAAAAAATATTTTAAGGCATTTTCAACAATTAGGGAGAGAATATAATTCCATAAAAACCTCCATTATTTTTTACTCTTTCGAATGTACTTTTTTGCATTCAGATAGATAAAATAGTAAAGATTTGAGGACTGTAGTAGAAAATTAGAGAAGTAGGATTAACATTGCATTCAAGAAATCTAAATGGCCGGTAATCGGGAGCCTTAAAATCGAAAAATAAATAAATAAAATGGAACTTGTGAATTATGACGTCAATTGTTCCATTACCAATAAATGTCGCTAATGAAGTTCAATCAAATACTAAATAAATAAAAAAATAAATAAAGCTTTAACTAAATGTTTAACAGAAAAATCAGCATTCATTATATCTACTATGCCTGATGGAGCAATCCTTACCCACTAATCATCAGAAATGTATTCTTAGCTAAATGGCTCTGGTTAAGAATCGAATTCATCTTAAACTTCATCTACGAGACTGACGCTGATACAGAAGTACGCATATGCCAAACGCCAGCGACCGACAGCTGTTTAACGAGAAGCCTTCTCTTTCGAAAGTAGTGCCTCTCGTTTCTGTAAACAAATCCGTATAGCCGTAACCTTCGTTCGTCTTTACTTTTTTTGTTTTTTCTTTTTTTTTTTTTGTTTTTGTTTCCCCGGAAAAATGATTAGTGAGAAACGAAGGGTTGTGAAACTTCACATTAAAATTGGAAAAAAACGCTAGTGAAACATAATTTATTGAAAGAAGTGTATGGCAATGAATATTTATCACGTGCACGTGTCTTTGAGTGACGTAAACGTTTTCAAGATGACCAAATAGGCTTTGAAGATGATTCACGCTCCTGTCGCCTTCTCAACTTAAAAACGGATGGCAATATGGAAAACATTGGTAATATGCTTGTCGTCCGTCACTTGCTTATGACCGTCGGTTAAGTATTCGTGTGATTGCTGAAATTGTTGGAATTGACAAAGAATCTGTACGGCAAATTTTTCCACAAAGAAAACGCGATGGCTCACTCCCCATTGCCTGTAAATGGTTTCTAGCCAAGTTCAGCATCCCAATGTTAGACCATCCGCCTTATTTGCCAGATCTTACGCCATGTGACTTATATCTGTTTCCTTTGGTAACATGTGCATTAAAAGAAACGAGAATTGAGTCCGTTGAAGCTATGAAAAAGAAAGCAGCACGCGTCCTGAAGGAATTGACAGAAGAAGGCTACCAGAGCTATTTCCAACAAAGTAAGATTCGCATGGACCGTTGTAGGGATAGAGGAGGGGTATATATTGAATGCGATATTAAGTAAATATGTGTGACATCAAAATAAAATGTTTTATAGGCCAGTCTTATTTAATAGCCACATCTCGTATCTCGTAATCTTTTTGGTCTACTTCTCGAAACTCCTATCTATTATTGTTCATGTAGGTTCTATCATGCTGTCCTCTTCTACTAGTTTCATCTCTCTCCTCCTCTCCCCTACTCTTACCCTTATTATTTCACTATATCGCAATTTATATATTAACTCTATTTAGCTTGATTTAGCAGTTGAATTTTTCAATTTAAGTAATGACTCGGAAATTTCCTCTAGGACAGTTGATAGGAAAAAGGCTCTCCAATTTTTACTGTATGAATTTAAGTATCATGACATGCTATAACATGAAAAATGGGAAAATGCTTTGTCACTTCATTTGCCAATTTAGTAGTCATTTTGGATACAATTAAAAAATTCGAAATCGGTGAAAGGATCCCGTTAGCAAAGCGGAGCGGGAGATTATGGAAAGCTCAAATGAGTTCTGCAATAAATATTCGAAGACAACATGCATGTCCTTGAAAAAGGACCAGACCAGGCAGAATTAATCGAAAAACGAACAATCATATATATGAATGTCGTAAAAATTCAAAAAATGTGCGAAAATTTCCTTATATACAATTTTTCGCACAAAACTCTTGACCGCTTCAATCCTACTTCGAGCAATTTCAAAATTATATCTCAGTAAAACTTTTATTTGATATTATAATTACCTCTGCAGCAGGATATAACAGTTCAATGACTAGTGACCACTGTAAAGAACTTAATTATGCATTGATTGGTTTCAATAACGTCGCCCTCAGAAGCAACACGAGGGCTAATGGCGACGGACGTAGTCATTGAGATCCTCTATCAAATGGCGAAGACGACACCTGAGAGGGGGATTCCCCTCTTCTAACTTCCACACCACGTCATTGGGAGGACTTTGAGCCTCGACCGACGTAACGTGCATCAGCCCCGGCTACACGGCGGGTACTTAGTGGCATGAAGGTTCGAACCCGCGACCATGACCCCCAGGCTACCGCGGCCACGAAGTAGTATTAATTTCTTCTTATTGTAGTATTAACGAAGCTACTTCTGTAAAAAAAAAAGAAGTGATTGTTGCTTCTGTTCTTATCCCTTCTGAAACAAGAGACAATGTCTCTTCCTCTACGCACTCAACATCTCTTTATTTCTCTTCTTTCTGTACAAGAGATAATACCTTAACTACTTTAGCACTCTCAAGATAGCACTTTATTATTATTACAATTATATTACTCTTATTTTTATTATTATTGGTGCGATAATTATAATATTTTAACAATTATTACATTATTACTACAGTTATTATTATATTATTTTTTCACTATTATTATTACAATAATTATAATGTTTAACAATTATTATTATTACAATTAATATTTTTACTATTAATATTATTTCAAGTATTGTTACTTTTTACCATTATTATTATTACAATTATTCTAATAATTTTAGAATTATTATACTTATTATTATTATTACAACTATTATATTATTACCATTATTATGTTGTTCTTCTTATAGTTTTCTTTTACAATTGTTATTATAATTAAAATACTTTTTATTATTACAATCATTATTACTACTACATTTTAAATGTTATTATAATTATAATTACATTATTATCATTACTGTTATTACAATTATCATTACAGTTATTATTATCTTTACTATTATTTTGCAAAAAATAATATTACTCCTTCTAACCAATCCACACGCGGTAAAGAAGCCAAGTTTTCACCTTACCGGGATATAGCAAAGGGACTACTTTTGGAAATAAATGAACACCTCTCAACCGGTAGGAGCACATTTGTAAGGGAACAAACAAAGGCTTGCACTATTGTACGGTATATTCTACGCAGCGTTGTGTTCTAGTCGTATTTTTCTGCGGTGTAAAGCGTGAGAATTCAACAATCGATTATTAATTATCGTCATTCTCTTAAGGTACTGGAACACTTATACACCTTTAAAGAGAAATCCCTAAGAAACTCATACTAATACCAGTCACTCATTTCTGAAAGTGGAATGGAAGTGTATAATGGCAGCCAAAAGGGAGTGTCGTGCCCATAAATTAATATTGGGAGGTGCATATTGTTATTGCAGTGAAAGAACCACAATTCCTTTAATTTAGAGCTACCACTTGGTGAAAACTAAAAAGAAACGCACTAATTATATATGTATGTCAATTTTTTTCCAAGCATTTAAAACTTTTCTTATGAATGTGATAATTTTTACTGAGCTATAAAAATTACAAAAATAAAGATCGCTTAAGAAAAATAATAAGGATACCAAGGGAATAAATGTTCATACTTACCAGAATCTGTGGAATCCAACATCATTGAAAAATTGATAAAAATAATTGAATGATGGAGAAAAAAATGGTCGCGCAATTTATATATATATCGTGGAAAACGATCTTTTAGCTGTAAAAATAACAGTTGAGGCGACAGATTTCTTAAATGTTACGGGTATTCAGGAAAATATATACGTTGCACTCTTTTAAAACTATTACAGCATCCCAAAAAAATTAATTAAAAATTTTAATCCTAAAATAAGATTCGGATGATTCAGTAATCTGACTTAAAGAAAATAGAATTGAAAAACGTCTCTGATTGATTACGAATAATTTCGGGTTCTTTTATAGTAACGTCGATCTGTTGATTTGCAGCACAATGAGATCCATCGCCTCAAATTCTAAAATCCTAGATAAGAGCAATGAAAGAGAAAATATTTTTTTTTCTTCTGTGATTGGGATCGTTTTTTAAAGTCGCACTGAACGGCATGGCTACTAGCAGAATGCCCAAGGAGACCGAGCTCACCCATGGGATACAAAACGGCCCCGGTAGACAATCCCTGCCTCCACACTAAGTATTTATTAACTTTTTATTCTTTCTTCTTCAACAATAAATGGTAAGATTTAACAATACACAGAGTCGGCCTTCTCTTTAAAGAGGCCTGGGTGCAAGAAACCATTTGGGGCCCTAAATTTTTTGTAAAGATTAAAAAAAAAAATTACAAACATGAATAAATATTACGAATGCATGTTTATTTAATACGTGATTTTATTTTTTTTAAAAAAAATGCTTTAATTACTACAAAAAAAAAAAAAAAATACACTTTTTTGCAATTTGCCTTTTGTATAGCAAGTGCGTTTAAGCGTTCTACACACACGTTTGACTAAAAAGTTCAGTTTAGTTGGGGATATATTCGGGAGTTCCCCGGATCAAAAAATCAAAAACTAACCATTCGTATCATCAAGAATTAATTTAAGAGAGAAAGACTGATGGAATTTATAGATCTACTATAATAATGTTTACGATGATCTTGCATCATACTGACAACGATAGGAATAATGTCAAGTTTTCATGTGCAAAAGAACATTATTTTGGTCTTGAATCATGCTAGGGTCGCTTCATTCGAAGGGATCGGCTCTACTACAACCGACCAGCACCCCTCCTCAGATAGGCCAGCCCTGACATTTGCATGTTGGAAGGTGATTATAAGTGACATAATTATCAGAAGTACGAAAATCAAAGTAAAAGCTTTAGCAATGTAGTTTCGGTACAGGAGATGTACGTGTATATATCAGACAACTATATGATAAATGGCAGTTAAAGCTTCAAAAAAAACATGAAAGTATTAGACAAATTTATATAATTAACAAGTATCTAATTTTTTTTATAAACACCTAGAATTGGGGAAATACAAATATTCAAAATGTTATCTAATATTGAAACAATTGAGAGATATTAGTTGGGTAAGTTAGAGCGAAGGATTACAGGATTTAAGCTTGAGAGTGCAAATAGGATTTTCACACTACGACTTCATAAATAAGTTTCTTCCAGTGATTTAAAAGAAAACTTTTGTAAAAGGACGACAGAGAGAAAAAAATATGGTAGGCATCTCCAACAAACCCTAGAGGACATACATGTCATTTCTCCAATTAAAACGATTTAGAAATAACAAACAGAGGACCATGACCAGTTAGAGGCGGTAAAAAAAACCTGGAATGTAATTTTAAACAAATTCAAATTTGATTTGGATTATAGTTCTAAACCCGAAAACCGATTACTAGTTGATCCTCAGATGTCCCAGCGGAAAGAAGCTTATTTTTTAAATCTTACAGCTTGGAATATATGTCTTTGAATCCCAACGCTGATCAGAATGTTATGAAGGAGAATTACAAATGTGAGAGCAATACATGTA
>BMAW01095505.1:501304-620432 GCA_019974015.1 Nephila pilipes
TCTGAAGCACGTGACTTGCACGAAATTTAAGATTTTATTTTATCCATAAAATATTTATTTATATTTATTTTTACAAGCAAACTGCCTTTAAGAATTCGATCTTTTATAAAAAAATTAAAATTTTACTAAAATTTTGTCGCTTTAATTAAGCAAATAGTGATCACTTGCGGGACCTCTGTCAAAGTTCCGAGGAACCCATGCTGAAAACCTTTGTGTTAGAGGAAAATATGAGGACAGCTTTCACGGCTAAAGATCTTGACAGCAAGAATGATTACAAATTGTGAAAGAGATTGCTCCCTTCTTTGAGATTAGATCTTTAGGGCCGGGTATTCTATCGGAATTAATTTATGCACAACCTTTTTTCCCCAAAAAAATTATGCATTTCTCAAAAATTGATAAAACTACTTCTTTATTACATCATAGTTATTTGAAACAAAAATTAATAGTTTGATTTCTTGCTGCGATAACTTAATTATCAAAATTTTATTGTAATCTTGAAACAATATGCTATTTATCCATGACCTAAAGAGAAACGAAAAAGTTTAATGATGCTTTTGTTAATTACGTTATAAAAAAAGTTTTAAAATTTAATCTAATTATCATGATAACGTTAGCACTTCACATAGAAAAGTGCGTAAATTCTCTTTAGCGAACTCCTAAAACATTGGTATGCCGCACCACTTGTGCTCCGAAATATCAAAGGAAATAATAGTCAAAAGATTGTAACTTTCTCTTTATCCCGGCTGGCGGTTATCGTCCAGTCGTGGGTTGGAGCCTTTATGCCACTAAAAACCCCACCGTGTAACCGGGACTGATGCACTTTAAATCTGTAAAAGCTCAAAGTTCTCCCATTGGCATGGTGTGAAAGTTAGGAGAGGGAGCGTCACAGTTCAGGTGTCGTCCTCGTGACTTGCCCGAAGTTCAAAATGTCGAAGTCCGTCCCAAACAGACTTTTTGTTGTTTCTAGTCTAGTGCGACGTCAATAAAACCATTCAATCAATGTAACTTATACTTTGAGATAAAAATAAAATCCTTTGCTACCACTATTTTAAATTTCGAAAATATATTAGTTCATTTCCGATATAATATTAACTTTTTGAAACAAAAGAATAAAAAATAATCAAGACTTAAAAAGAATAATTAAATCCTTACCATAATTTTATAAATCTTTTTACTAAAAGTTATTGATAAGGGCCAGAAAATGCTGCATTTATCCAACAAAGTTTAAGGAGAAATTAGACCCAAACGTAAAGCACTCCATATAAAATTCTGCTGTATTAATTTAAATTAAAATTTTGATATGCACATTTATGACAGAGATTAACACAATAAACTAAAATCTAAGAAATATATGTAAATCTGAAAAAGCTGTAGAACTCATCATGATAATTTCAGTTTATTTTTTTTTTTTATCAAATGTACCAAAACCATCAAACAAAAACACCTTTAAATTAAAAAAAAACATCAATTTTAAAGCTAAATCCTTAGTTCACAGGCTTAACATTAGTGAAAATAATGTACAGCTGAAATTTTGTGGCGGCTGCCTACGTCATCTTTTGACATCATTTTTGACTGCGGAGCTGCAAGGAGAATTGAAGAAAAAAAAGCAGACGATCTTTTCTCCATTCGCTTAAGTTTTAAATTTGTAAATGTTTAGTTTGAGATAAATGAGTCGTTCTTTTGCTTCAAGAAAAAATCGTTTGCTTAAATGATTATAGAGAGATTTGCTCCTGTGCGATTGGCAACAAATACATTTTGATTATGATGTGTTGTTCTATAATATGGAGAATGAGTCTACTGTTGTAATGATTGGAGATGTTTCTGTTTACATTAAAATAAGTGTTATTTAAAAGCTCCGACATTTGCAGTTTCTTTTACGTTTTCGGTGTGTCTAATTAATTTAATGGCTAAAGTGAAATGTTGTAACAGCTCTCCGGAACGACAGAAGGATTGCTTACATTCCGCACACCTTCTTAAAGGAAATTATGGGAAATTGACGGTTATCAACATACTCCTTCCCCATACGCTGGTGACCCGGACGTGATATGAACACGCAACCTTCTGATCTGGAGATCACGTCCGGGTCACCACTGTGGCGGTCGCGAAGCGGCAGCGTAGATTCGAACCCCGGACCAGTAGGTCCGAAGAAGAGTTGATAGCTTGTTTTCATGCCCTAACCAACCAGGCTAAAAAGACGTCTCATCAGGCTAGTTAGTTAGGCATTTTAACCTGTGGCGCTGCTGTAGCAGGGAGACGCTACAATTTCACATTAGATATCTCTGACATTTTTCTTTTAATATCACGTTTTCCAGAAAAAAAAACAATTTAAATTTACTTTTGTATTTTACTAAAAAATTCAGAAAACACCAAATTTGTAAGTCACACCCTCTTTTTTCTCATTCTTTTTTCGTTCTTGATGGGCGATTTTTTCTCCTGGCCTGTTTAGTTTTTGACAAAGAATGACGCTTTGAAAAACAATGCGATTTTCATGTATATTATTGTATTGTTTCACTGTATAATGCCTGGAGTGATTTCTAATTCCTCTAAAGATTTTAATAATCCATAAAATCCATCATTAAATAGGATAACGGCTAAATATGATCCTAAGTGTAAGGTTTGTGTTTCAACAAAAACATTTTTCGGTATTAACTACTGACCATAAAACGTTGTTAAAAATTTCGTTGGTATTTTGAGAAACGGCCATGAAGGTATTTGATGAGTAATTTTGATCGCTTCATTATATATATATATAATCTTAATTATATATATCAGACTTGGATGTAGACCCATACTGGTATCCTTGAAAAGGTTTTTCGAAGTAATAGCTTATTAATATTTACACCAACTGCCCACATCTTAAGGACTCTGTCCAAGCATTGGTATCCCCTTATTTGAACAACAGTTGGCAAATGCAGCAATTGTGATACTTTGCATATTTAATAAACTTTCTACATTGAATCTAATAGCTATCCTATAATGGTTATGTAATTTATTTATCAAATTATCTGTCAATTTTCCCTTGCCACCAAGTCCTTTTGTGTTTGCTTTTAATTTGCGAAGGTGAGTTCCAAATCTTGGTTGAAATCTAATTCGGAAGGGCTACTTGGCACGATTTAATTTTTGGCGATAAATTGCCAGGTTGGTTACCATGCAATTTTTATAGCAACCCTATAAAATCTATGAAAGATTATTCAAATTTTTGTTTATTCCTTTATTTCGTTGGATTGGATACGAACGTCTTTTATCCCTGGAGTACCACGATTTTTCAAAATGGCTAGTCCGTTGAAAACATTAAAATTAACTCTTTACAAAAAAAAAAATGTCCCATTGGTGTGGTGTGGATGTTAGGAAAGGGGGGGGAGTCTCAGGTGTCGTCCTCGTCACTTAACCGTGGTTCAAAATTACGAGGTCCGTCGCCAATAGCCCTCGTGTTGCTTCTAGTGCGACGTTAATAAAAACTAAACTTAAACTAAAACTAAACAAAAATTTATTTTGGCGGATGGAAAAAGAAAATCTGTATCAGCAATTTGAATGTAATCGTTTTGAAAATAGTAATTTGAGTATTGTAGGATTTATTTTGTTTGGTAAGCGTGATCCACTTAAAGAAAATCAGCATTTGGAAAGGATTAGAAATTCGAAAGAAATCGCTTTGATAGTAGTAATTTTAATATATTACGATTTGTATGGAAAATGTGTTTGACAGACAAGCGTCCGTTGGAAATGGACCACTTTGAATAATTTTTTTTTTCCGAAAGGGAGAAAATCAACGTTGAGAAAGCAATAGAAACTCTTATAACATCTCTTTTAAAGCAGTTAGCTTAATACTCGGCGATCGGCAACTTTTCACCTGCTGATGAGTGCAGATATCTTTCCTGAATAAGGTCGGTACATTTTATCCGTTCGTTTTCCAGATGTTTCCTTCTCTTTTTTTTTATGCTGTGCACATCTCCATCATAATTCCAAATGCCAAAATGCCATTTCTTTTTAATGGTTTTCAGTTTGAAGACACTTTTATGATATTCCATTTCCCGTTGAAGTGCTTCGCTGTTCAAAATTTGGCACCATCTTGACGCAATTTCAAAAATTTCGCCAAATGGCCCCTCCAAGCTAGGACTTAACCTTTTTTTTTTTTTTTTTTTTTTAATATACCGTATACACTCGAATTTTTTCACAGATTCCTACCCTAAATATTTTGAGCTGCACAGGATCATTCCGAATCTCCGACGCCATCTTAATCGGAGTATCGAAGAGAACGTAAAATTTCAGAACGTTCAAATATAAGATAAACGCCGAGAACTTCCATGTTACTCGATGATCCACTGTGATTTGCATACGAATGATAGGGTTTGTGCTATGGAACGAGTTATATGTTTTTGTAGGGCTGTGACATGATTTCAATATCAAGAATTTTTCCAGTTAATACTGAAATCACACTCGTAACACCATTAAGCGATAAGAAGATTCGACATTGCCATGTTCGGTTCAAATCGGGAAAAGGGTGTCCCCTAGGAGATTGGCGACGAAACTTGGCGATTTCCTAGATAGGTTGCCAAACGTGCGTGACTTAAGCATTGAGTATGCTTAGGGTTACCATGACCTAAATCGCCAATTATCGCTCCCAAAAGTCGCCAATTATCGCTTCCAAAAGTCGCCAATCTCTTAGGAGTCACCCTATTCGCGATTTGAACCCCATGTTCGATCGAGAGACACGTCACATTCGGTAAATTTATTACCTGATTTTTGTATTGTACTCTTCCGCAGCTATATTTAGAACATGTTATCAAACATTTATAGACAGATGCAGAAGCATGAAGATTTTTTTCCCCTTCTTGTTGTCTTAATGACATGCTTGACAAAAAGGGCATACTTACATTTTCAGCAATTCCCTTACCCCCAGCTGTACACTTTTTCTCAATGAGTCGAAGTGCATATACAAATCTAGTATTCATTGTTTATTTTGTTCTTTTTAGATGAACAAAATCCAAAAGAGAAAGGATAATTTACTCAATGTAAAGTGAGATTTGAAGAAGAACCAAATTTGGAATCTTCCACCAATTTCAATTTATTATTGAGACTTGATGGGCCCAATAAAACGGTAAAAGCACTGATTAATGTCTAAAGCTATTATACGATAACCAGTCATTTTTTTCTTTCTTCATATGGTCGTCATCATTCAAATGTTTATCAAGTTTTTTAGCGCTTGTTGTAACGGTATCATTAATTTTAGATTCAACACTTTTACTAACCGAGTATCGATTAACGTGGAGTTTTCGTTTCCTATTACTACTATAACTAGATCCTCTCGTTTTAAAATTCAAAAAAGAATAATTTGCTTAACAATATTTCAAAATAAACAATGATTATTTTATGAAAAAAGATTCACAGTGTAATTTAAAAACCTATAAGCAATTTCGCTTTCCAAAAGCGAGATGTAAACGATATGAGATATCGTTCACATCTCGCATTTGCCTATTGTCATTCTCTTTCGCAGAAATATATGAAAAGTTATTTGAAATTTTGAGGTATGCTTATTGAACATTTTAGTAAAAATTTCACTATAAGAATTGCATATCATATTTAAGATTCATTTTACTGTGATTAATAAATGTTTTGTCTCGTTCGGGAGCATAAGCAATATAAGCTCAGTGGTAAATTCACTGTGTATTTTTCAAAGTACTTACAGCAGAAGTCTTGGTAGTAAATTTATATTATTCACTGTTAGAGAGTCGAATAAGCCTGCTGGAACTACTTAAATTTTAGAAAACCTTGGCAAATTTTTAAAAGGTTATTTTTCTTTCGACCAGTTCTGATACTTTTGACAGAGTCTCGCAAACTTTTAAATCTACCAACCATACAGAGGCAGTGATGAATTTAATTTTTTGTATTCGTGAAAGAACAATTCCATAGTTCTCATCAATTGTTTCTCTTAAAAAGATTCCGATTTCAGGAAAGTAGAATTGAAAGCTGTCTGCGTTTGTTTGCGAATCGTTTCCAATTCTTTTACTATAACGGAGCTCAGTTTTGTCCACTGCTTTAGACTGCAAAATTCTAGATAAGGATAACACGAAAGAGAGAATATTTTTTATATCGAAAATAAAATAACTTCTCAATGAATTCAAATGAATATAAACCCCGGCAGATATATCCTTATCCAATTCCAATCAAGCCAATTTCCAATTAATCCAAGAGCATAAATCAACTGTTGGAGCAATTCCATTATGATCATTATACATAAAGTAGCTCTATAAAATTCGTAGGATACAGTGTTTCAATATTCCTATCCTGGAAGAAGGACACGACACTTATATACTATCCTACAAAATACTATTTCTTTTATGGGTATTTATGACCGAATACCATTCATTAACGATTCCGACGCAATTACGAATATCTTTAATTTGGCATGCGTCTTATATAGAACAAATTAGGGAATGCAAACCACAATGTGCATATAGAGATGATTGGAATTTTTCTCGTATTTTATCTTGTACACCGTTGAATGCTTTAGACATGGTTGGAGCACCCTCATGTATCCTTGGCCTTTTGTGTATCTTAAATTCAAACCTAATGATTCTATAGCTTTCAAAATTGTGTTTGCTAGATCTTCTTCACTTGTGGAAATTTCTGGTACAAACAGTGAAAATTTTTCGATTTGTTGTCCTCACATTTTACAAACTTTATGCTTAAAGATACTTCTCTTTCAAATAATATCTATGCTTAAAATTTATTTTTCAACCATTTTTTTTTTTAAAAAAATTACTTCGTTTTGTATTTTAGGCGATTTATACGATGCATTGCTAGTAGATGATTTTTAAATGTTCTTTCAGCTTTTCAAAGATTTTTATTCTCATCACTTTCTACAAACTTTACACTTAAAGAGCCTTACTCTTTCAAGAATATCTCTCTATTACTTCTTAAATCATTTTTAAAATTATTTCGTTTTGTATTTTATACGATGCATGTTTAGCGGATGATTAGTGGCAAAAATTAAATCAGTTTTTTTTCTTGTTTAACGATTCGGAGGTATGTAAAAAAGAACAATGATGAACTTGTTACAATTGGATGTGCCTCTACTATACAATGAGTGATAGTATTTTTTTTAATGGCGCAAGAGCCCTATGTGGCCATGCTGTGCCAAACAAGGTAAAGCTGTGATCTAAACTTGTGAAAAAATTGGAAAAAGGTAAAAATTGGTTGATAAGAAGGAGGGTCGAGAACAAAAAAGGTATCCAGCGGTGCGACACCAGTGTTCACCAAAAACAATAAGTCCAATGGAAAATCAAAAGATCACAAGGTTGCCTCGAGATCATGATGCCCTTACCTAGAGAAGGCAACTAGTTACTAGGTTGCCTCCCCTAAGATCCCCCAACCTGGAGGACCAGGTCCCTGATTTATTCCCTGGGGGAAGGGTGCCCACCTATACCTCCAGAAATTGGATACCAATTTCAGTCGCCTCTTACGAGATGAATGAGTTACATTGAGACCATTCTTTCACAGCCGGTCAGCCATAGAACAAAGAGATGAAAGTAAAAAGGTTGATGTAACAAAAAAGTCTAAGAACCCTTTTCTTACGAAGCAATGTAAACATCGAAATCCTTGGTTAAAAACACGATAGATAGGTATGCTGTGTAGTGATTAACCGGAATACACAGAAGAGTTTTAAATTTAATGATGAAATTATTATTTGTTTTTGCAACAGTCAACGAGTGTGTTATGCCATCTACATGTAGTTTCTAGTGCCTCTCTTAAATATTCTTCATTCTTATCTCTCAGATCTTTGTAATCGTATTATTTAATATTTTTGTAGAAATTTTACACTTTTTGTAATCAGTTCTAAAATCTGTACAGGCAGAAATCCCTTTCAAAACGACAACAGACCAAGAGAGTGTTCCGAAATCTTGACCAAAGGATACAAAAAGTGTGGTGTCTATACTATCTGGCCCACAGCAGCAAAATCCGTTGACGTCTATTGTGACATGGACACCGAAGGAGGAGGATGGACGGTCAGTATATGAATCTTTTTCCCTTTCTGTAGAAATAAAAAGGACAACGATAAAAGTTTTGATGTATTTTTTGCTCTTTAACGAAAGAATCCAATATGGAATAGCAAAAGTCTTTTGAAAACTTAATTTGATGCAAAGAAATTGGAAAATTGAATAAAAAGATATCAAAAAAGTGCAAAATAATAGCAGTTCACGACAATACTGTAAACAGAACGTTTCCACTCCTAAGAGTTTCAAATGAATGCCAAAATAAAATGAAATGTTTGAAGATCGCGAGACAATAATGGTGGTTGTTATTATGGTATTGATTGCTGTTTATTTTAGTTGTTTTTATTTTAAAGACGGACCAGCTACGCTTGTTTCCTTTTTACTTTTTGTTTGACCACACATCTAAAAGCTATTTACAAACGCAGCAAATTTTAATCATTTAATAATTGTGAGCTTCAAATTATCAAGAGTTCCATTATTGCCCACGTCATCGCACTACAGCGAAAATTCTCATCTGCCTTATTCCACAGAAAGTTCTCATCTGCCGGTACATGGCTGAAGAGCCGAATATCTGCATTAGCGACGTTGGCACACATGCGTCAACAATTGCTTCTGGACTATTTCTGTGGCCTGCGAAAGTCCGCTAATGCCAGTCAATATGCCTCTTAATTGCGAAACGCGGTCAGACGACGAGGTCAACACCTGAGCCTGCACTCGACTCTCCACATCCAAGTCACCCCAATGTGAGAACTTATACCTTATCTGTATCAGCCTCTTTACATGATGGGTTTTCAGTGCAATCGGGACTCGAGCACCCGGCTCGGATTAAGCATTACAGACCAATATTTCGTTGATATATAGCGGAGTACTTGTTTTTTGGGTACATAATCCTCACGGGCTTTAATCTCCAGAGATTTTGTTGATGTAACCACAAGGCTCCCTCAGTCCATGTACTCGTAATGATTGTTTCACAACTTTACAGATGAATAGAACCTATTTTAGGAATCATTTTAGATTCCTGTTTACTGATAACTGAACAATATTACACACATTGTTGATCGAAATAAAATAATTTTAGGCGCTTTTAATGCTCCGTCTATCTGCTTGGTTGGTTTTATTAACGTCACACTAAAAGCAACACGTGAGCTATTGGCGACGGATCTTATAATTTTGAATGAAAGTCAAGTGACGAGGACGGCATCTGAGCTGGCACCTCCCTCTCCTAACATCCACACCACGCCAACGGGAGGACTTTGGGCCTCGACTGATTTAAGGTGTATCAACCCCGGCTACACGGTGGGTCTTTAGCGGCATCAAGGCTCAAACCAACGACTCGATGAAAGCGCCGGTTGCGACCATGACTACTAGGCTACCGTGGCTACGCTCCCATCTAGCAACCTTTTTTGATTTCAGGAATTTCTACTTTCCTCTTCAAATCCAGAATATTTTATCTGGTTGAATGCGAAAAAGTGGATCCAAAAAAGCAAAAAATCATGAAGGTTTTTGCGGAGTTATATTTTTCCTCCTATTTTTAAAAACATTTTTACGTCTAATTTAATGATTTTCGTTTCTGGGCTTTCCGTTCTTTGAAAATATTTTCAAAAATAGGGGGAAGGGGAAATGTAATTTCGCAGAAACCTTCATTATTTTTTGCTGTTTCGGTTGAATTTTTTTTGCATTCAAACAGATAAAATATTCTGAATTTGTGAATGAAAGTACATATTCCATAAGATTCACATTACATTTACGAAATTAAAATAGCTGATAGATGGAGGATTTAAAGATTTCGATCCTTTGAAAACTTTAAGAATGACTTGATTTCAAAATTAAAATTTTCTTTACGAAAACCTTGAATTATAAATCACTTCCCATTTTATTGACATGATCTCCGTGAAAACTGATTACCGAAATTTGAGATAAAGGAATTTATTTGGAAGTAGTATAATTTCTTATGTGAAATTCTATTGAAATAAAGGAAGGTGGTGGGAAAGACCTTTCATGGTATTACCAGATCTTTCGTTACACACCTGAAAA
This sequence comes from Nephila pilipes, assembly GCA_019974015.1. Lineage (NCBI taxonomy): Eukaryota > Metazoa > Arthropoda > Arachnida > Araneae > Nephilidae > Nephila > Nephila pilipes. The sequence continues at coordinate 511,330 of BMAW01095505.1, forward strand.
TATGACTGCCTGGGATATGAGCTCTATTAAAGATTTGCAATACTGCATAGAAGAAATAACAAATTTGTTTTCTTTCAAAAATATCTTGACAGCTTTATGCTTCCAATTATATTTTCCATCTGAACGAAAGCAGAACAGCCATAACTTTTGAATGATGAATTAACAGAGAAAACTCTTCGGAATGTTGACTTGTAATTCCAGAATTATGACCATATAGTTCTTTTTTTTTGAGGTCAAATGTTATTTTATTTCCAAAACTCTTTAAATTATATTAGTTGATAATGATGGGATATTATTAAGGCTCCCGTCTACCCGCCATTTTGATTTCGCGGACGTAATGTTAATCCTATGGAATTACGACTTTAATTCTCACATCTTTACTCTTCGACCTATTTGAATACAATAAAGTGCATCTGAAAGAGCAAAAAATAATGAATGCTTCTGTGGAATTACTTTTTCCCTCCGATTCTTAAAAATATTTTTATCCTTATTTTAATGATTCGTTTACTTGTTTTCTGGTCTTTAAAAAATATTTTTAAATACTTTTAAGAATCGGAGGAAAAAAGTAGTTCCACAGAAGCATATTTTTTGCTCTTTCAGATGCACTTTATTGTATTCAAATAGATTAAAGGCTCCCGTCTACCCGCCATTTTGATTTCGTGGAAGCAATGTTAATCTTATGGAATTTTGACTTTAATTCTCATATCTTTATTATTTAATCTATTTGAATGCAATAAAGTGCATATGAAAGAGAAAAAAATAATCAATGCTTCTGGGAGGACTTTGGGCCCCGACAGATTTAACGTGCATCAGCCCCGGCTACACAGCGGGCCTTTGGCACCCAAGGATTGAACCCGCGACTGAACGAAAACCGCCGGCTACGAATCCGAAGCCATAACCATTAGGCTACCGCGGCCCGAAGGGAGCCTTAAACCGAGATCGCTATGGATCGACATTACTTTTAATTAATTGTCCTTAATTATGCCTCTCATTTCATTGCAAAATCTTTGCATTTACATTAAATTGGCATTAGAACTCACATCGTTCCATAAAAAAGCAGCATTTTTTTTAGAATAATGCAATGATAAGCATTTTCTCCAGGTGATTCAAAGAAGAGGGAATTTTTGGAAGCAGCAGAATTTCCATCTAGGCTGGCAGAGCTATAAAGTTGGCTTCGGAAATATCAATCGAGATTTCTGGTTAGGTATGTATGGTGTAGTATATATTCTCCCTCTTCTCACGTTTTACCTAAATTTAAAGCTCGCTTTATCTACAGAGTTTTTCGGACATAGGAGTTTGACTTCCTAAGCATGCTTCTGCCTCATTTCTATCGAGTAAAAATCATTTCATTCCAACTTTTGCATAAATCGGAAGTTAAATTAGAATTTTAAATATCTAACCTACTCTTTTACTGGTTGAGTTAGCGAGCAACTTATCAGGATCATTAAAAAAACATCGAATCCGTCATTAAAAAAAAAAAAAAAAACGCTGTAATATCCGTTAGAGTCAGAATAGTGAATTGTAGTCGATAGATTACTATTGAATGCTGTCTTAAGTGGGATATGCTTATCCAGTGTGAAAAACACAACAGCATAAAATGAGAAATTGAATATGTAACGCAAATCTCAAAAAAAAAATTACAAGATTGACTATTAGTAAAGAACTTTGCATTTGCTTATATTATAGAATTCCATTTCTGTAAAATACACGGTTATTCAAAATGAAAAATTAAATTTCAAAACTCTATATTTTCTAAAATAAACGACACAGAACGGAAAGTAATACATGAATACAAAGGAAACATTTGAAACTTTTGTATTGTGAATAATAGATGACGCCCGCGTGTTCTTCGAGAAGCTATTTCACGAAAGCTGTTTTAGAAGCTTCTCAGCGGCAGAGGTGATAATGGCGTCCGAGGATCAGAAAGCTTTTAGTGTGCTGTCGTTTGAGCGATGTGGCTCTGTAACAAAAGTTCATTTCGTAAGAAGTACCGAATTAATCCACCTACGGCTCTGAGTACTCGAAGGTGGTATCAACAGTTTGAGAGCAGATGTTTTTGTAAAAGGAAAAGTAGAGGGCGACTAGGCATACCTGCGGAAAATGTTGAAAGAGTGATAGATACTTTTTTACAAACCCTAACGAAATCGACTGTTTGCACCAGTCGAGAACTGGGCATTCCTCGGCCTACTTTTAGGCGAATGTTAAAGCAAAAATTGTGTTACAAACCCCGCAATTCTTCCAAGCACCGAAACCTAGTGGTGACGAATGTCGATTGAATTTTTGCCTTTACAAGCTGAAGACTAAACTTACACTTTATAACGTGTTTGGTAGGAATTTACGTACATTCTTGATATCACACGTGTCACTAAAGGGAGTTATATCGAACACTTGTAAAAAAACTCCTATTTTCCCTTTGTATTACTTATTATTGTTATTCATAAAAATATAACATTATGAAATCGGATGATTCCTTTTGAATAATCCTATATGGCATTAACTTTAAAAAAAAATACTATATGCGTATTCTAAGCAGAATGCTACTTATGAAATTTTTTTAAACTCATGTTTCTTATGGTGCGCATTATGAATGAAAATTTACATTTGAAATTAACGTTCATGTAAATTATTTTTTTCGCATTCATAATGAGGCATTTCACTGAGGTATAATTCAAGAAGCTGAAGCTTTAAAAAAATCAATCTCGTTTAATTTGGAACATATGGCTATCCTTAGTTTAGTTTTTATTAACGTCGCACTAGAAGCAACACGAGGGCTATTGGCGACGGACCTCGTAATTTTGAACCACGGTCAAGTGACGAGGACGACACCTGAGCTGGCACCCCCCTCTCCTAACATCCACACCACGCCAACGGGCATATGGCTATCCTACGAGTTCAAATCTAAACACTTTCCATTCCAAACATGACATTATATAGAATCAAATACATCAAAAAGCATAAATAATATCCACCTGACTTTCTAAAAATAAGTGCTTCGAGATCAAATGATAACTTCTACACTTTGTATACCACCAACGTTAGTCACTTAAATTTATAAAAAGTGTACTCTTTTTGCGAATTATTTTCCAAGCAAGCAACAAACTAGAAGATTTTCTACTCGAGTGATGACGTACTTTAAAGATGTCTTCTTAATATTTTTTTCTCACAGTCAAAATTAATTTTTTTTCGACTTCACTCTTCGTTTCCTTCAAACCCAATAGTTGCATTTGTTCGCATCCTGTACTTAAAAGGGATATGAGATTATCAATAGCATCTACTTAAAAACAATAATAAAATAGTTTCTTGTTTTCCAATTGTGTGCCAAAAGAGAAAAATTATATCGTCCCTCGAGTCTTACAACGGCAAGTACTTCGTCCCTGCTATGACCTGATAAGACAGCAAACGGCTTGCCGCTCCTTGAGCAACCGACACGCTCACACTATTAGCTATATCTAAACAAAAATTTAATTTAAACTTTTCAGACTTTTGAATTCTCAACTAATTTTGGAATTCTGAACAAATTTTAATTTAATAGTTATGATGAGGTATTTTCTTCGTATTAGGAAAGAAAAACTTAGCAACAATATTTCCCCCCTCCTTCAGATTATGCGAGTTGGACCACTGGCATCAAATACGCAAGAGTTATGTGAATAAAAAGTCATGCCAAGATTTCACTATTGACCTGCGTAAGGAAATTTTACCTTGCTGTATATTCACCTTGCATGGAAGTTAAAAGAACTAGCAAATAGTTCGATGTTGTCTTCACATCTGACTATGGCTCAAAAAGAACCATTCCATTGCCATGAATTTGCGCTTATGGTTAAAAGATTTGGATGCAGCTCTGGCACGAATAATTTAAAAACAAATATCGAATCATTTCATACAAAGTAACGCAGTGAATTTAAAGATAATTCCTTATCTCTGTAATGTTGTTAGAGATCATTCCATCAGTTTTACTGAACTGATAATTCTAAAAGAAATCTTTGAATCGTCGTTCAGCTGCAAATCTAACAGAGTGATATTTGTTCATTTGCAGCATGAAATCATTTGCCATTTTCGAAAGTGATAAATTCTAACAATGACTAATATAAAACATACATCTTACTCGTAAACATTATTCCATTAATATATCGCCTACAAAACACGATAATCAATTGTTCTACAATTTTTTAATGTTTTTCACAAAAGCAGTAAATACCCATTCAAACAAGCTAGAAAAATGGTGAACACACTATTGATTTAAATTCTCTTTGCATGTAATATTCGGACGCATTTTTGTATTCTTTAAAATTTCAGTTTGGATATAAACTAAGATTATATTTCAAAATGTTAAAAAAAAAAAAAAAATCATTTCTTTGTACTTGGATTTTAATTTACCCAACGTTTTGTAAAAAAAAATAAAAAAATTCTTAATTTTAAAAACCAATCCCAAGACAATGGCCAACGTAACAAAGAGAAAATTCAAACGAACAGAAATTGATTCGATTTTTTATTGAAGTTTTTGAAAAGCAAAATTTGATGACATTTTTTAATTTATCCCCATTAGGTAATGACATCATATATAACTTGACCAAACAAGGAACCTGGGAATTACGCATCGATCTCACAGACAGACTGGGAGAAGCGCGTTACGCTGTCTACAATAATTTCCGCATCGAAGACGAAAGTTTTGATTACACACTGCACGTTGGTCACTACAGAGGAGATGCAGGTGAGAGAATCCAATATTTGTAAATTTCCTCTTTCAAACTACTTGGGAGTACCCATATTTCACTTGGGTGAACATATATTAATAAAAGGAATGTGTGCGAGTTACACTAAACACAACATTAGCTGAAGTAAAAATAAGTATAAGTTTTCATTTCAAGACGGACCAAAAGTTATACAAATTTTTAATTGTAATATAACCCAATAGTTTATAAAGGCTAGAGTCATTGGACTAAGATACCTAGGTATAATTTTACATTTAAAAAAAATTATTTTTATAGAACTTTTAGTCCATATTTAAGTAAAAGCCTGATTTAAAAATGTTTTTTTTTAAACTTTTATTCATTTATACACACACTCTCGGTGTGGCCTCTTTTTACATTTCAAAGTATAAATGTCTTCCAGGAGATGGCTTCAAATTTCACAATGGGAAGAGGTTCTCTACAACGGACAGGGGCGATGACAAAAATTGTTCAAACATCAACAAGGGTGGATGGTGGTATAACGATTTTGCCTACGTTCATCTGAATGGATTGTACCAACCAGACGAGCATGCGCCTCAAAGTATACACTGGTGGGAATGGGAATACAACAAAGGCTTGGGCAGTACAGAAATGAAAATAAGATTAAAGAGACACTAACCTTCTGAATGATCGACTTGGGTGATGCAACGGATATGTTTAGGAAATTGCATTTGAAATGAAAATATGAAAGCATTATGAGACATAAAAAATATCTATATTACTTCATTATAGAAGTTTCACACACACTATATCAACATGTATTTATCATCAAATAAATTTGAAAAGTGAATGATTCTTCATTTATTTTAGAAATATCAATCATTTGAAAATTTACACACTTTATTACTTGTACTTTGTATCAAAGAATTTTTTAGACTCACAAGGAACTATTATTTGTTTTGGTTTTTTAATCACAATAAGCTCCTTCGGCTCAAAACATTCGTTACAGCGATTTAATAATGCTTGAATGCCCGTTCCAGTTCACTTTGCGAAATGGCCTTCAAAAAACACGCAGAAATCTTTGTAGTCTTCATAGTATCCAATAACGCCCTTTTAGCTTCATTTTGGGAACAAATAGAAGTCGCACGGTACTAAAAATTTATTACGGAGGATGATTCAACACAAAAGCATTATTTTTTATGCAAAACATCTACGAACAATAAATGAGTAGCGATTGGGTGCATCGTAGAGCAACAAACTCCAATTAATTTCCTCTTGATACCACCATGTTTTAGATTGCACATGCTTTTAAAATCCTAAAATTCGTTCTATATTAATCATTTTCACATGAATAGGACATGTTCTGTCTAATCCTATACAGATAAAGATTTTCACTTTTTCTCTATCATGTTGCTTACATACTTCTCAAGTTGCCTTTCTTGAAATTCTAATTCTGATAATTAAAATTTCAATTAAAGAAAAAAAAAAAAAACTGAAAATACAATCGGACGTAAGATTCCTTACATTTCTGATTCAGCCATAATGGTGGTTAAATATCTGCCTGAATGGATTATGAAATTTTGAGAAATGAGGAATTTTTTAGAGATTTTCATCTTCTGCTTCATATACGTCATAAAAATATTTTAATTTCTGTTAGAGTGATATTTCCAATGCTTTTTTTTTTATAAATATAATAAGGTTATTATATTTAAAAAAATAATTATCAGTGTTTCTTTCAATCAGTGAAATTATCTATAATTACACGTATTTGTTAGATTAGTTAAAAAAAAAACTGTCATAGTACATTTTGGTAGAACAAGTAGTGTTCAAATGAAAAGGTAGGAAACGACACTGTGGGCATAAATGAAGACTTTATTCAAACCATACACCAAAGGCCTGAGCCCAACGATCCCATTGATTAACGATCTGAAGGATTCCTTGTCTCCAGAATTCCTGTGGTCGTGACGAGACCCAGTCCTTCACAGCGTCCTTGAATTCGTCATCCGAGTTGAAGCGCTTCCTTTTCAGGGGACCAAACACATGGAAATTGCAGGGCGATATGTCCGGGCTGTAGGGCGAATGGTCAAGCTGCTCCTCCTTGAACTTGACCGTTCCGCGTGTGTGATCCTGGAGACGTGTGGACGCACATTATCATGGAACAAAACCATACCTTCCGTGAGCAGCTAGACGCTTGTCTCATCTTTCGTTCTTGCGTAGGCTTCGGAATGTCTCACAGTACACATCGGAGTTAACGTGAATGTCATCATCAGTTTAACGGCGCTCTTTATAAGAGCAGGGGCTCTCTTCTGCGCATGCTCCGATCCACGCCGGAGACTCCACTTGTATCCCTAGATGTCTCTTTTCATCTCCCACAGCGGCACAGGCAAATATGTTAACGGTTATGTTATTAGGACGTTTCATTTGAACACCCCTAGCATTTAACAAGCTCCATACATAAACATTTTAACTCTCAGGAGTCTAGGCACTTCTAAAGCAGATCTTGAATGGCATTCAATATATTTGTTCAATTTTTAAATTGCATATTTTGAATTTATAGAAACAAGCCCCAACTATTAATTAGTGGACAGTACAAGAAAAAATGGTTTAGCAATGAAACTGAAGAGCTTAATAAAGTTGAAATTACCCAACACAAATTTTTTTAATGAATATAAACAAGGGATTTTTAAATTCAGACCAGATAAAAAATTCAAAAATGATAAGTTATGTATTAATAAAAAATTCTATCATATCTAATAAAACAAAAAATTCTATCATAATTATATATCTTCATCCAATTCATTGCCAAGCTCATCTCCAAATTACTTAAGAATCATTATTAAAAATCACTTATACTATTTATGACATTTCAAATAGTTATATAAATAAGGTAGTTTAAAATGCCAAACCAATATTTTTTTATAAATATTAGAGTGATAATGAAAAATATATTTGTTTTGCAACAATATTATTTGCATCACATGCATTTACAGATCATCAGTATACAATAGTTCTGAATCGTTATCAGTAGAATCACATAATTAAATTTTGATTTCCCCACATTTCGTTAACACATCCATCGATTTCCCACATCTCTTTCTCTTTTACGGTTACATCATAAATGTAATTAATCTTTCAAGAAACGCAGCTGATCTTTTCATTTGAAAATTCTGTATCTTTCAATATCCTGTGAACAAGGTAGCCCAGGTTTTTTTTTTTCGCGAAAAAATATCGATTTCCTCGATCATTCCTTTCAGAGCTTTGTCTAACATAGGAATCTACCTTTTACGAAAAAAAACAATTAATTTATCATCTAATGCATGACAATGTAATGTCATTATACTTTATCAGCCTTCTGTACTTTTCTGTGGCACCAGGTTATTATTTTTTCCCCCAGGACAACTCAATGTTTCCTCCCCTCCCTTCAAACGATAAACTGTTCTTTTAGAAACACCAGTTAGTTGAGAAAACTTTTCATCAATCTGACAGACAGATTCTAGAGGGTTTACTTCTCGATGTCGAGAATAAACATGCAATGTGTTTCTTCGCCCCTCTTCAGATTGATTTTCCTTTCTTTGATGGTGTATACGTGGTTGGTGACATTCCTTTTCTTCAGCCATGTTTAGAATGCCAAACAAAAACAAAGAAAATAGCACGAGAAATAAGAATCATAAGTATTAATGATACCAAAGACGCAAAGAGAATGGCATAGAATTGGCGTGGAAGAGTAGCAAGTTTGTCAAGAATATTACGTTGAAAACAGGTTGTCAGCCAAACTGGAAATCCATCGCGTCACTGTTTCAACTATATTCATTTGCTTAAGTAATAATTTAATAATCGTTTCAATATGTTACTAACTTGAAATACATCCTTAAAACCACAATTTCTGCCATATATAACATTTTTTTTTACGAATTTTTATATATATATATTTTTTTCATTTTAAACTCTAAAACAAGAAATAACTATTTTTCAAGAGGATTGGTACACTTTCTACCTTTCCCAATGCTGTCAAGTTAAGGTGAAAGGGAGTATAATAAAGATTTTTTTGGAAAGTGGGGAAAACAACAAATTTTGATATGAAAGGAAAACACGGAATATACATACACCGATCTGCTACAAAGAAATAATAGATTCCACAACTGAGTGAGTGTAGCTTTTAAAAGATGAACATCTACATATACAGCATCATTTCTTTGCACAAATGAAAATATCCAAAATGAAATTTTCTTTTCAAGAGACAAAGTCTTATGCTAAAGAAGCATAAGAATGTTTTTCCCACGTTGCTTACTATAGCATTTTAAGAATGCACATAGACTAAATTTTGATGAAATGAATCTGAATCGTTTTGATAATTGATTCGAAGTTCAAAAAATATTTGTTAATGAATATATATATAAGTGTACACCCATAAGATAGCCTATTACTTAAAATATTGAATTACAAAAAAATAATTTAAAAAATCCTTTATTCCTAGAACAGCATTGAACGAAATTGAACAAACTGTTAAAATGAACACAATCGCACCAAATATAAACATCATGATTCAAGCAGATAAAATGGCAAAACAAAGTTTCAAACAAAAATCATAATTTTGAATTTTACAGCAATTGATTAAAAACTTACAATGATACAAGGAAAGTTAAAAACAAATTGGCTAACAAAATTAAATTAGCAACACAATCCTTTCTTTGGAATTAATAAATAAAAACATGGATTAAATCAATACAATGAAATGCATTTATCAAATCTTTATTTACAAAAAGCTATTTTTTTCATGAGATATAAAAAAATGAATTCAGTTAGATTTTTAATTATTTTAATACAGATAAAATTTGCATTGAATAATAAGCTGCTTTTCAAATTTGTCGAAAAATTGGTTCATTGAAATTTAAATGATTATTCACATCTATACATATAAAAAAATTTAATACAAAAATCAACAGTATTTTACTGCAGATTACTAGGACTTATTAATTATCAAGGTAATCGCTCCAATTTTCGCTGGACTGATTTGAATTCTCTCATAAGCGTAGTTACATTGGGTATAGATGTATCCATTGCTTGTAAATCAACTAAATAATCTGACAAAACATCTAGACAAAATGTTGTGAAAGATCTCCTAAAATTTCAAAAGAAAAATACATTTATAAACCTTAAATTTTATGTAGAGATATTCTTGTAAATACCTATTACAATTTATTTCACAGAAATGGTAAAAAATGCAAAATATTTAAAATATTTCACAATAACGCAATTATCTTTTCATAAATAATATATTTTTTTTGTTGAAAAAAAAGCATATAATTATTTTAGCTGAAACATCTTAAAAATAAATAACATAATAGCTCTTTCAATTTATTAAAAAGTATAAGTTTTAAACTTGTACAGTTTGTTATACTATTTTTTAAACATTACACAAAATACTGTACAAAATTTATAGAAAATTTAGAACATCATGAATATTTTTTAACCTTAATGTTTAATACACAGATATTAGTACTTTTCATAAATGAAAACATATATATAAAAAAATTTGATATTGTCTGCCAATAGAATCAACTCTAAAAGACTGAAAAATTAAAATCAATAAGTAATTTATACATTTTTATGCATGCATCAGTAAAGAAACATAGTAGTCAAATTTACTGTAATTTTTTAAAACAAGGCCAGTTGTACAGGCGAATATTTAGCATTGTATTATTTATCCAGCTTAATCAAACATGTGTAATAGACCCAATTTAATTAGCAAACCTCAAATAAGCATTTTTAAAAAATAAAAAAAAATTGTGCATATAACTTATCCAGGTTCCAACATATATCACAAAAAAAAAAAAAAAAAAAATTGAAATAATTTTTGTGACAATTACAAGAATTTGATTTTCAACAAAATATCTATTCAAATTTTTTCAATAATTACATACATTTCATTTACTTAAAATTTTTCAAAAATTTAATTGTTTTAACTTGTAAAACATTTGTAAATTGAAAATGATATACATGAGTTTACTCTAAATAAAAAATTTACAATTAAAATCAATATAAATCAACATCAAAAGAAAAGAATTTATGAAATAAGCATTTGTTTTGATGAACAATAAGTTATTTTTATCCATTTTTTCAGAGTTTTACATACATGAATACATTTTTTAGAACCCAGTTTTTCCTCATTGGTAAAACAGTTTCAAATAAGCAAAATCGAATGTTTGAGAACTTAGATACATTACAAATTATTAAATTAATGAAAGATAGTTACGCCAAATATAAGAAAATATCTTCAAAAAGAGTTTAAATTGCAAGAAAAAGAAAAGTTTTAATATTTTTCACACCAACAGCAAGTGAATCATTGATAAAAACTATTTGGATTTTATCTTTCAATAAAAATACAGTGACAAATAAAGTGGTATCTTGGTTAACCAGGATAATCTATACCAGGATTATAGTATTTCACCAAAACTTTTGTTATCCAATGCACAGTTTCCCACCAGTATAATGGTACTCAATTTTTTTTGGTTCCTGTTTCTAATTATAGTTCCATGATGATTAACCTACTGATATCAGGATCATTTAAATCATTCAACAGTTGCTAGTTTGCAAATGGAACTCTAGACCAGGCATTAAAAACCAAAGTCTGCATTATTACCATCATTTTTTGCTTACAGCAACTCGTTGTTTACCAAGATACCACTGCCTGATTTTTTGTTAGTTTTTAATGGCTTGAAAACAATTTTGCAAATGATGCACTCTTATTCAACTTCTCTAATACAATTTTTTTTTATTGATTTGTTACATTTAATCAAACTTACATATATCTCGTTTCTGAATAATTAATAAACAATCCCAAATTAGTGCGATTTATTAGTTATCGAATCTCGTGTTTAGATTCTTATGCCTTACTTTTATATATGAACAGCAGATTTCTACAGATGGGCTATTTTTAATAAGTTCTTTTAAGCTGTTGATTTTTCAAGTGCCTAATTATATTTTACCAATGTAGAAAACATTATCATCAATCCCGATAAATTCAACAGGCACATTTGATAATGTACAAAAAAATGTACTAACATTCATTACAGTATTAAAAAGCATAATTTTTTACACATCATAAATACTATAAAGAATAATTTGAGAAGCAATACAAAATTTCACACATCTAATTTTAACAAAATGCTTTTACTTACCGTACAAAGGTCATTTAATATGTCCTTAGAAAAAGATAGAAAAACAAACTATTTTAGGCAGATTTTTTATTTTTCAACATAATCTCCTTTTAGCTCTATACACTTTTCCTAGTATTTCTCCAACATTTTAAAGCCATCCAAAATGTAAGATTTCAGAAGGTCCTCAAAACAGGCATATGTTTAGACAATGACCTCTTCAATGAACATGAAATGTTGTTTGCCAAACCATTTCTATAAGTTTGGGGGGAAAATAATTGAGGGTCAAATTCAGAGGATGCTGTAATGATTCAAATTTTAATTTCATGATTCTGAGATTTATTTAGTTTTCATTAACGCTGCACTAGAAGCAACACGAGGGCTATTGGTGACGGACCTCATAATTTTGAACCTCGGTCAAGTGATGAGGACAACATCTGAGCTAGAAACCCCTTCTCTTAACTTCCACACAACGCCAACGGGAAGACTTTGGGCCCAAACAGATTTAACGTGCATCAGCCCCAGCTACACGACAGGTCTTTGGCAGCCAATGATCCAATGATGGCTACCACAGCCACTCGTGATTCTGGGAATCGATACTGCACAGGTGTTCACACATGAATTGTCTTGATGGAAGAGGATCTTTATCAAATAAGAGCATTTTCTTTTAATTTCCTCACTCAGCCAGTGCAGTAAAAATGCACAATAATTTCCAGTTATTGATGTAGATTATTGCGTGTAAATCTAAAAAAAATTGTGGCCATCACCTTCCTGGCCAATTTCAGCAACTTTGCTTTCAGCCGAACCTGTATGCATTTAAAATTCCATTGTTTTCACTGTTTCTTTATCTCTGGAGTGTAGTAGTGCTTCCACGTTTTGCCCTCAGTTATGTTTCAATGCAGAAATTCGCCAGGATTGTGACGAAAAAGCACTAAAATTGTCTCAGAGTCGACTGTACAATCATGCTGTTTTCAACTGAGAACAAATAAGGCACCCATTTTGCTGAGATTTTTTTCACATCAAATTATTCAACCATAATTGAAAATACTGTACCTTGCTATATCCTAGTGGCCTCAACTATTTGGCTCACTTTGATTTGTAGCTCACTCAAAACCATATCGTCAATCATTCTGAGAGTAATCACTTCCACTATAGGTCCTGAACAATGTTAATCTTTTGTGGATGTACGGCCACATTTAAACTCATTTACCCAATTGAAAACAATTGCAAACATAGGAGCAGATGTGCCACGAATTTCCTTCCACTCAGCTTTGATCTCTTTTGGCATTAAGCTTTTAAATATATATGTTTAATAATCCCTCCAAAATCACTTTTTTTTATTTTTATAAACACAAGTTTTTTGCTTCAATTGACAATAAAAATGAAACCATGCGATGGAAATAACAGAGACTTGAACAGCTGTCTAGTGAGTCACAATACTTACTAAAAATAAACTTAGGGACAAACAAAAAAAAACTCTAAGGACTTGTAGAATGATCCTTGTATTACAGCAAGCAAATCATACCAAAATAAACTCACCTCTCATTCAGAGCCACAATTGATTGTGAATCAGCAAAATATCCAATGAGGTTAACTAGCACAGACAACAGATGCAAAGGTTTTCCACAAGTGGTCCAGCAAGAGTCCTTTGTTTTATATAACTTATGATAGATTTTTAAAAGATCAACTATTGATACACCCAGTTTAAGCATTGTTTCAAAAACCCACGAAGACTGGAAATTCAGTGGACATGTTTTCACCTCCAAAAATTTGATGATAAAAACTAAAATAAACAAAAGTTAAAATTCTTTTATGAATTAAAAATAAACTGTGAGAGAAATAGAGTTAACTATTTTAATGAAATTTGAGAAAAATATTTCTTACCTAGAGGAAAATATTCATCACAGCTTATGTATGGTTGACAAATTAAAACTAACTTCTGCTGTAGAATTTGAATCCTTGTATCTGGCAAATTGCCTATTGTACCAATTAATTCTAGGAAAAAATTGTACTAGTAAATAAAAAAATATATTAAAGAAATTTTTATTATATTCAGCAAATTGGAAGAGCAATATAAATCAATCCCAAGATTTAAACATACTTAAAGATTAGGAACTTTAATATATGCAATTGCCTCTATTATTCAACACAATAACATTTGATGAGATTTAGACTTGAACCAGAAGCCCTATTATTTATGAGTCCTAGATATGTATTTATTATATCAGTCTCACTGTATTCTTTAGTATTTGGTACTTAACAAAAATTGATGCTCTTTAATTTATATCTAATCAATATTTAGTTACCTAATTTAAAGTGCATTATAGCAAGCAGCATTATTCCCAAATAAAATCTGCACTATGTTCTATTATAACATTTATTGAGAATCTGCAGAGCATTTGTTAAAAAAAAAATGCTTATAAAAATAAGAGCTCAATTTTCCAAAATTCAGTTAGACTTAATTCTACCTTCACACAAAATAAATAAAGAAAATTCGATATAAAAACCAACGTTTTTAAAAACAACGTTTTTATATGGTGGCAAAGTTTATTAAAGAAAATTATTGAAATATTAGTTAAAACTGTTGGTTATTTTTAACTTTAAAATTTACTAAAAAAGAGACATTTGTGAGCGTATTAAAAAATTCATAATACTCATAAAATCAAAACATGCATTTGAAAATTTGTAAGTCATTCTATTAAAAAAAAATGGGAACCAGAATTCAGAAAAAATTATTGTGATAAGACATGGTGCCAAATATTGGAAACTTTCTTTCTTGCGAATGATTACTGTCTAAAAGTCAGCAACCCTTACTATCTCGGAGATAGTAAAGGGGAGATAGTATCTCCCCTTTGTGAGTACAATAGTTTTACGAGGCTTCATGTGGTGTGGGGAGTGCCTGGTGTTCCCAGAGGGGGAAAGAAGTTTTTTCCTCAACCCTAAAAGCGCCTAGAGGAAAGAATATTTCGACTTATTAAAATTATTGAAATATTAGTTAAAACTTGTCGCAAACGTCTAAATATTGCATTGTTAGGCCAGTACGAACGATTCCCAAAATTTCAAAGCTCTAGCTTGATGGGAAGTTGGTTAAATTAACGATCGAAAATTTGATGACACACACACTCACACACACACACCAAGTGAAATTCAGAAAAACGTTGTATAAAAGATAATTTTATATCTTTACTTTTTAATGCAAATTTAAATGTTAATGAATAATAACAACTGATTGTTAATATTTAGAAGTTCACCTTTGTTATTACTTTCATAAAAGGTGCAGAGAGTTTCACGATTTTATAAAAATGTATAATTCAAAATAATTTTTATTTTCTTATAAAATCATGATAACTGTTCATAAAAAGATTTGTATATATATATATATATATATATATATAAAAAAGGACGGAAAACATTTAAAGCAGTTTATTAATGTGTTTGCTTTTTAAAAAAAATAAATTTCATAAACAGTAAAAAAATACATACCTTTTTCTATAATATTCTGCCATAAAGATTCTATCAAAGCAGGATCATAAAGACCACCACATTTGACAATTGCTAACTGGCTTTCAGGGAGATCAAAAGGAACTGCAAAATCTTCATATAACTGTAATAATAAGTTGTTGTTTTTTAAAAAATTTAAATAAAAGAATTTCATGAAACACAACAAGTATCTTTATAGTTTAACACTAAAAATTTCATTTATTATTGTGATAAAAATTGAAAGTATGAGACATTTAGGAAAAATATTTATATTTTAATACTAATTTTGTTTGTATTTAAAAGATAGTTCCAATAATACTATCATGTATCTATTTGTGCTTATTTTCCAAAATTATGAAGGAAAAAAAATCATTTTCATAATTAAATCATCTGATAATGCTAACGTAAAATAATACTGTTTAATTCAAATTTTATCCTTTTAAAAAATTATTAAAAAAAAAAAAAAAAAAAAAAAAAAACTGCTTTTAAAAAGGTCCTATATACTACATTGTTTTTAAACATACATTTTCCTAACATAAATATAAAAATTAATCATAGTCAAACTTGAAAACATAATATATTATGAGACAAATATTAACTAGTATAAAGGAGGTGGTTAAAAGTAATAACTTTATAATATTCATAAAAATTGAGGGGGGGGGGGAAGAATATTTCCTCCATATTTCTGCAATTAAATGAATCTGAGGCAATTTGGTTTTATTTGCTCCCTAAAAATTTATAGCAAGATTCATTCATATTCATTCTGGCTATATACAATGATTAAATCCAAATTTTTATTTAGCTATACTATAAGTACAACAAATGTAATTTAAACTCCAGTATTCAACTATTCTTTCAATATAATGCTAAGTACTAAATCCTAGCAAGTCTCATTATTTCAAAAGAAAATTTTTGGTTTTTACATTATTCACATTCAATGCCAGTAAAGATCTAAGCAGAGGAATTGAAAAACAACTCAACTCCACATTAGTTGGAGAATGATTAGAATAGCGGAGAACCGCAATATTGGCTGGCGAAAATTTGTATATTGTGCTGCATTTATGTTAATTAAAGTTTGGCAGCTAAAATAAAATATAAAAGAACTGGTTATTTGTTGCATGTCTACTCTCTGCCTTTCAACCCTCATTCAAGGATTGGGAAATTGTTTTACTTTACCCATTTTATTTCTTGCAAATAAAAGTAGATATATTATTCTATTGATCAAACTCCAACTTCAGTTTCACTTTTAAACATAATTTAGGTAAACAGTGTTTTTAAATAGGGGTTAGATCACTTAATTCAAATGAGAGGCAAAGAACTTTGGTCCAAGGGGAAATCTATAATAATTAAATACCTCCATGTTAAGTAATTGAATTTATGTGACAGAAACATACTTGTTGAATATTTTGGAAATTGGAATTCAAAGTATTAATGGCATCATCAATCCTACTACTTTGCATAGGTGATGCTTTTGCATGCAAGGCATTCTTCTTCTGCTGCAAAGCTTCCAGTATCTGAAGTTGAATACGAGCAACCTAAGCAAAAAGAAAAATTGTTTCAATTATTTAAAGGATAAAAAAAATTTAAAAACTAAACCTGAAAAAAAATTTAATGGCACACATATTAAATTATTACTCAAATATTTTCATACATATCAAAGAGTAGAATTTGATCCCTATTTTAATAAATGACTTTAAAATATTTAGTACATTAGGGTTTACATTCAATCTTTGTTTTTAATAGTCATTCGCCTAACTCAGCAGCAACTTTTCAAATTCAATAAAAGAATTAAAAAAAAAAAAAAAAAATTCTATGCAAAGAACAGATTTAGCCACCCAAGGCACTTTTTTTTAAAAATAATTATTATTGAAATTACTCAATTAAATATAAGAATTAAAGTAAGAAATGAAATATTGAGAAATGGACAATAGTAGACTTTTCCGATATTAAAATTAAAGGAAGCGATAAAAAATTGAAAAGTGATACGATAAACACCAAAAATGATCCAACTAAACAATTGTGCCTTGGGTGGCTAAAAATTAATAAAGCACAACTTAACTGTATAATTTTTTGACACCACCAGAACACATTTAACTTGAAAAATTTGATGACAGAATAATTTTCGCAGTTTAAAAGTCAAATATCCTTTTTACTTACTTAATCAAAAATCTTGCTTAGGTATGACATCTTCTACATCCCTGTGGTTCTAAGGTGAAAAACAACACTGAAGTTCCCAATGTAATCTAGCACAAATATTTGATTTTTGTTCGTCATGTACCAGAAATAGGGAGGAAAACAATTTTTTTTTATTTTCCTTACATAGTCATCTGTTTCCCTTTATCCAATCAAAAGTATGTGAATGAAGATTAAATGAATTCTACAGAGACAATCTCGCGGGTTAGCACTAATCATTTCATCTAATAATAGCATTATTTTTCAAAAGATTGTACTTGGAAACATAATTTGTTTGAATTCTAATGTATTGCATGGCGAACAAAATTTTCTCATTTTAGGCCACCTAAAATACTCCTCATATAATCATTATTTAATATTTTGTTCCAAATTTGTCAGAAAACGGTTCTGATTTAAAGAAATCGATATTGGAACCAAGTAAGAAGCATAAACATTATGATTACCTATCTAATTCAACTGGACAAGCATAGATGAAAGAGTCATTTTGCGGTTTGTTATGCAACAAAAGCTCTGTTATTGAATTTTCTTTACTTTCATAAGAATAATTTCCACATCCGCAAGAATCTTTCAAATTTTGGTTAGTTATGTTTTCTTCCCTTCCTTCTTTTTTTTTAAAGAATTAAGCGAACTCAATATCCTATAAACCTCTCATAGTTTTAGTATTAATAATCAGTGATGTTTGAATAAATATTTAGCAATCTTAAAAAATGGTATCTTTTTAAAAATAAAATCACATATAAATTTGCATATTCTGTACATTCTGTATGAATGAAAATTTAAAACCTGATTTTTACGCACATTAATAATGTTTGGAAAAATGAATCAATATTGCATCAAAAAATATTTTCAGTCATTAATGAATTTAACAGTAAACTTTACATTAATATGAATTTAATATTATAATTTTCTTGGTGGAAACTGCAATATTCCTTTTTCTATATGATACAAAGCATTTCAGTTTTACTTTTTTTTGAGTAACTGATGCTTTTCTCAATAACACAAATCTTTTCTATTGTGACAAGATATAACTCTTACTGAAAAGTATATTCAAAAACTGAAATGATAAGTCATTCTAATCATGATTATTGATAAGTCACTCTAATTACAATTTCACAATGATTTGTTAAAAATTTCTTTTATCATTACTCTTCTGAATAGGATTCTGCTTCATTTTTCAATGTGTTTACTATTATCTGTTTCACACCAGCCCACTCACTAAAATGAAAACAGGCCTAATAAGGAAATGTCAACTAACGAATCATGCAGCTATGAAGGCTGTTTAAGAATATACCACCTTGAGAAGCAGTTGCTTTTCCAATTTTATGTTTTACTTAGCAATAAATGTCTCTTTGTTTAGTCATGCTTTAACTAAATTCACTAATATTTACTTCAATTCAAGGCAAAATATTATTTGTTTTCATTCCTCAAATGAGTTAATCATTCCAAAAAGAAGAATCACATTAATTGTAGATACCTACTCAACAGTTTCGTGTGTATTTGATTAACCTTGAAATTTAAATTATTTGAAATTAGGCTTCAAATCACTATGATTTTATAAAATCACACTAAATGTTGTGTTAATTTGTTTAATATTTTTGAAAATTAAATGAATTTTCGTGATAATAAGCTATTTCTCCGATAAAATCACAAACACATTAAAATATTTAACTATTGAAATGTGTGAAGGTTAATAAAAGAAGTTAGTTTTAATGTTTAATTTTTAAGACGTTCTAAAATTTTTTTTTTTTTTATTTCTTTCATTTGTGAATATTAATAGATAGAAGATTTGGTATTCATTGCATTGGTTACGAAGTCATGAAATGCCATTTTAATTCATTAATGCATTTTGTGCTGGATTTTTGAGAAATTTTAAGTGACAAGTTTAACTGTTTTAAATAAAATAATTGTAGAGATACATTTAAGAAAATATATATTTACATTTTTCTAAATATTATTACCATCAATTCACTAAGAAAAAGATTTAATTTTGCACAAGTATAAGAATTTATCTGAACTAATTTCTGATTGTTTGTTTGATTTATATTCTTATTTCCCCCCACATTTCTGGTAACAGCTTGTAATTCATTTTCACTCACTTAAAATTCAAAGAAAATCTGCTCAGCATATTAAACAGCGATAAAACCTGCAGCTGTACTATCTACTTTTTTAAACGTGATGTTTTAACAAGTGAGAGAAATTGAAATGACTGCTTGTGAAGGGGTATTTTCTTAACACTTATAAACAAACCAGCCTTTTTTCCCATTCCTCTCCATTACCCTGTCTTCCAAGCATTTTCTGTAAACATTCCCTCACTCGAGATTTACAATTGTTGCCACCACTTTCTCATGCCTGCACATCACATCCAACTGTAAAACAACCACTACTCATAGGACTAATCTCTAAAACTGTATGATTCCTATTCCATTAATATATAAGTGACAACCGTCATATTAAAGGCACAAGTTTATGGAGCATACAAAACTGTTAATAATTTAATTGAACAAATGAACTGAGTGATTGCTTTTTAGTAGTTGTATTTAAAATGATGTCCTTTGGATTCTGAAATCCTTGAATTCTTAATTTAGAAATCTATTGTTGTCTTTTTCTTATTAGTAAAATTTTGTGAAATATCCTGCATTCCTCAATAATCCTTTATTAAAATTAAATCGAAGAATTTCTCATTAAAGCCAGTCTGTTTTGATGAATGAGATCTATCATATCTCTACAACTATTATAAGAAATAATTTCTTTTTTGACTGTTAATTACAAATGTAAAATATATTACAGGGAAAAAATGATTATTATTTGATTGCTTTCCTTCTACACTACTAAATTGAGTGGAACCTTTCTTTCTTGTTTTCGATTGATGTACTCCCGCTCCCACCTTAACACAACACTTCACACACACACACACACAGACAGATTCACGAATTCGGAATATCTGTCTAACAGTATTTTTATAGAACAGATTCACTCTTTCAAGCTAATAAATACATCCATTGGAGAAAAAAAAACTGGCACTAAATGGTTGTTGGAAGCAAATATGGCTGGAGTTAATTGAAAGTGAAAATTTGACTGAGATAGCAGAAAACAAGATGGATGCAATAGTAGAAATTTTTAAGTTCTAAGGAAGGGAAGGTTTTGACAATATGACTACACAAGACATACAGGAATTACTGGTGGAAGAAGAAATTGATGAAATGTTTGGTAGAAATGATATCTGGAATCCATGATAACTTAGAGGATGATAGTATAGGTACAAATGAATAACATAAAAGGTTTATTACTCTACAAAGTATATAGAAAGAGCTAGGCTTAACTGAACAGTTAATCATAATTCTAAAATGAAGATCCTTCAAATGAATGAAGCAGAAAATTTCAAAGAGAACTTCATAAGTGCTTAGCATCATATAAGGAAATTTATAAAGATATTTTAACTAAAAGCAAGCAATTTCAAATAACAATTTTTTTGTGTGTGTGTGTGTGCAAAAGGTAGAGTATGAACCTGAAGAGAATGCAGAAAAAGGCTAAGAGCATGAGGATATCTTACCAAAAAGAAAACAATCATGGTTAACAGTGCTAAGAGACGCTGAAGAAAATAATATTTAATTCATGTTAATAAGTGTTATTTCTTAAGAAAATTTTAATAAAGATATTTATCTTAATTATGAAAATATAACGGCATGCTATTTTAATAATGGGAAACTAGTCCCCCTTTTAATGCTATTTCTTTGTTTCATATAACATGTTAATAGTATTAAACATAACTCCTGTGTTATACTGAGATTACCTGTACATGTATATTGTTACTAATAAAGCATATTGTGATATGTGTGTTATGCACATCATTTTATGGCTACAAAAAAAGATACCATATATGTAATCTTGCTTCGCCTTATTCAACAAATTAAAAGAAAAAAAAATCATCAAAAAAAGTATACTTTAAGAAATTTATAACATTAAATATAAAATATTACCTCCATCTTTTCTTCTAGTTCATGCAAAAATTCTCCCTCACCACTAGATGATATCCTCATTTCAGAGCCTTTAATACACATAATTGCCCTGGATAAATACTCTATCCTTTGAGATAAGTTCATTTCCAAACTATGAGAGGAAAATTGATAAATACGATCAGAAAAAGGATATATATTGAAAAATAAAAAATTAGACATTTTCTCACTCATTAAATATTTTAGACTAATGCCATCCAACAATACTTATAATTAAAATGTAGTTTTGAGTAACATTCTAATAGAATTAGCAATATTTTGTAACCATGTTTAACAGAAATAAGTTTCTCTCTCTCATACAAAAAGCACAGATATAAAAGTTATCTTACCTCTCCAAATCTTAAAGATTTTTAAAAATTTAAAGGCAATAATTTCCAAAAATTATTTTTCTACAACTTTGATTATTTGCTATTAAATGTATTTGACAACTATATTTAAACATTTTAAATTTTGTTTAAAAATTAATTTGGAATACATTGCACATAAAAATGAGTATTTACAGATTGTATATATGCATTTCAAATAATCAGTAACATTTTCTGAAAATCAAAATAAATATTATTGAAGAAAGATTAATTATTAAACAAATGGTAGTTTTTCTTTTTTTAAATCTTACATGCTTACCCATGCTTATCTGAAAGTTTTGCAAGAACCCTTGCAGCAGCTGAGAAATTTTGATTCTTTTCATAATATTTCCATAAAAGATTTAATACATATAAATTGTCTGGACGAATAGTGCTACATCGTTTCAAATAATCTTCAAGGAAATGAGATTTAATCTACAAGAAAAAAATCCAAAAATTATTTTGAAATTAAGACATTCATAAGTTTAAAAATGTATTAAATGCGAAAATTTTAACATTAAATACATCATTGCTGATAGTAAACATTTCATAAGAAATGTTATTACTCAAACATGTTACTGCTTTTGTTTACCTGATACTTCTCGACTCTTCTGTTAATACATAAAATAATTTTTTTTGTACCAATAAAAACCATTTTATTGAATAGGTAATATTACTTAGTTTCATACTTAAAAAACTGCTGATAAGTTTAAGCAAAAATAATTGTGAATTAAAATTTACAAAAAAGTTCTAAAAATTCAAGTTGCAGCTGCCTTCTTTAGGGTACAAAAAAGTAGTATAAACTAAACAACTCATCCTCCTTATTTTTACAAAAAAAAGAAAGAAAAAAGAATAAATAAAATTGGAGAAAAATTTACGGAAATTTATGAAAATTAAAGCAAAAATATACTATTTGAAAATGCATACAGACCCTAAGAAATTATAAGACCATTTTAATTTAGAAAATTATGCAATAAAGATTCCAAATATAATTTAAGCAAAATGAAATGTATTCTAACATATTTTTAATAATTAGGTTTCAATAATTTGGAATGTAATAAATGATCCAGTTAGGTGTGAAGTTTTTTTCTGAAAGGTACCAAAATTTTACAAGTCAAAAGACATTTTTTGATTGATAGCTGGAAAAGGTTATCGATCGTTCCATTCTTACAAAAAAAATTTCTTCCATAATTTTACTTTGTTTGAATCATTTATTCTAATTAAGGCATTGTGAATGGCAGTTTCAGAATACTTCATTAACCTAGCTATTTCTCCTTCAGATTTACTGGTACCTAATAAAATAAAAAAATTTCTTTGTTCTTGAATAACTCTTTACCCTGCGGCATTTTAAATAAATTGCAGATAAACAATCAAAACCTGCTCTCAGGTAATGCAGTCATGCAATACTAGTACATGCATGCATTTTATAATAATTCTGGTGCTAATTTTCTCAGGCGGTCTTATCAATTCTATACAGATTTATTCAAATTCAAATTTTTATTCAAATTTTTGAAAATTTAGTAGATTTAAAAAAAATTCAGATAAATTTTTGAAGTTGTGATCAATACAAAAATTGTTTCCCAATCCATTTTAAATACATGCGCTTAAAATTTGCATATTATGCTTTCTTCAGAAAAACAATTTATTAAAGTCTTTTAATTTTTTAATACATTGCATAATCTGTCTCAAAAAGAGTGTGAATTTACAAGTATCAATAACGAAGAGAAGAATATTGGACATATATGAAGAAAATGATGAAAAATAAGATTGCTCTCAATGATGAGAAATTTTTTTTTAAAAAAAAATCTATTTTGAGTGTTGAATGGTTTGTGGAACAAATGCAAATAGGTACACTCAAATCTGTTTTTGTGCCATGGATAGGGACTGCATAAAAAAATTATCATGTAGAAAACAACTCAAAACCTTACAAAATAACAAGGAATTGCTTTTTTAAATGAAATCAAGACACAAGGCTATGCAGCTACTTGAAATCTCGCCCACCTTTTAGAATCTAATTTAGAAAATACACATGTGAACATTTTTAAATATTTTATTTATTTATGTACTAATTTTACACATACAAAACTTTTCAAAATGTATAGCCATCATCCTTCACAGTCTAACAATACAAGAACTTTCTTGTGGTAAACTGGATCAAATCGTTTTCGTTACTTGAAAAACAAGATCATTTTCACTGAAAGTATTAAACCTGTCTTAACCAATGCCATGTGCTAGCGTATCGATTTCTGTTGATAACAATATGTTTTCGATTGCACTTTTATGCAGTCTAATATCAAAAACTTTTTCAAAACTTCAGTCAAGGTTACAATATGTAATATGATGAAATACATATCAAAAATTGAAAAAATTAACTGTCCAATCAAACCTACTAATTTTTTTTTATTGATAACTTTGTCAGTTATGTTCCAATTTGATTGAAATTTTCATATACCACACAAAAACACGTTTGAGTGTACTTCATCAGGAATAACAACATTCCATAATATTTCATAAAAGAACAAGGCCTAGCAGGTTATGCAAAATTTCACATTATGAAGCATTTTTGTTGATAATTAACCACAGAGTTATCAAACATATAAAAAAAAAATGCAAAATAGAAGCAAATCAAGTTTTAGAAACCTAAATGGTATCTCGTGTAAAATTAGATGCATTTACAACAAGAAGTACCTAAGTAAGCAGGTTGAAAGCTTCTTATTTTTAGGGTCAAAAACAAGACCTAAATTCTTCTCTGAAATGCAAGCAGAAAATTTTTTAGAACTGATCAGATTTGTTTATATAAAAATAAATGAAATCAGAATGAAACAGACAAATTTCTCGTCTACATGAGATAAGGCAATTCAAAATAACCAAAAACTGTTAAAAACAACAAAAAGGTTATTATAGGTAAACAACTATTTCCAATGATAACATGGTGTGATTTTCAAAACATATGCCCTACAAACTGGATAAATGAATTAAATTATGGTTAACATAGAAGTCAAATCTTTTAACACAAAACTTTTAACGAAAAAAAGACTACATTTGGCACAGTTATTCACTCACATAATTAGGAATGGCAAACTTGAAAAGCAGTAAATAATAACATGAAACATTCTTCAATGAAACTTTTACTAAATAAGATCATTGTTCTTGTACAAATTGTTAACGTAAAGCCTAAGGAAAAACTACTTAGTTCCAAACATTAAAAATGTAGGAGCAGAAAGAATAATAAATGATTATCACCTGAGACTGTTTTATTATTTAACTCATTTACGCGGATGTGTTCCATCAGAAGCTAGCACTTGAATGTTTTATAAGGTGGAGCATTTCGTTAACAATTTAGTTAATTTAGTAACTAGAGAACTTTTTCCATACAGTTGAAAATTATATAATATGTTCCTACTGATACTTATCCGTAAACATACATTAATTGAAAAAGTCAGGTTTATTTTGTTCAACTAAATTTTACAAGCTTAACATAGATAGTAAATTCAATAATATAAACATAACAATGTAAAGCTTAGCATCATAGTCAAATTATTAGCTTAAAAATAAATTAAATGTTAACAATCTTATAAGAATATAAAAGTTCTTTTATAAAAAAATATACTATCGCTTACAAGAAATTAAATCATTCAATATTTTATGAAATATGAAAAGCAATTTTAAATAACATACAAAAAGATGCTACATTCCTAAATAAGAAAAAAAGCCAGCATTTTGTATTCATATAAGGTAAAATAAATAAACCAATAAAAAGCTCTGTAATAACTATAAAAAAAGCCTGGAATATTTTGACATTCATAAATTATTATATTCTCAAATATAAAAGAATGTTGAAAAAATAATAAAATTCCTTTGCTAATTATTTTAAAAAATAAAATGTTTCTTACATAAAGTAGAGTATCTGTTTGGTTGTTTTCAATCAAGGAATCATATAAAGCTACATGAAACAATTCATCATCTGTTTTCAATGACATTTCAAATATCTGTTCAAACTGTAAACATAAGTTAAATCAATGTTTAATTTTAAAACTAGAATTTTTTAAATATGATAAAAAAAAAAGCACTTCAAAAATAAAAACATTAAGATGAATAAACGAATAAATAATAGTTATAATATATAAAATACAAAAGAACCTTTAAATTTTAATTATGTATAATTAATATTTAATACTAATTTCAGTTCCCCCCCTCAAATATAAGAAAAAATTCGATATATTTCCTAATATCACAATCAAATCTATAATTAAATAAGACAAACTCATCAACAATAAGCATCCTTCCTTATCCAATAGAAATCTCAAATCGCATATAAAATGAAGAAAAGAATCAAAATCATTTACACTTGATGTGCAGATATAGAGCAGAAATGTATCGTTAAGCTAAAATTTAAATTTCATTGTCTTCCTCGAGGGACAACAATTATGGCAGAAAATGCTTTTCACAGTCAAGATGAAAATATGCTTGCAAGTAATGTTGTATAGGTAGGTGTGACAAACTAGATAGTCCCAGATCAATCTAGAGACTTCTAGGACATTCTTTGATGGGTGTTTATATCAGCCACTGAGTATATCAGTGAGGGTGCTTATAGAGAATGATATGATATGATTATATGATTGTATGATTACAGCCAAGTTAGTTTTAGTACTATTGTATGTTTATATATGTGTTAATTCTTCCGGTTAAAAGGAAATAAACAGTATTTGGTAAAGATTATCAGAATAAATTTAGATTTGCTGGAAAAAAAAACTTGCTTTTTTTATTGAGAGGGTTTTTCATACATTTGAAAGACAAATGAGCCCAGCTCGCATTCAAATAGCACACAGATGAGTTCAGCTCAACGGAAATATTTTGAACCAAATAGTTGTAGCTGAGCCCTACTCACCTAGTGAAACTTTTCCCCAATGTGCTCTGACAAGCTCAGTTCATCAGTGTACATTATTCTGCATTGTTTGTGTTGCAAATGAAACCTATCAAAATTTAATTAGTTTGATAGCATACAGATGGCACTACGAATACTGTGAAATTTTTTGTATAATGGGAGGGAAAATGTTACCAATCTAATTGTTGTTGATGCAGTTATTCTTCTTGTTTAATTTGGTAGAAATTTATTACTGAAAGGGCACAAAAGTGAAAGTTAGATAATTCTGATAAATATATCTTATGATGACAAATATGTATATGATATATAATTCCGTTTCAACATGTCACACACAGAAAGAATTTTAGGTAAATGTAATAATTAAATGTTACTGATCTTTAAAATTGTGTGTATTTATTTAGATATTTTAATTTAATATTTTACACACAAGCTAATATTTTAAACTTCTAATATTTATCATTTACTGAATTGTTTAAAAGAGCCAGTTACAATTGCTGTAAATATTACATTGATATACTGTAAATAATTCTTAAAGGACTATCTTTTAAAAGCAAGCAAACTATCCTTATCATTGTCCGAAAAGAGTGACATTTTCTGAAGTTACTCAGGGATAAACGGCTGCACTTTCAGTGACCATTTGATCAAAGCACTGCATGTAATAAGAGAGTGAAAGCTGTTGATTCCCCTAACCATCAAAGGGTTAACTACAGAACAGTAATGATATCTTTCAGAAAACCAGAATCACTTGAAAGATTGAAAGAGAAATAAGAAAATTAAACATACATAAACTTTGGCTTCCTCTGGAGTCAAAAGATTAGGATCCTTGGTAGGAGGAGGACCAGGAACTTTTGGAATGCTGGGAGATTGAGGGTGAGATACACTCTGGGACCTCAAATCATTCATGGAATCAATTATGTACTTATAACACTTCATCCTAGAAAGAAAAAAAATTATTTAAGTTAACAGGAAGAATTTATAATATAAAGTTATCTTTTCTCTGTTATTTTTATAATTAGATTCATTAAAAAAATAATTCTAAATATTGAGGTATACATGATGTAACATAAATTAAATAATTATAATGCTAGTTGTATATATTTTAATATAATTCAAAATAAGCAATAATTTATTAAAATGATGACTATTTTGTTTAAATTACAAAACAAATTCTCCATTTGGATAGTATTATAAATAGAATAGGTATTTTAAATATTATATTATTTGAACCCTTTATTTAACAATTCTAAACATGCAAGTTTTTCTGAGTATCTGCAATAAGTAAGAGTTCGTAATTTATCTTTTTTATGAAAAACAATCATTCTATATCAATTAAAATGAAATAAATAAACCTAAAATAACTACTAAACTTTTTAATAAAAAAATAGACATTTAAATTTTAGAAAAATTAGTATTTTCAGCATTTATAAATAAAATGTATTTTAGAGATAATACACAAACATTCTTCAAATTTGACTATTTTCAAAATAATACACATTACTACAATTTGCAGCTATACAGTACAAATTAATAAACTTAGAAAATTGGAATAATAATCCCATTCTCAAGTTCAATTCTATACCACACATAGGTATAAAGAGACCATTATATTTAACATCTAGCATTCTTCATTTTTCCAAATAATTTTTCATTAAACTAAATTCTAGAACCTTACTACATTAATCTGTGACTTTACAAACTGTGTAATGAAACCACATTAGCAGGCTAAGATTAACCAATTGATTAAATCTCCTAAAAATGCAATAATTCTACATTCATTACATAATAAAATTAAAATTATACCTAATTTTAAAAAAAAAAGCTATTTTTAATTTCTCTTACATTTTTTATCATTCTATTAACAAATTTTTATTAAATTGAAAATTGCCTTCTGGATTTTTCCTTTCAAATTCATTACTACCTTTGATTACTTTAAAAGATTATTTATGGATAATTTAATCAAATACATTGATGTTTTAAAATTTACCTATTTGCAAATGCCTGTTGTCCTTGATGATCATCTTGAGGCTCACCATTTTTGTAATAGTGCAGTGCTAAACCTTGTGGATCCCGACGCTGAGCACAACAAAGGCTAAGATCAATTATACCATGATAAAATCCAGCACCACGGAACAGCCCACACATCAAATCTAAATCTACATTAGGAGCAATTGTTTTGCAAAGCTAGAAGAAGGAAAAAAAAAAATTGAAATTTTTTAAAACTATTAGCTTATGCTCTATAAATAATAGGGAAACAACTCACCTTCAAAGCTTCACAAAGCTCCTTTTCTTTATCAGCTTTATTTAAGGTATTTTTAGCATTCAATACTATTTCATGAGCCTGTAAGTGAAAAGTTGTTTCAATTAAATATACAGAATTTTGGCATTTAAATATTGTCTTTTAAGAAGAAAATTTTACAACCTACCCTTGAAACAGTTGCATCTTCGATGCGATATATAGATGGGCAAAGTTCTCTTAAAAGCTGACTGATAGTACCAGTACTAGCATTATCTTCCAGATAAAAATTGATTAATGCATTAGTCAAGCAAACTGATAGCTAAAATTTGAAAAGAATATCAGATTTACAATAAAATAATTTACCATATGAAAAGTTGGAACACTTTAGAATAAATTCCATTCCACAATAAAATATTCACAGACACTAAAGAATTAAGTGAACCAAAATTTAATGTCATTATGAATAATTTTTTAAAAACATTTATGAAGAATTATACACATCAAATAAAAATACAGCATATATATATTTTACTGAGAATACTTTCAGAATTCCACAAATCTAACAAAACTATGTATTATATATATATTTTTGTCTCCCTGAATTTATAAATAACATTAAGTTTGAAAAGTTTTAAAAGTTAAAGTTTAAGAGAAATAAAAACTTCGCACAAAAATACAAAAATATTTAATTGTATACTCTTATTTTTTTAAAAAAATTCAAAATTTTACCTCTTTTCCATCCACAACAAAATCTTTGAAAGTCAAAAGTTTCATCAGCTCTTGTTGAGCCTTCAATTTCCAATATAAAAAAAAAAAGAAAATACAAGAATGGAAATTTATATCTAATTCTAAACTTTTTTGATATTGCAGAAAAGAATTAATATAAAGAATAATAGGATGCAAACTAAAATATATTTGGAAAACAGCTTGAGTGTTTCCTACTATATTATTCTTTGTATAATTTTAATAAATAAAATGCAGTTTATTATAATTTTTTGTCTAAAAACAAATTTCACAAAATGTTGTTCGATAAAAACTAAATTTATACAGAATGAGTTTCTAATTTAACTTAAACTGCAATAATAATGGGGGAATAAAAATCAACAATAACTAGTGTAAAACATGTAAGCATTCACTGTACTCTCTATAACACAGCACTTCACCCATCCGACTCAACTACTAATCCAGCAGTTTTCCACAGAAAAATTATTACACAGAATATTATTTCATGCATTCCATTTCTATGCAATTAATGTAAGCTAACAAAATAAACAAATAACTTTTTGTAGTTTTAGTTATTTTATGTGTTTAACATTTTATTTACATATACTTTATTAACTTTTATACAATATATATCTTTTGTGATTTAAATGTGTTATTATTAGTGATTTTCCTGTAATTCAATGGTGCTCTGGTTTAATAACTGATGGATTACTGAGAAAGTACAGTAATTATCTATATGATATATTATGCACACATTAAAACATTGCAATTAACTGTTATTTAAAATAAAAATATAAAATACAATAAGCTTGTCAAGTTGTTTACACTTAAACCCTTTTTCCAATTTGTTTATGCAAAATTATATATATATGTGTGTGTGTGTGTACAATCTATAAAACTAAGTTCATTTTGTCGGATGGGGAAGGAAATGATTCTAAATGCACACAAGGTGATATATCATAATAAAAGTGATAGAGTTTTTAAAAAATTCCATACCTGAGATAGGAACTGGATAACTGTTTCAAACTGATGATCACATAAGATTTTCCACAGTGCTAACATTTCATATGTATAATTAACCAATTGCTGGAAATTGGCTAATGAAATACGCTCTTGTAGCTCTGCATCACCTACAATTACAGAATATTTTTAAAAAGATTAATTTGTGCTGCATAATTGCATTTAAACATCCACATATTAGAACTTGATATTAAAATTAATTCATTACATTACAATTATATTAAAAGTTACAAACACATTAAACATGCTAAAAGGATTCTTCTTAACCTTGATTAGATGCAGAGCTCATTTTTTAAAGAATTTGTCAAGTGGCCCCTATTTGTCTTTTGGTTGCCTTGCTTTTTTTGAAAAAATTTATGTATAGATATTTATCATTCAATAAAGAATGATAAAACATTTTTCATTGTATGTTGGAGAAAATCATTATTTCTACAAAACTTAACTGCATTAATGAAAATCTCATTTCCTTCCACAGCTTTATTCACAATTTTTTAAAAAAACTATTTTTATGGAATAAAATACCCCCCCCCTGTTTTTCAACCCCCTTTCCTAACTCCACCAAATGCTTCCAATAAATCTGCAATTTATTTTCCAAAGTACAAAACTTGAGGATTTTGAACAACAAAGAGGCAAAAAGTTCTAATTTTTTTTTTATAAACTCACTTTGTGATCTTCTTTGGTAATTAAGGGATGTATCACCAGGAGATCCATAACCATTCTGTCCATATCCATTCTGGGCAATAAGTCTTGTCATACCAACATTCTGTGCCAAGCTGCAATACATTAAAAACATTAAGATTAAAACACACACACACACACATATATATATATGAAAAAAAAAAGGCATTTTTAAAAATCTCTCCATGAATTATATATATTTTATAAAAAAAAAGTGATGCTAGTTTATCTTGAAAACTAAATCACACGAAGCAAAAACAAAAAAATTACATTATGATTTTTTTCTTAGGATTTTTATTTAATACAATACAAAAACACGGTTAATATAATTTTATATAATCCTAAAATACAAGATATGAAACTTATTCAGAGAAAATTTAGAAAAGTTAGTTTCACAACATTATTAACCATTACTATGCAATACATAAGAAAGAGGACTATTTTACAGACATACCATACAATTTCTGAGCAAATTTAATAATTTTAAATGACTTCACAATAGTAATTTATTTTCTGCAAAGAACTTGACATAATCAGCTTAATTTAAAATTGGTTATATTTTAATAACATATTTTGAAGCATATTATGAAGAGTTTTAATTAGTTTTTAGACATAATTCCTTTTATATAAAATGTTTATATAAGATACCAAAAAGTTTAGAAGCGAATATTTAACTTAAAATATGTATCAATTATTAAATACTATTTAAAATAAAAATGAATACTTTTAGTTCGATAAAAAAAATGAGTTAAATAATGCAGCAACCAAAAGTGTAAAACATTGTAATTAAAAATCTCAAATAAAATACTACCTTGCTACAGCAGGATTCAGGAATGACTGATTGTTCTTTTGTAGAAAGTGTTTTAAGGATAATAGTTGTTGCAAGAAAAAGGCTAAGTCTTCAGATGATATATTGCTGATAAGCTAAATAAAAAATAAATAAATAAATAAAAAACAAATATAACTTTAAAGCAGGAAAAATTAAATAAATGATTTTTTAAAAATAAAACAAGATTAAATATTCCTAAACATTTTAAACACTTTGACTAACTAATTACATTTGTTAAAACATACGGAACTCCAAATGAATAATTTTACAAATTCAAGGAAAAATGTTTTGATTTCTGGAATTAGCACACCATATTACACAAAATGTATAGTGAATCATATACATGATTTATCTGGAAAATAATGTCACTGATTTTACTGTGCAGCAACTGTGTCACAGTGCCCTCTACTATACCTGATAGAAATGATCGAGAGAAGGGGTGTTTACTGAGCAAGTGCTTTTTCAGTTGTCTCCAAACACTTGGAGAATAAGGACAGCAATTTTATGATTTGCTATTTCCTCTCTTTCACAAATTGCAGTACATCGCTAACTGGAACAAAGATGCACCATAAAGATTTATGTGAAATTAGGCAAGTCTGAGGTGAAACAGTTCAAATGGTTCAGTAGGCTTCGAAAATGAATGTTTATAACAAGAGAAGTCTACAGATGGCACAAGATATTTTTAGAAGACTATGAAGAGGTCAAGAACAAAGCCCACTCAAGATACCTGTCAAACTCCTCAAGTAACAAAAATGTGACTCAAGTGAAATAATTTTTACAAACAAAACCATTGAGAAAGTGTTCATTTATTATCCATATCCATGTTAAATATTCCAAAAATTACTGTCCACGAGATTGTGTCTAATGATTTGTTCATGTGAAAAAGGTGTACAAAACTTATTTCTAGAATTCTCAAATGATTAAAACTCTTGCCAAGTGGAAATTTTTCAAGAACTTTACAAAATGTGTGATAATGATCCTCACTTTTTGGACAATATTATCATGGGTGACAAAATGGATTTTTAGCACAATCATGGATGATAGAAACAAAGTACCAAGCAACACAACTGGTCATCCCCACATCCCAAGGTTTGAATGAACAAATAAAAAAACAAGACTATGCTAATTGGTTTTTTTGACATCATAGCGATCACCCACCACAAGTTTGTTCTAACCAGAACAACCACCAACAAAAAGTTTTACATGGAAATTATATATAGATATAAAAAAACAAGGATCAAGAACAACAGGCCAGACATCAGTAGTGCTTGCAAACTTCCCAATGACAATGCACCAGCCCACACCACTTCTTTTGTTGCCAGCTACCTGGTCAAATGTAACGTGGCAATGCAGCCCAACCACTCAACAGATTCGACTTATTTAAGCATTCCCTGGTATATTTATTTGTTGATATATTTATCACATGGATAAATAAATACAGTGTAAATAATAATATGGGCATCATTTTCTAACTATATAATATTTCTAATTATTACAGATAAAATCCTTAAAAAGAAATACATTAAATTGAAAGAAAAACTTACATAAGTAACTTTAGATTCTCCAACACTTGTAGAAGTTTCAGATACTAATTTAACATTCCATAAAGATCTGAAAAAAAAAAAAATTGATTTGATTTTATAATTCTTTAGAAACTATTGAATTCAAATAAGAATTGGAGTAAATTACTAAATAAAAGGAATACAATTAAAATGTAACATTACAATTTTAAATGACATGTTCAAAAATATAGCATATACAAATAAAAAGAAAATTAAAAGAGGCATATGTATATAAATAAGTAGATAAATAACACCAGGAAAATTATTTCAGTTTTAATGCATAGCAATGAAATTTTTCAGTATTTAGTTTCAGAGATCCAAATATATTTCTCTAAAAACAGAAATAAGAATTGCATAATAAAGGGTACATATTGAGAAAAATTTATTAATATTTAAGAGTTCTATATTAATCAATTTTTCTTAATCTTCAAAACAGTGAACACACAAAATATTCATATAAATAAGTAAAAATCAGTTCAGTTACAAAATAAAAATCAGTTCAAAGATTTTCAGATGAAAGATAATTCTTTTTAAAACAATCCTTTGTGGTGTATTATTTGCTCCTTTGCATATAGTATTTAAACTACAATAAATATGTTTTTTATATTATAATATTAATAACAAATTAAATATTATTAACATTTATACAGGAAGAAATTCAATAAAATTTTAGTTTTCATGTTTCTTACATATAATTAGTTATTAAAGATAAAATCATTTATGCCACTAATTGTAAAATACAAAATGAGATATTATCAGATTAATGCTATTTATCAAATTATAGGTTCATAAAATTATTATCATTATCAACTTTTTCTTGAAAAACTATCACTCTCAACTTAAAAAAGAGTCATTAGTTAATACTTATTACAAACTACCTGCTAGTCTTTATAAAAAAATAAATTTTTAAAATTTTTCTATTTGCAATTACAAAATTTTACCATTTATTATATTTAAAAACAAAAGCATTTTTGAGGGCACTAAAACTGATTTGGATTTTATTAATGTCACACCAGAAGCAATACGAGGGCTATTGGCACTAAAACTGGGAAATTAAATAAAATTTTAAAGTAATATTATAGCAAAAGAGAATAACTATATTTCATACATCCACATGCATGATATAAGATGTGAAAACCACAAAACAACTACAGAAAGTATGAATAATAATTTTGTGAATATATTTTTGCATATAATTTAATTAAATATGGTATTTAAATAAATTTACCAGCAAAAACATCTTTTTCTTAAATGCAAATTTTATAAAAAAATTATTTCCCCCTAATGTTCTTTTCAATATTCATTATGCTTCTTCAAGACATCTCAGCCCTTTCCCCCCAAGAGAAGCAGTACTACTCAATTTAAATATCTATGAGATAAATCAACAAGGAAACACTTCAAGATACAAAAAACTACATAAATAGTATGATTTTTTTTTCTTTCTTTTTCTTCTTTACAGCTTACAAAGGTAATCTTAACAGTTTAATACTAGAAATAATTAATATTTCAATACAAATCTACCATTTTTAAATATTTAACTAGAAATTAAAAATTCAGCAATTAAAAAAATACCTCACAATTCTGGAAAAGTATAAATACAACCCATTATGTTTCCCAGAGTAGATCATTTCTGAAGTAGTGGGAGAAACTGCCGCATTTGATAATTGCTGGCTCATCATACTGCTGCTGGGAGCAGCTGGTTGTTCAATAGGAGAAGAAAGTGGTCTTACAGGGCTGTATAAATCTAAAAGATTGATTACATACTTTAAGTTATAATTTTGAGATAAATAATTAAGCAGAAAATAAAGCAAGATTGCACACATATCATGGATTAGGAGATTATCAAAAATTTCAATAATTACATTTTTTTTGTTGCAATTCTTACAATGTAAATGTTATAACAAAGTCTGCCTATTCACACTTTAAGTAAAAAGTATTTTACAGAAAGTTAATCAGAATGTAAAAATATGTTTGACGAAATAATTTAGAAGTATAATAAAGCTAAATCTTTTATTAACAAATTCAAGAGGAAAAAGAGAAAATTTGCTCTTAAACATTAATGCAACAAAATTTGCTTTAAAAAGCCTTTAATGTGAGTGAACCATTAATGGTACATTGAGAAATGAAAAAAATCCTTAGTTCCCAAATATTTTCTTGTTGTATATGGAATATAAATGTATTTTGTTCAAACAGCAAAGCACGTTTAAAAATGTCATATTAAATATAATAAAAAGTAATCACTCTAATGGAATCAAATAATTAATTTAATTAAAAATGTAAAATTTTGTTGTAAACAAATTTAATTTTATAAAATAATTGCAAATTAATTTTATAAAAGTTAAAAAAATTAACTGATTATAAATTGGCTTTGAAATTTAATTTTCATCTACAAATTCATAATATTTGAAGTAAAAAAATACCTTTGCCAAATTTGCGATTAAATTCTATATTGAATAATACTTGGATGTAAACAAGAACAATATTTTCTTTTAGAATGGTTTAATTTAAAATAAAGTTAAAAAAATTCAGTAAACCAAAAAATAACTAAAGTAAAAATTATATATATATATATATATAATTACAAAAGGAAAAAAAAATGTATCTTACTTGAAAATTGAGGTTGAGGAAGAGCACCAGCCAGGCGTTGAGGATTCTGTGGAGTACTGGCCCAAACTAATATTAAATTAAAAAATAGTTCAATAAATGCAAAAATTTAAAAGTATACATACATAACACAATTTCTTGCCTTGATAAAGTTTTCCCCCTTCTCTTTTTATTATTCACATAAAAGATTACTCTCACAAAAGCATCATTTTATCTGGATTCTGATTGATTTTTACGAGGTGTGATTTGTGTGTCGTGAATTACTAATACTCTTGATCATAGGTTTCCAACTCTTTTGGTCTATCGCCCTCTTTTAAAAAAAAACATTACTGGATGCTCCCTTTCAGCAGAAAAAAAAACAAATCAACTCCAATTATTGAAATCAATAACATAGTTTAAAGATACTTCACATTTAAAAATGCTTCCGAATGCCAGAAAGTAATTGCTTAGAAACATTCCTCTTTTCCCATTCTTTGAAACGAATTTTGTTCAATGCAATTAAAAGTAAAAATCTAGCTTTGAGAGGGAAAAGCAGGAAACTCTCGAAGATGAGCATTATGATCAGAAATTTAAGGTAGTGTGTCAGCAAGAACTTAACTTTATTTTGATTTGTAAATATAAGCTTTATTGATTAAGCCATAACACATGCTGTGGGCATGCTGCTATTCATTAATACACTAGTAAAAAAGGAATTGGGAAATAAAGCTATATATTTTAAAGCAAACTGATCTTGCTTAAAAGACATTAGTCAAAACATATGTTTGGTAATTTTTAGTATTAATCAAGCTTTTCAACATGCTCTTCCAAGTATTGCTCTTAAGAGGAGTAGCAGTTGCTCCTCAACACTCCCTAAATAGGAAACTGCCCCATTATATCACTTCAGTGTCCTCCAATAGATGGTACCAAACTTTTTGGGAATCATTGCTCTAGATCTACTCAATGGATTATTTGAACATCTTAAGAGTTTTAAGCCATATTCAAGTAAGAAGGATAACCTAAGTTTGTGCCTCAACCTCTCAATTTTCACACTACCAAGTGAAGATGATATTCAGGGTAAGAACCATTCAGCAGTTCCCATTTCTCCAAACAGTCATCACAGAAAATTAAATTTAAATTCATATTCTGCCAATTTATTGCTGAAGGGAAGAAATTCTTCAACAAAACAATAAATGTAATAGTTTCAATGTAAGAAACTCTGATTTTTATGATATCAGAAAAAGGTATATAAGCAAATAAAATTAACCTCCAATAATTTTACCATTAATTGTTTTTATTTTCGATTTTATTTTATTAATTCCTAAAAGGAAATAAATATTTTCACTAATTTTTACTATTGAATAAAATAAATTTTCAAAATTTAACAAGTTTCTGAAGCATAAAATATATACAAAATGAAGCTTAACCTCTTGCCAGTGTCGCCCGAACCCAGTTTGGGCAACTACTACATGCAGTATTTGAGTTAACGTTTCTATTTTGTGAAGCCCAAGCTGAGTTTGTTTCTACTTTAGGATACTTAATTCACTATTTTCATAATAGATGGCATTAGTTGTCCTGGTTTTTCACCAATTACGACTTCAGTTGCGGGAGGGAAAATGTGGGTGCTGTCAGATAAACAAAGACACACTTGGATTGATAAACAAAGGCAGAGTTTCACTTTCTCGTTTAGTTTTGGTTGCTTTTCAATGAGTTTTTTTGCAAATAATTTTCTTTTTTCTCAATGTCCGATTCAGACACCAATGTGGAGTACAGTTTAGGTATTTTTAATTAATAGATATATTTAAAATTTAATTTTTGTAATAAAAAACCATTTTCTAACTTTTATAATAATATAAAGAACAAAATAAAACAGTCCAAAATTCTTTCCATTTTACTGAAATATATGTCACACTTAAGGGGTTAAAGTAGAATTTAGAGGAGTGTAATTTTTTGATATTTTTTATTTAGTTAAAATTCTATTCTATTTTAAAATCTCTAGGTGATAGGTTTTTATTTTATTATAATCTTTAAAAGAGTATGCCAAATAATTTTATATTTTCATAGCTATTTAAATATTAATTGAAGGGAAAATAAAATAATAACAGATAATTGATTAGGTGCTTTCAAATTCCTCAGAACTTTTCTTATCATGTTTTAAATAGTGTCACACCAAAAATGAAATGTTACAGAATCAAAATGTATATATATTTTTTTTTACCTATTTATTACCCTGCACTGAAATTAAAAACATCCAAAATAAATATCTTTGTAAAAACACCTGTATTAATTATACACAATACATCATACTTAACTATCTTAATATTCAAAAACTTGTTCAAATATTTATAATGTATTTTACGATTAACTATTGTTAATGTTTTCCATGCTCCTTTTGACTGGGATTTTTTAAATAAATATTTCTCAGCTGTTTGTTTAAAAATATTTTCATTGTTTTGTATAAGATTTTAAAAATTTTCTGTTTCCTTCAAACATCAAGCCACATTGGATAGTAACTTAATAACTAAACAAAGTTTGGACACATTTTAGAAAGTAACTTAAAAAGAATGTATGACAATGAAATAAAAGGTAAAATGTATGACACAGCGTAGTAAAGATTTCCTCATGTGCCAATAACACTATTGTCACTCACTTATCAAATTCTGCATGAAAAAAAAAAAAATGGTATTAGTGATACAACCTCCTTTTAAAAGCTAATAAAAAATATCAAATGTATTCATTCATGTAATTAAGTTGCTTGCAAGGCATTAACAAACATATTAACTTAGTCTCCTTGTGATGAAAATTACAAAAAATATTCAGGGTGCCCTACCTTCTTAGCATTGTACTGTTATTAATAAAATGCAAACATAGTAAACAAAATTAACTGCTACTCAAAATTTTGTCATTTAAAAATTTTAATAATAAATAGTGTTAGCATTGCTTTATCGTTCAAAAAAAATCATGCATATTTCCAAAAAAATAAAAATACCAGGATTTAGTGATGCAATGCTAGGTCTCCCAAGTGTCATCTGTGATTCCATTGCACTCATGGGAGCATCTCCAACTTGTAATTGACCATAATGAGGCTCACCTCCATACATAAAAAATGCTCTGTTGGCCCATTCTGCAATCTGAAATAAAAACAGTTTATTGACTTACACAAATAATTATTAATACATCATATACACTCACACAATTTATATTTTTAACAATCATCAAAATTAAACCCTTAGGCTGTAAGTAAAGAGATTGTCCAATAAACTTGGTATTTTTTAAACCCATTAAAAAAGTTCTATTAATAATACTGAAACAGCCAAATAAATAAAAGTAAAAAATCAATTTTACTTTCTGCTCAGATAAAGCACACTATAAAAGAGAACACATACAAAATTGATTGCCAAATGGTTTTGTTCTATTGCTCCTCAAAAACAATTGATCAGTATCATTAAAAAAGAAAATAAAAGCAAATAATGAAATAAACATGATTTTTAAAAACAATTTTATTCATTCAACATGAAAACTTTAAATGTAATTATTAATTTCAAAATTAAATATAATGAAAATTAGTACTCATACCTGTTTATCTTGCAAATTTTGAGAACATGCTAAGATAAGGCACATTGCACATGCTTGAGCTTCCTATGAACACATTTTTTTTTAAAAATATATTCAACATTATTCTAACAAAATTAATTTAAATAAAATTAAAATTCAGATTAAAGTATATAGTTTCAGATTCAATCATAAATATCAATAAACAGCAATTTAATTAGTATTACTCAGATTAATGGAGACATTTGGGGGGAAAACAGTAAAAGAGCAAATCTGGAATACATTTTAATTAAACATTCCAGCACACACACACTCTCTCTCTATATATATATTTAAACACCTATCAGTGTAAAAAATGATTTAAATAAAGAAAGCAAAGGCATAAAAAATAGAGTGCATGATAATTCTAAATTTCTCTTCATTTTCATTCAAATGATTCTAATATAAATGACAGGGTAAGAAAATGTAGAACCCTAAGATTTGTTTAAACATCCTAACTTAATTTTTCTCAAGTTCATTTTTCAAACTTGTATCAAATAGGAATGAAACTTTTACTCTATTTAAAAATTAATCTTTTAGTTTTACAAAGAATTACTCAACAACAAAAAATACTTCATATATTTTAATAAAGACATAAAAAAAAATGATCATTTCTAGTATTATTTTTTCTAATTTTTCACTGAGTAAAACAAATTTAATTTCTTTGTATAAACATTCCTTTGTATTGGGCGGGTTTTTAGGAAGGGGGGGGAGAGAGATAATAAGTTCACCTAAACTTTAACTGAATATCAATGAGACATGAAAGTCCTCCAAATTTGGAATAACATATAATATGAATGTCCTGGAAAAACAGAAGAATATCTGACAAAATCTACCACATGATAAGTTTTAGAATTCTAAATCCTTAAATACCTAATTGTAAAACACAGAAAATGGAGGTTTCATCAGTTTGCAAGAAATAGACACTGACGTGTTTCACATTTGTGGAAATTGTAATACAATAATTTTGTGTACCTACAAAACTTTACAGCAGCAATTCTTAAATATAAATTTGCTTTAACTTTCCAATATTCACCTCTGCTTAAATTTTTGGTTTGAGGTTTTGTATACAGCACAGCTCATATCATCAACATTTTACATTATTTTACTTACCTTATGAATAATAAAGAATGATTTTACGGCTTCTGTGTCAGGTCCTTTATTGTCCATGAGGAGTTTATAGAGCTGATCAACAGGTCTTGGTTTCCTTAACATAAAGCTGCCCTGAAATTAATAATAAAAAAACATTCAAACAAAGAATACTTCACATTTGTGCTTTCAAATTAATATTACATATCAATTATGACTATTCCACAGTAAGCTATACACAATAAACATTTGAAACAGAATCAAACAGTAAAAATAATACCTATACTGCAACATATTTGTAATTCTTGTTCAGAACATGCAACAGTCTCCACACACATTATCCCAAATAGTCTCATTCAAATTTTAATAAATTATACAGGACTTTTATTTTAGGAAATAATGACCCCCTTTCCCATTTTACAACCCAGTTAATAAAATTTAATTTTTCCAAGCCAAATTACTGTTATTATTTGCAAAACTGAGTTCGACATATTAACATAATAAGTGATCTATATTGTACTAGGAAAAAACAAAACCAATCTATAGAAATTGTTGAGTACGAAAATTCAGCACAAACAAAACCCCTAATCACTAGAACTTCATATTTAATGTAAGTATTACAAGGCCTTAAAATAACGATGAAACTGTGACATAATTTGTTTAATCCTACACTATTAACAGCATTTAGTATTTGTTTAATCCTTTATAAACATTATTTGTTTAATCCTACACACAGAAGCAGAATTGATGGTATCTATTCATATAGCAACTTTTATTTTTGTCTCAATCTTTCATTATTTCACCAAACACAAGTTAAATTTTCTAATTCATTAACAAACATAATATAGCATTCTTCTTTACTTTTAAATTTTAATATGAATAAATAAACAAATACTTCATGTCAGGTTTTTAGTAAGAATAATTCGAGAAAAAACCAACGTTTTTATATAATGACAAAGTATATTAATTATTATGCATTAAATTCAAAACAAATATGTGATAAACACATAAAAAAATTTAATTATAATTTCAATTTAATCAATCATTTATTGAATATTTTTTACTGAAAAATTTTACAGCACATACAAGCCTTTCCTTCTTAGTTTCCAAATATTTTTGGATTACCAGATCTAACAGCATGGAGGTGAGGTGAGGCTAATTTGAGTATGATTGGCTAAGTGTAGATAAATCTACATGTATTACACATACTCTTCTAGACCCAAAAAAGTGGACAAAACACAAACGAACTTTAATAAAAAATTACGAATGGAGCAAATAAAAGTTATGCATCTAATAATTTTTACTAATTCATGATTTAGAGTCAATATGCCAATCATTTAAATTCTACTTTCTTAGTACTTCTGAAATGCTGTACATCAAATTCTAGAAAACATAATTTTTAACTTTAAAATTTACTTAAAGACACATTTGTGAACCTATTAAAAAAAATTCCTAATATAAAATCAAAACAGGCATTTGAAAGTTTGTAAGTCATTCTATTAAAACTGGGAACCAGAATTCAGAAAAAATTATTGTGATATGACATGGCGCCAAATATTGGAAACTTTCTTTCTTGCGAATGATTACTGACTAAAAGTCAGCAACCCTAACTATCTCGGAGATAGTAAAGGGGAGATAGTATCTCCCCTTTGTGAGTACAAAAATGTTACGATACTTCATGCAGCGTATGGGGGAATTCCCGATGTTCCCCAAGGGGGAAAGAAATTTTTTCCTCAAAGCGCCGAGTGGAAGGGATATTTTGACTTATTAAAATTATTGAAATATTAGTTAAAACTTGTTGCAAATGTCTAAATATTGCATTGTTAGGCAAGTACGAACGATTCCCAAAGTTTCAAAGTTCTAGCTTGATGGGAAGTTGGTTAAATTAACGATCGAAAATTTGATGACACACACACTCACACCAAGTGAAATTCAGAAAAACGTTTTAAAAAAAAGTTTGTCAGACCAATCAGAAATTCAATCTTTGCAGCAATATTTCACACAGGAAATTCAAACATTCCAATGAGGATATAAATTAATATTTATAGTATCAATAATTACCTGTGTAGATAGGAACACAAATTGTCTAGGTAATTCCCTATGTTGAGTAACTAGAACTGGTGGATCACATACTATTTCTGCATTCTTTTGTGAAGTTTGTATAGGTAAAATACTTGGCACTTCAGCAATTGACCAGGCATTACCATCTAACATGATTGTAGTCTGGAAAATAAAAGGAAAATGGCTAAATAAAATATGAAAAATTTCCCCTTCCAATAAAAATTAAAGCTAAGATCAGATGACTGATTACAGAATTGTTTTCACACAAATTTTTTAAAACGAAAATTTAACTGAAAGCTACAACAAAAATCTTAAAAAATTTAAATAATAAGAGAAAAAGAAGGAAAAAAAAATCTTACATGAGTTTCAATAAGCTGGGGATAAAATGCAAAAGAATCATTACTAGTAGCAAAAATAAGATCATTATCTTCTGTCTGGGATGATGCTAACAATGTAAAACCTAAAATAACATAAGATAATGTAATATTTAGTCATAAAAAAAATCATATAAAAAATTTCCATAAATTTACTTGATAAACTAATCTCACTCCTTTAACAGTTAGGAGTATCAACAGTTTAAGCTCTCTTATTGTGCACAGTGTTACAATCAAATGTTGCTAAAAATGGCAGCCATTTTCCTCTTTGTGGCTTCTGAAATTATCACCCTTTTCTGATGGTGGTATAGATAAGTTGTTTGCTTTTAAAGGACAGCCTTTAAAGAATTATTTGTGGTGTATTAATGTAATATTTACAACAATTGTAACTGGCACTTTTAAGTAATTTGGTATATGATAAATATTAGTTTACAAAATATTAAATTAAAATATCTAAATAAATTCATGCAATATTAAAAATTTATTAACTTTTAATTGATATATTTACCTAAAAACTTTTTTAATGTGATACACTTTAAATCACAGAATTGTTCATCATATATATATCATCCCAAACTTCATTTATCATCAGAATCATCTAACTTTTGCTTTAGAACCATTTTAGTAAAAAACTCCCGCAAATTACAAAGAAAAATAATAAGACCAACCACTAAGTCAGTAACATTTTCGCTCATTAAGCAAAACA
Source organism: Nephila pilipes (assembly GCA_019974015.1). Taxonomy (NCBI): domain Eukaryota; kingdom Metazoa; phylum Arthropoda; class Arachnida; order Araneae; family Nephilidae; genus Nephila; species Nephila pilipes. The sequence goes on from BMAW01095505.1 coordinate 555,515, forward strand.
TTTCATGCTACTGGTGCTGCTATCTGTATACTACCAAACTAACTAAATTTTGCCTATAGGCATAATTTGTAACACAAACAATGAAGGATAATATACATAGATGAACTTAGTCAGTGTGCATTTGGGAAAAGTTTCACTAAGACTATTTACAAAATTACTATGTACAGGTGATTTTGGATTAACTAGTTCCCTTGAGAAAGATAGATGGCAGCCATATTTTATCGCATATCAGCGATGGGTGTTGGAATGTGCACTGGAGTTTAGCTACATCGGGAGAAGAGAAGAGAGCCAGAACTAAACGCTTCTTGGTTTTATTCAGCAATAGGGGGCACTGCACGAGCTGTCGCATGATGCTGATTCATGGTGCCCTCTATCAAGTAACTGGTTTTACAATATCTTAGAAAATACAGTAAATACTTTGATAATTAGCTGGAAAATCCTACAGAATTCAACCCCTCCTCGAAATAGAGCCGGTCTCCAGCTATACTGGAATTTGCAAATCTACACTAATTATATTTCATAGTGTTGTCATATCACAGTAATCTCAACTGGTAATGCTTTGGAATTACGTGATGCTGATATGACGTCATCCCACGCATCTGGCAATGGAATCGGGAATTTGCATTCAATGGTATTTTTTAGTTACGTCATATGAAGTTATTTTTCATTGGATGCAGTTTTTTAACAGTCGAGTTGACGGTGTCGAATGCAAATTCCGGAGTAAATATAATGGAGATCTTAGTAGATTGAGTTTTTGGATGGTTGGAATGTGATCTTAGATGCTGGAAGTGATCTCAGATGGTTAATGAGACTTTGGCTGTGATCGATGTGACCATCGCTATGATTGAAGTATAATTTGAATATGATTCTGTAGCTTTCAGCTTAATAAGTGATGTTATTAGAGTATTATAAATATGTATATAAACGTGTAAATAAATTTATAATTTTAAAATATTAGAGTCTGTCTTACTCTGTTTGTGGCAATTATTTATCAAAGGCCAACACATAGTTTTCCAAAACAACTAATAACACAAGATAGGAAAAAAATGAATTTTGAAACTTTTTAATTTTTTACATGGAGCAAAATATGTAATCAATTTTTGAAATATTTTATCAGATAGGAATGATAAAAAATACTGATATAAAGCAATATAAAATATAAATAAGCAGATACAAAAAATATAAATAACACAAAATATTGAGAAAATGAAAAGAAAATAACATAGCATAAAATTTAATCAAACGAGCTTCACCTAATAATATCTATCTACATTTCATATTTAAATTGTGTTAATAGAAACAGGTTTTATCATATTAGCTTTTTTATATTCTGGAGCTTCGCCCCATCCGCTGATTTTTTTTCTCTCTTTCTCTTCTTGCTGCAAGCTTTCTGATTTTCGGATTCCATTTCTTCTGGGCTCTTGGCATCTTTTCTTTTTCTATATTTGTAAATGCCTAAGGCTGGACTTTCAGACAATAATCTCTTTAACTTTTCGAAAGCTTCTTTCTGTTGTGTTGCAAAAACAAATGGATTTTCTTTCGTTGTGAGGTTGCTTAACGATTTCGCAATTTTGGTGCAATTTTTCATGTATTATCAAAAATATCCCATTAATCCTAGAAAACTTTGTACTTTCTTTCCTGTTGTTGGTTCTGGAAACTTTGCAACAGCTAATGTCTTTGCGACTGAGGGCTTGATGATTCCATTCTCTATTATGTGACCAAAAAATTCCAACTTTTTGCATTATGAACTGACACTTCTTGAATTTTATCTCAAGACCTTATTCTTTGCAACTTTGAAACCAATTTTAAGTTTTTGAAATCCTTAATTTTCTTCTTTTGCTGGAACAATAAGGTCATCCATATAACTGATTAGAATTCTTTTACATGTAAGGTCTATGAAAATGCTCTTGTGACAAATCTCCAAAAAATACCTGGGCTCGTGTTTAATCCAAAAGGAACTTTGTTGAACTCGAACTGTCTTTCTGGAACAATAAATACAAGATGTGAATTTTCTGCATTCTTCATCAATGCTGATGTGGAAAAATCATTTTGTAAATGTAACGTGAAGTAAACTTTTTTATTTCTTGTAGGGTATCTAAAATATCTTCGATGAGAGGTAAAGGAAATTTATCTTTCACTAGCTTCTGGTTGAATTTACAGTAATCAACGGACATTCTCAAAGTTCCATCTTCTTTTTGACTATTACGACTGGACTGACATATTCTGATGAGCTTAGGTGTAGAATGCCTTCTGTGAGCTATTCTTCTGTCTGTTCATTTACTTCTCTTTCCGTACATGCTAATCGGTGTTGTAATTGACAAACTGGTTCATCCTCCTTCAAAATAATTCACATGGTGACGTCGGTGCTTGCCATCTTTTCAGGTTCGTAGCATTCTATCAAGTTCTTTTTTGATCTCAAGATCTCCTAAGTGATTCAGTTCTACTTTTTCAACGTTTTCCATTAGTATCTACAATCAGGAAATTTTCTTGATTTCTTGGCGAGTGATTAATTTTCCCCCCCCCCCTAGAAGTCATCTTGAGGAATCTCCCATTAATTTGTAGGTATCCTGGGTTGAACGCCCATAAATTTTGTGAGAGGTATCCATCTGGACAAGACACCTCCTGGTGCTACAGAGTCGGGGGGGGGGATATTCAGTGTTGGCACGTACCAGTTCATTTAAGTGGCTAAAAGTTGAATGATTATTTTATTCTTGATTAGATGAAGCAAAACTATTTACAATATTACTATGTACAGGTGATTTTGGATTAACTAGTTCCCTCAAGAAAGATAGATGGCAGTCCAATTCTATCACATATCGCCAATGGATGTTGGAGCACACGCTGGTGTTCGGAGTTTAGCTACATTGGGAAAAGAGAAGAGAGCCTGAACTAAACATATCTCGGTTTTGTTCAGCAATAGGGCGCACTGCACGAGCTATCGCAAGATGCTGATTGATGGAGCCATCTATCGAGGAACTGGTTTTACAATATCTTTGAAATACAGTTAATACTTTGATAATTAGCTGGAAAATCCTGCATATATATAATTTGTAAAACATATATTAACAGATAAATCCTTGAGAAATCAATCAGTTATTTAAACCAAATAATAAATTTTTAGCACTAAAAATTCGAACTTTTTCATTAAAATGAAATACTAATAAGGAAAATCTAACTATGCATGGATATTTCAATTCAGAAAAACTGAACACAAACTAATTTTGTTTTCAGAAGTACATCAAATTACTTGCATATTTATGGGTATAATATCATGTACAAATATTTTATATAATTCAATCAATAATATTTCTAACTGCTGTAATGAAATGTTTTTAAAGAATCATTCTGAAATTTTCTAAATTTGTACAAAATTCTAATATGAAATATTCCTTTGTAATCTCTCTATTACACAATTCACAAAATTCAGGTTTCTATGAAAACAGCCTGAAGTACAAATATGTTAAAAAATAGGAGTAATGATATAAAATAAATTAACCCAAAAACTATTCCCCCAAAAAATCCTGCCAAAAAGAAATATTTATCTCACATTTACTTAAAAATAGATATCTCTTTCGACAGAAGATTTACTTTTAACATTCTTATCTACTATCTGATAAAAAAAATTTAAATAATTATTAATTTACTCAGTAAAACATAAATAAAATTAACAATGAAATATTAAGAAATGGACAATAGTGAACTTTTCCAATATTAAAATGAAAGAAAACAATAAATTATTAGACTGAATATATTTAAGCTAAATGTAATTAAAATTAAAGCTAAAAATAAAAGATTGAAAAGTGATCTAACTAAAACAATAACCCTTTGGGTGGCTAATAGAAGACATCTGGCATAAAAGAAAGGGGAAACAATAATTACTATACCTTTCTTGTAGTAAGCCATATGCACATTCAAAGGCCTTTGGACATCTGCATTAGCTGTGAATCCAGGTGGTAAACGAACATGAAGTAATGCCAGGGTATATGGACGATTATCACCAAACCCACCATTAGTTGTAAAATAAAGTCTAACCCCTAAAAATAATTATTAAAAAAAATTTATAATTTTTAAAAATAAAATTACAAAATTTAAAATAAATCAGCAGGAATAAAATATTTTAAAATCATATTTATGCAAATTATAATCAGTTCATGGAAATATTCAAATCAATAAGAATTTCATTACTTATGGTTATAGGGTTCATTTATTATTAGAATGATTACACTAACAAATTTTCTACATGGTGAATTCACTTATACCAGTGTATATATGTGTGTTTTTAATGTTTCTATAAGTTGATATTTTTAAAAAAAATCTATAAAAGTTACTATATTGGTTAAACAATGTTATTTAGCCTTGTTCTTTCATGACATTTTCAATTTAGTAATTTAAAAAACTTGTTCTTAATTTAACTCACATAGTCCTGACATATATAAAGAATGTAAGAAACCTAAAGTACACAGTATTCTAAAAATGAACAAAATATTGAAAAGTTTTTAGTACCTTATTTTAATTGTATGACTTTCCTATATATACATACAAAATTTCATACTCTAGCTACAATATTAAATGAGTTGCTCAAAATTTCTGCAATAGTATACCAAATCATTTCATTGACCTTAAAAATTTTTTATGACCAAGTACTTAAAATACTAAGACTCTTCTTTTATCAATAGAATTTTGAAATTTCTTTCTAGGCATTCTGCATATGTTTGATAATTCTGAACATGGAATAAGGATTTAGATAAATAATTATTTTCTTAAAAATCCACAAAATTATATACAATGGTGTTTTACTGCTTATCGTAGAATTTGATAGAAAAAGAATTGTAGAACTAAAAATACCAATAGTACAACCAAATCTATGCACAGAATTGTGAGAAACATCACTAAGAAATTGATAGAAAAAAAATTGTTTAAAAATATAAACATTTGCAGAAGAAGTAGAAATTTTAAAATAGAAATATCTTGAAAAAAAATCAAATATTTAAATAATTATTTTATTTGAAGATGTAAAAACCTTTTCATATAAATACCTAATAAAAAAAAAGTGCTGATAGGGCCCTGGGTCTCATTTAGGGGATCATAACATTAAAACTTTCAAATTCAACATGACAAAAATTCCAAAATAATAAAATGTAGAAACAAAATTGTAGGGTAGGTTCATATCAGATTTCAATTACACGCATAAGATTTTGCCAAAAAATTCATTCTAATTTTGTTTCATGAATACAAATTTTCAGTATCATTAACATAAAAAAATATTTACATGAAAAATCATGTTTAGTACAAAAGAGGAAACTAAATTTCATACATAAGTATCTAACACTCTCTCAACAATATAAAGAGGTAAATACAAAAAACCTCATATTACTGCAAACTTAAATCTTAAAATTTAATTTAAATTTGCTTTTTTTTTTCATTTAAAGATTTAGATACTTTTATTGTTATTAATATGATCATTCAATTCAAGTCTATTAAAAAAATGGTAATTGTACTTATTATTTATTTAGTTCTAAAAGACTATCATATTCTAAAATAGATTGTCTTAATTTAATCTAATTTTTATTTAAAATAGACAGCATTACATTAAGATGAGCTTTTCTACTACATAGAAGAAAACTTATAAATCATATTATCAAAACTAAGGAAGCTATAACATTACTCAATGAGCCATTTATATTAGCACAATATTTCAGCAAGCTCCCATTACTAATTTTCTTAAAAGTTCATATAGATATTGAATATAAACAAAATGTGTAATAATTTCCTTATTAAAAAATATTGAGGGCTTTTAAAAAAATGAATAAAATAAATAACCTGATTGAGTTATGGCTACAAGATGGGCAAACTTGGATTCTTTAGCATCAATGGGACTGATATGAACAACAGGATAGAAGTTTTTCTTATCTATGGTTCTGGGGTGAAAAATAATTATTTGCAGTGATTCAAAATAAAAAATTATGTTATTCATTAAAATAAAAATATTGCTTAACTTCACATTTTATATAAATATATATAAACAGGATAATTTTTTCAGGTAAATAATTTATTTAATCTTAAATAAATACCTCAAAAATGAAATTCTGAAAAAATTCTCACTCTAAACATGTTATTCAAAATCTTAAAAGTAATTTTACTTATTTTCTACCACAAATAGCTCAATTGGTATAACACCAATACACAAGAGTTCTGCCATGTAGCTTTACAAAATCAATAACACTTATAAAAATATATCAGCATTATCATACAATTCAACGATATGAATTTAAAAAAAAATCACTATGATAAATTATGTTATGCATCAAATAATGTTAAAATTTATTTAATTTCAAACTAGATTTTTTTTAATATAAAAGAAATTGCACAATTTTTAACAGTAGAAAACAAAATCCCTTTTAATAATCAAATGGCCTTCAAACAAATAAAATTTGAAATAGTAAAGAAAATATTTGAAAAAAAATTTACTTTTTGAAGTAGCGAACTTTCCTAGCCACTGCAAAACATTTTTGTGAGCTATAAATGTAAAACTTTTTACCCTCATCATTAAATATAAAAAAGTAATATATTAACCTGGCAATATCAGAGGCTTGTTGAACAATTGCATGCTGATGAAGGACATGTACTTTACTCATTTGTTTACCGTCTTTTCCCAAATCAAAAACCTAAATAGAAACATATATATGCACATTACAATTAACTAAAGCTAATAACATAAAAATAAATAAATAAAACACTCTTCAACACAAAATAGGTAGCAATCAATTTTCATTTACTTCTTTCATAAAACATTAAACTCTTTTTATGAAATTATAATTTAAGTTCAATTTCTTAATGTGCCTTAAATATACGGAGTTCTCACTTTCAATCCGTCTCAAAAAGTAACTGTTCAAAAAATTTCTTTAGGTACAAATTTGATTTCAATTAATAAGTGAGAAATAAAATTCTTTAAGTTTACATTTAATCATAAAATTTCAATTAAAAATTAGAATGAAGAATACATAAAAAATAAACTCTTTTCTTCTTTTTCTTAAAAGCACAGCATTAAATGAAAATCTATAAAATGAGATTTTAGCATATTAAATACATTAATCAATAAATATAGAGGGGAAAAAAAGCATACAATGAAAATTAATTTAATCAGATCTAATTTATGTTACCTGAATGGATCCTTTTTCAAGTCTAGCATATAGTATATGTCTTGTGTCATCAACTGCTACTTGAAGGACAGCATCTAAAATGAACATGAGGGTGGTGCAAAATCATTTCATCAACAATTTCAGTTAAATAGTAAAGACAGAAAACAAGCAATACTTTAAACAAAAATTCACCATAACAAATAAAAAAAATTTAATTAGTTAAAATTTTCTTAATTCATACAATTACAAAATGATAAGTAAGCCATCAACAAAAGTTACAACTACATGTTTTATTTGGCAATTTATACAAGCTGAAAAATGAATATCTTTTAAGATTATTAACCGTTTCTGTTATAGATTAATTTCCAGATTTTATAGATTTTCACAACCTGAATATCTGTAAGCAATAAAACTTACCATCTTCTGAAAAAGCTAAACTTAAAAAGGATGGTACCAGGAATGACAAAGTACTAGAAGAATGATTAATTTTACGGCACTTTCTGCTAAACCAACTGTCTTGGGCCTATAAGAATAGGAAATATAAAAAATAATTATTGCAGTTACCTATAAAAAAATATTAAACATAGTGCAATTATTTTTAAAGTATCCTTCGCATTCATGCAAAATTATACAACATTTGGCAAGCAGTTCAATACTCTATTATATCTATTCAAAGATCACAAACTGATTAGATGCACTGTTTGTAAACTATCTCTTAAAAGTACAGTATTCAAAATATTATACAGCATTTTAAAATACTATGATAAGCTCCTTTTCAAGATATATGTAGTAGAAAAGATATAAAATAATGCTGATAATGTTACAAAATTTGTGGTGGCTTTACTACACATTAACAATATCACTTCTTGAATACAAAGTCATTTGTCTGTTCCAGAATGCAGTTTCTTCTGATTTTTTTTTATTCGGATGCAATTGTAATAAAATGCAATATTTGCATAAATAAGCCCTAGTGTACTTGTGCCTCAAACTCAGTAGTGCAAAGCTGTAATTCATTTAATGTATTCCTACTATTTCATATATATGATTTAAATGAAAGAAACTTCAGAGAAAAGCTTTTAAGTCTTATTTTTAAATTCAACCTTAATATTAGATGCATTAATGTAAACCATTGATAAAGACAAAGATGAGGTCTCAGTAAGAAAAGGCATTTTGTGTCTTGCAGTATGCAAAAATGTAATCTATAATTATAGTGCAATATGCATTTCATAGACATCTTGAAAAAAGATACCAGGTCTCCAAGCAAAAGCATTTATATGTGGAATTAAAAATTTGAAAAAACATGCTGTTTTTAAAAAGACAAAAGCACAAGAAAGCCACATGTTAGTAATAAAAATGTTGAGCTAGGTCAGGCCTCAGCAACTTAAGACCAGAGGGTCCCAGCATTACACATTTCATAATTTCAAGTGACCTACTAGTTTCAAAAATACAGTATAATATATAAAAATAAATTATAAAACAAATATGAAATGAACACTTGAAGAATACATAAAAAAATAAATGTCAATTTCAAATTTTTAAGAAGTACAGCAACATGTTTATATTAATAATAAAGCTCAATGAAATAGGAGAAAATGTTTTAAAATTGCAGTATTTTCAATATGAAATTGATAATTTTAATTCAGAAATTATTGATTCAGAAAATGCAGTATTATGGACAAATAAATTCAAGATATTACAGAGAGAATTGGAAAAATCAGATGATTATGATCCTTTCATGATATTAATGTGTTGAGCATCATTTCCTACGAAGTTCTAAGCTTTGAAAACATTTGGCTCTCTGATTTGGTGTAACATGTAAATGTGAGCAAATATTTTCGCACATGAAATGTATTTTAGGTGAGAACAGAAGTAGCTTAACTATCGAAAATTCAGATACTATTATTTATTTTCAGAGGACTAACTATAAGTCAGGTTTGATTAAATTGACATATGTTCAGCATCAGTGAAGCTGCTGATAATGAAGAAAAAAAGTTCTTTTTTTTTTAAAAATTATTTCACTTAGAATTTTGATTTTTAATGTTTAAAGTTGAAAGCATATTTAATTTTCTCAATTAAACTGCTCATTATGCATATATATATACACACAAAATTGTTTTAAAATGAAAATACCACTGACCCAATATATCTTATAATTAATTTTGATTGATTTTGACATGTACCAAAAAAAAAAAGTTTCCAATCATAAGTATAACTATCATATGGACATTGACCATGCCTAAAGGAAGTCATATAGAACATTTATAAAGCAATAAAACAAAATTTTTGGGTTTCCCTTCATTTTAAAACAATTCTGGTAAGTGTATGTTTAAATATGAATTAATTAACAGAATTTTAAAACATTGCACATCAATTTGAATTATCCTGCATTACAAGATAGAACGAAATTAGACTACTTTATTCACAAAATTCAAAATGAACATGTTTAAAGTTGTATCATATACATGTTCTTTAGCTTAATATATTTAACCCAAATGTATACCATAAGGATAATGGCAAAATCAATATATGGTATAAATTTTTTTAAACCATTTACTGATTTTTAGACCACTGATAATTGAACACAGCCAAAATTGATAAATTAATAATGAATACTCCTGATATCCATAATGTGAAATGATTTAACATTTGGAAATTTCACTATAATAGAACAACAGTGAATTAAATTCAATCTTAATGTTCAATTGATACTTAAATGTTATCATTGGTTCTAAAAAAATAAATGCTAGATAGATTAATTTATTACAGAGAACACTCAAAATGTTGATTTTAATCATATCTGTTTGCGATCTGTTGGTCAATTTTTCCTTTCATCCCCTAGCAAAAAATTTTAAAGGTGAAAAATTATTAAGATTGCAATTAAGATATTAACTAAATTTGAAAATGCCATGATAAATCAATAACTGAACGTTTATTTAAACAGAGAAAAAATTATTTATATCATTTAAAGAGAAAAAACATTAGTAAATATTTTCTATTTTGAATAAAAAAAATATTTTTAATAGTTTAGAATATCACTAGATCTTTTTAATAAGGTACAAAAACACAAGGGGATTAAGTACTCAGATCATAACAACAAATATTTAAGAGAATATTTCACAGTAATTTCGATGCATCTCTCATATAAAAGATAATGAGCACATGGCAAATAGAGCTCCTCCACTTCTATTAACCTTTACTGTTTTGTGCTGTCCAATAAAATAAATGCATCACATGATTGTGATGGGTAACATCAACATGATCACATACCAAAATCATATGTAACTATAAAAAAGTTAATACCTTAATCTAAAATTAATAAACAGGAAAAATGCATGTCATTGGATTTATCTTTCTTTCCATTTTGAAACAACATAAATAACTATTAAACATAACTTTAATCTCACCTAATCAAATTTACAAAAAAAAAAAAAAAAAAAAGAACCTATATCTCTTTTTTGGGATCAAAATTATCTAATTTGATTCGTGGTTTCAATGTTGCTTTGTCATTTCAATCCTTCTCTTTCAAAACTGTTAGATTCACTGAAACACGTCAGAAAATTATAAATAAAATATAGTCTTTCATACCCCAACTAATACTTTATATACAGAAAGATGAATTGTTAATGAAAAAGTTTTAAAAAAAGTCATATACCTGATAAGAAAATTCATAAATGGAACCATCTTTGCCACCAAGAAATATACGACCACCATCTGTTCCAGCAAATGTGCACATGTGAATATTGTCAGTCGGATAGGAGAACAAAGGTTCAGGAAGCATGTGCATCTCTTCAAATGGCGAAGAATCTTTAAGATGCATAATTCAAGTTTAAAAAACATATTTATATCAATAAAACACTTTAATTTTTTTTACATTTATGGATAATTTTTTATAAATAGATATCATAAAACCTACAAACAGATTTGTGTGATTAAATAGTAACTCATACAATAAAACCCCATTTTAACAAAACAACTGCAAAGATAACATACTTGTGTCTTGAGAAGTGAAGTTGACTCCAAGAATAACTATTTCAACAGGTGTAGTCAGGCAAAGTAAATAATGAATGAAACTTTGAAATATATCTGAAATGAAAAGAAAAAAAAAATCTTTAATTAAAATCAAGTTATTAAATATATATATATATACACAACGAAGTTTTTAAAAACATTTTAAAACAAAATAAGCTAGTAAAGTAATTGAACAAATAAGAAACCAAATGATAAAAAAAAAAAAGGAAAAGAATAAATGTATGGCTAGGAAAGAGTGGCATCTCAACACCAAGCTAAAAGTCAGTCTGTTTAAAACAGATTTTTAACTCAATATCTCGAACAGAGTATTTTTGTCATTTGCATGTTAAAACATTAGTCATTTTTAGTCACAATGAAAGTATTAAATGCAAAAAATTACTTCAATATGGAATAATGTACCATTTTGTTAAAAATTAGAATAAATCTACTACCGAAAGGTTAGATATGATTTATACAGTATGTAGTGATGCATCATTATCAAGATCACAAGTGTAAGAGAGGTACAACTGTTTAAATGTGAGTATTGCAAATGAACTAAAGTCGGAACACACTTTAACTTCAAGCAGTGAGGAAAATATTCATAAAAATTCCTCATTTGGTGAAACCTAATAGACATATAACAACTCAGAAACTTTTATTGGGATAAGTGAAACCAACAGTAGGTTAATTTTAATTGAAAATGTTGACCCCATTTTCAATTAAATTTAATTAGCCAGCTTATTTTTAATTTATAAAAACTTGTCCGGTTAATTTGTGGCACACCTTGTAATTACAAAAATCACATAAAATAAATTTAGATCAAATTTAAGTAGACAAGTTCATCCACAGAACATAAAAACTTGATTAGTATAAAGTCATTTCATAAAATAAAAATTACCCAGTTTTAGATTTTGAACGAGAAGAGTGCTATGTAGAATACTAAACACTGCAACATATGCAAATAAGTTGATTTATAAATTTAACTATCTAATGTGACAATAATTTATAAACAAAAGAAAATGCACAGATAACATAGATATTTTCTTAAGTTAGTATGTAAGGAAATATGAAGATAGTTCAATAAGTCTTAAGAAAACCCAAGTGACTGGACTCGTTCGAGGGTGGTTCAAAAATATATATGTATTTAAAGACAAATGGCATCATTAAAGTAAATTGTGGTTACCTTAGGGTATTGCCCCCAGTTAAACAGAACTGAAACAAATTTGATATTGATTCACAAGTTAGTTTTGATTTGGTAGTCGTTTGCTTCCAAATCAAGATTGCTACCACATCGAGTTGCTGTCATTTACTGTTATCAATGTCTGTGAGACTTGGACTCACTATCATGCAAAGACAGCTGTCTAATGAGTCATATGTTTACTAAAAGCAAACCATTTTTGATGCTACAAGCACCATCTTTTGGAATTTCCAACTACTTATTGAATGACCTTGTAGCTTAGAAAATGTTTTGTTTTTAGTAAACAAAAAAAAATCATGACTCACTAGACAGCTGCCTAAATCTCAATTATTTCTCTCTCGTAGTTTCATTTTCATCAATTAAGGCAATAACCTTGTATTCATTTAGAAAAATGGGGAAAAAAAAGTTTTGAGCAGTGATCAAACACATATTTAAAAAGATAAACACCAAGAAATCACAGCAAAAATTGGATGAAAATCATGGTACATCTACTCCAGTGTTTGCAACTGGGTAAATGAGGCCATTCATCCACAAAAGATGAATGTCATTTGGGACATTCTTTTGGAGTAATTACTCCTGGAATTACAAAATATCCAGTATGGTTTTGAATGATTGACGAATCAAAGTGTGCAAAATAGTTGAAGCCATTGGAATATTGCTAGGTACAGTATTTTCAATTTTGCATGAAAAATTGGATGAGGAAAAAAATCTTGGCAAGATGGGTGCTGCTGCATTTGTTCTCAGTGGAAAATAAACATAATCCTGTTGTCAATTATGATTAATTTTAATGCTTTCTTGTCACAATCCTGACGAATTTCTACATTGATATATAACTGTCAATGAAATGCAGATACAGTACTAAATTTCAGAGTTGAAGAAATAGCCAAAACAATAGATCTTTAAAGATGAACGAGCTTCGATGAAAGCAAAGGTGGTGAAATCAGCTAAGAAGGTGATGGTTATGTTTTTTTAGGATGCACACAGAATAATCTATATCGATTACCTGGAAAAAGAAAAACAGTAATTGAAGAGCATTGTGCATCATTACTGCACAATGCTCTTCAATTACTAGCTGAGTGAAGAAATAAAACACTCTCACTCGAAAAAGATCCTCTTCCATCCAGACAATGCATAGGTGAACACCTGAGCAGTATCGATGGCCAGAATCACGGAATTAAAATTCAAATTAATATAACATCCATCAGATCCATTGGATTTGGTTCTCCAGTGACTTTTTTTTTTAATTACAAACTTTAAAAAATGGCTCTGTGAACAAAGGTTCAATTTGAATGAAGAGGTCATCGTCCAAACATATGCTATTATGAGGATCTTCCAAAATCTTATTTTTAGACAGCTTTAAGTTGGAAAAAAACTTGGAAAAGTATATTGAGCTAAAAGGAAATTAAGTTAAAAATAACAAAAATCTACCTAAAATAATTTGTTTTTCTATTTTTTCTAAGGACTTTTGTCATGTTATTCCTAGAGCTTGTAAACAACAATAAGACAAATTTTCTAAATAACTAAGGAAGAGTCATATTAATTTTTAATTTACAATCTTTAAATATCTATTATACATACATGTTAATGAAAATTGCAAAACCTTAAAGAAATCAAGCGAATTGGTTGAAACTTACATCAAATGCAAATTAAAATACTCTGTTCAAATGATTAAATTTCAGAGTCATTGCATGATTGCGGGATGAGCAGCATCCTCCGAACTACTCATTTTGTCTTTAAGCTGTAATATGACATAAAAATAATCTGTGGTTATATCTACCAATAATCTGTGGTTATATTCTAGAGATGCCCCATGGAGTTTGAACAAAGAACAATGTTTGTCATTCTTGAGAATTTTTTTTACTGTGCAACTGCAGTTTTAGTGAACTCAAGAGAACAGAACGTATGAAAATCGGAAACTGGATGAGTCTGCAAGGGGTGATAAAACATCTCATTCATGTGGCAGTTATAAACTATACAGCATCCTCTCAACAGTTGAGAAACATTGGAGCACTAATACAAGTGTGTCATTATCTACTCCAACAATTTGTTGACTTTTACCGCATTGTGGACTGCAAACAAAAGCTCTTTTGTACAAGATTCCTCTCACAAAAAAAATATTGTTACCAGCACTTAAAAGGAGCATGTTAATATAGACACTGGCATGCCAATTTGCAGCAAGTCTTTTCCAATGAATTAAAACATTTAATTGGGGTGCAGAGGTGGCCACATCCGGATTAAATGCAACACCAATGGAAAAAACCTTCCTAGTGACTTTATCCTACATCATACTGGACCAATGCCAAGCATAATGGTATGAGGCATTATTGAATACTGTGGAATGATCTCAGTTGCTAAGAGTAATGGGTAATTTCAACAGCAATCAGTACATCAAGAGAAGTTCTGTGTGTAAAGCCCTATAGTCATACCCTACCTTCAACACATTCCTAGAACTATATTTCAACAGTACAATGTTCATCCATAAATTGTTAAGAAAATTCAAGCTTTCCTTTACACACAACAAATACAGCTCTTTCTTGGCCGGTTTAATTGCAGGATACATTACCTACTGAACCTGTCAATAATTTCATCAGTTAGCAACTTGCTAGTGAAGTTCCTAACATAGCTATACAGATGAACACTATGGGTTGGAATGGAAGTAATCAGGAATGCTCTTCTCCAAGTATCAGATTCAAAAATTATACAAAAAAGATTTCTTGCGTCGTTACGTGACCATGGACGAAACATGGATACATCACTACACTCCAGAGTCGAAGCGGCAGTCATCTGAGTGGCGCACAGCTGGCGAAAGCCGTCCGAAAACGCAGCAGTCAGCTGGCAAAGTCATGGCGTCAGTTTTTTGGGATACGCATGGCGTGATTTTCATTGACTACCTCGAAAAAGGTAAATCGATCAACAGTGATTATTATATTGACTTGCTGGTGCGTTTGAAGGAGGAAATCGCAAAAAAACGACCGCACATGCAGAGAAAAAAAATCCTTTTTCACCAAGACAATGCACCCTGCCACAAGTCGATGAAAACAATGGCAAAATTGAACGAATTGGGCTTTGATCTGCTTCCCCATCCCCCATACTCACCAGATTTAGCTCCCAGTGACTACTGGCTCTTTGCTGATCTTAAAAAAATGCTCCAGGGAAAAAGATTTGGCTCAAATGAGGAGGTCATCGCTGAAACTGAAGCTTATTTTGAAGCGAAAGATAATTTTTTTTATAAACATGGTATTGAAAAATTGGAAAAGCGTTGGAACGATTGTATCACCCTAAAAGGTGATTATGTTGATGAATAAAAAAAAAATTTGCAAAAAAAATGTTGTTTTCAATGTTAGTCTCGGGACTTATTGATCCATGTGTTAAACAACTGTCGTATATAACTAAAAGTTACAAATCATAGTTATCAATGTACTTTTACAAATGTATGACCGGTTTAATAATGACACAGTAATCTACTATGAATAATTTAACAGAATATTATTGTTAAATAAGGGCATAGTAATAGTTGATGTTTTTACAATGTTGTCATTCAATAGGTTTCCAAAGAATTGTTCACAGACTTTTAATAAAAAATAAACTAATATGAAAAACAAGGTTATTACATACTAAAAAATTTTAATAAAAAAAAAATGAATCCAGTTTAAGTTTTTAAAACATGATCAGATCACGCAAAAGGTGCAACGTTTAACGAATGTGAATATGCAAAAAATATAAACATTAAAAACAGAAATATATAAATACCCCAAATGATACTATTATTTTAAGAGCTTCAAACTTTTTAAAAATACAAGCTTATAAATAAAAATTTAAAAATTTTTTAATATAAATTTAACAACATAATTCTTTAAAGAATTATATTGGTAACCAAAATAATTCTTTAAAAAAGCCTTCTATTAATCAATCAAAGAAAAGAACCAGTTTGTTTTACCAGGTTTGGGTTTCACTAGACCAACACATAAGATTGTTTCATTAAGACCATCAAAATATGCTAGATCACTCCTAAAAATATATATAAAAAACAATTTTTGAATTAGTATCTTAAGTTATTACCAACTAAATAAAAGAAAGTCCTATATTAAAAAATTACATAATAGTTTGTTAGAACAAACATCTTGAAAGATATCATAAAACTTCTTTATATCTATATACAAGATGAGTCAGAATAGAAATTTTTTTTTAATAAAATTGTTAATCTTTCTTAAACAGATTTTTATTAACATAATTGAGTTTGTATTATAACAAGTCTTTGACAAAAATAAATATGAAGAAAAAAAAATCTCCCATGCTAAGCCTTTTATAACAGATGCATTTCTGGAAACTGGCTTGGAAGATGCCATGTGCTCTTTCAAACATTCCTTCATTGATTTGGACAATTTGCAAGCGAATAGCTTCCTCTTCAGTTCTTCCAATGTATGGGGCTTATACTTATCCCACAAGAAATAATTGCTCTTGGCTAAGTCAGAGGACTGAGTAGGCCAATGAATATCACTAATAAGGTAACCAGAGAAGTTTAGTTTAGTTTTTATTAACGAAGCAACACGAGGGCTATTGGTGAAGGACCTCGTAATTTTGAACCACGGTCAAGTGACGAGGATGACACCCGAGCTGGCACCTCCCCCTCTCCTAATATCCACACCACGCCAACGGGAGGACTTTGGGCCCTGACAGATTTAACGTGCATCATCCCATGCTACACGGCGGGTCTTTAGCGATCAAGGATCGAACCCGCGACTGAATGAAACCATCGGCTACGAATCCGAAGTCATGACCACTAAGCTACCGTGCCCATGGTAACCAGAGAAAAGGGAATGAATAATATCCATTGACGTTCTAGCTATTGTCCATCTAGTTGAAATCACACATGTCAAATAAGAATATGTTTTTATCATAATTCAAGTAAAAAGTCATCTCCCGAGTTCACATTAACAACAGCCTATTATTGTCTTTCACAAAAAGACATTATGCCAATTTAGTTCATAGCATACAAAACCATCACTTTAAAGCTTCACTGGGATCTTTCAAGCAATTCTGTTGATTCATCATGTTTTGAGAAGAAAATGAGTTTCATTACTTATGAACCAAATGAAGTTGCCATGTGTCATGTGATCACGAATTGCCTCTATTTTCAAGTGTGAAGTTCAGTCCCTAGGCATAATCCACAGGATTCAATTGTTGCACAATGACCAATTTCTAGGGGTGGAATGCAGTTTCTAAATAAAAAATTTACCTTATAGAATGATTACTGAGGTCAAGTTCTGAAGAACACTTTCCACATTTTCAGGGGTATGTACCATTTGTGCCCAAAAGTCTATTGCTCATTATGTACCTTGTGTATGATGTACTAAAACTCAAGATTTGATAATTAAAATAAGAAGGAACGAAGATTCCTGAAATTCATAAACTCATGCAAGTCATCATATATATAACATCTTGTTACAATGAAACATATCAACAGTAAATAAACACACAGGGAGACCAAAAAAGACAATTTGATGGCAAGATAGACCACTTTTGCAAGCTGCTCCTAATAAAAAAAAAATGTCTAGCCAGTTAACAATTACCTAGTCATCCCAATATATAGTTCATCATTTACAAGCAAGCAAATTTCATTTTTATCGTAGATTCCAGAGAACACCAATGCTCAAAGCATATCATAGAGAAGAATGATTACTTAGGGTTAAGGAATACATTCACTGAAAAAATGAATGGATAACTGTTCTCAATGACGAAAAGAAATTCAGTAAGGATGGTCCAAATGGTTGGGCCTATTAATGACATTACTTTTGATATAAACTTCGCTCTATCCATAGCTGGCAAAAAAGAGGCGGTTCTGTCATGTTGTGAGATACAATATGTTTCAATAGCACAACTGATATGTTTCCTACAAGGCCATTAAAGTTCAGAAGAATATCAGGATATACTTCAAGACACCATTGCTTCCATTTGGAAAAGCTGTTGGAGGTGACAACTGAATATTCCAGCAAGAAAACACTTCAATCCACACTTCTGCATCAACTAAAACTTGATTAAAACAGAATGCAATCACCATTATTGACTGGTCAGCAATTAGCCAGCATCTTAACATTATGGAAAATTTTTGGAGGCATTAGCACAAGACATGGATGCGAATTTTCAACCCTATCGGAATAAAAGCAGCAAACAGACTACAATCTCTTTAAAACCTGCTTTGCTGCAAACTTAAGGTCATAATATGCCTAATCAAATTAATCAGAAACAATGGTTTCAAAATTTGGACTATAATGGATAAAACTCTATTAGATTATTTATTGATCAATTAAAAATTGAAATCCAGAAAAGGCAGATTATTTTTTGTTTTAATTTTTCCATGAAAAATTTTGAACTTTATGACGGATCAGCATTGTAATAAATTAATATTATAGTTTTATACATTGATTATTTTTTTCTTCTGTTCATTAACAAACACTTTTACTTATCTGTTATTCCAAAAAACACCCGATCACATATTTATGAGACATTTTAAGACACTAATCCTTCACAAATAGTGTTAGCTCACCTTTTTAACTGCCTAAAATGAAGAAATGATCTTGATTATCA
This sequence comes from Nephila pilipes, assembly GCA_019974015.1. NCBI lineage: Eukaryota > Metazoa > Arthropoda > Arachnida > Araneae > Nephilidae > Nephila > Nephila pilipes. The sequence goes on from BMAW01095505.1 coordinate 574,445, forward strand.
GATAAAAGAACATAATAATATGTCTACTTTTTGTAAGATTAATTCACTCTACATTTAACTTTAAGTCCATCATTACACTGATACATCCATGAAGAATTTTCTATTTTCAAAAATGGGAGGGGGGAGGAAATATTACAACAATCAGAAGCAGCCATATGTACTGCTTACACTAATAATTGTAGCATATAATACACCAACAGCAAAAGTCTGAAGAGATAATTTAATCAAGAAAACAGAATTGGAAACTCAAGAAAAAACAAATGATAGGGGCTATATAAGTTACTTTCTCCACTAAGTAGCCAAGTAAATAAAGGACAGTTAAGAGAAAGCTACACTGTTTTCCAATTTTATTAAACAACAACTAATAAAATAAAATAAAAAAAAACATTATGAATCAAAGGGATAAATATTTCATTTAAATATATAATGTATACTTTAATTTTTTGCTTACTTACCCATCATGAAATGACCATAGAAATATGTTGCTGTCAATTGTCAACCATGCACGCCCAACTTCAGGAAATAATCCCATCTGACAATTGCTTTGCATAACTACAAGATATTAAGGAACACAAAAGAAATCCACTTTTGATTTTGTTAAAAATGACCAAATATGAAAATTTGAAGGAAAAAAAATTTAATAGGAATGTCATGCAGTTTACATGATATTGAAATGCAATTATATGCCTTACTGCAGTTTAAATAAACAAAGAAAGGTAAAAAAAAAAAAAAAAAAAAGATACAAGGAATTATTTTTTAAATGCCATTATTATTTATTACACAGTAGAATCTTATTAATGCAGATTAATTGGAACACTATGCCATCCAGTTTAATGAAAGTCTATATTTTACAAAACAGTCTAAAAATGAACCAAGGTATGTAGCTAACTCTCGTTTCAGTAAAAATAACAAGAATCTTGAAATAGCACAAAGCAAAACGGAAAATAATTGTGCAAAAGAAAATATGTAATCAATACATTACTTACATATTGTTTCAGGTTAAAAAAATGAATGAACATTACTTACGTAAAATGAAAAATAAGAATTATTACATAACACCCACAAGTCATGGTACATAAATGTATAACTTTCAGTCTTACACTCCTAATATTCTGTTAGGAGTTGTTTTATTTTAGCTCACTTAACCTATCTTTTTATTTTCATTTATTATGAATTTTTATTTACATTTATTCTATCTGGATTAAGTGACATGCAGTTTAATCAGGTTTATACATTCATAAAAATAGAGAGAAACATTTTTCAATTATTTTTCATCAATTTGCAAAAATATAAGCTAAAGAGATTTGAAGCTCCTATTGATATGTCACATTTAAGTGTTTACAACAGTGCATACGTTTGATTCAGTTTTTATTAACATTGCACTAGAAGCAACATGAGGGCTATTGGCAACAGACTTTGTAATTTTGAACCTCGATCAAGTGATGAGAATGATAACCGAGCTGGCACCCTCTCTTAACTGCATCAACGCTCGGACTTGCAACTTGACAAAAACCACCAGCTGAGAGTCCGCAGCTATGACCACTAGGATACCGCGGCCACTACAACATTGTATAAGTGTAATGTTAAAATCATAAGGTTAATTCTATGAAGCTTAATGTTACTCCTATGGAGTTTTGTAATGTCCCTCTCAAATTTTTCAACGACATCAAATCAAATGCATTTGGAAGAGTGAAAGAAAAGATAGGTTTCTACAGATTTACTTAATTTTTCTGAGCTTTATAAGTACAGGATGACCACTGAAAGATAGCAAGAACTGAAAAAATCCTACTTTGTTCCTTTTCCATCTTTTATTTTTCATTGATCATAGAGCATTCTTTTGAGATAAAAATGCCTATGTACAATGTTCAGCAAAGATTTAACTTACTGAGTTTTTTTATTCCAGTGACAGATTGATAATTCAAAATTCATTTTAAATTTATTACAAGAATTTAAGATATTATCAGCAACAATTTGAATACATTGGGATAAATCACTGTAAGACACCTCATTTCAACTCCTTTCTCAGTGGCTTACACTCCCTTAGTTTTCATGGTGCAATGTGTCTCTCAATATTTGTCTTATCAAAGATCCTTTTTGTTTATTTTATAATTTTCAAATTATTAACAAAGCAGTATATATATGCATGCAAATTTACTATTTCATAACTTTCTTTTTTACATTATAGGTTTAAATTGCACCATTAAAATATTACTTTTATGAACCCCTTTCATATACCTCGTGAACCACCGGTTGGAGCTATTGCTTTAAATGAACAGTATTCTGAATTATATTGCAGATAAAATTACATATACTATTATATTATAATAATCAATAGAATTTTATAAACACTTTAAATGCTGAACAGAATTTTCCTATCCTTCCTAAAATTATAGGAGGAAATAAATGTAGAATTTCCCAACATCTATTAAAGTGAAAGTATAAAATAAAGACAATTTTAGAATCTGTCTCTTTATTTATTTAGAATTCATAATCTTTAAAATATAAATGTTAACTTTTCTTCCTTTTTGTTTATACCTACTGGTATTATAAACCTTTTTAACATGGGAAGATTGCTAGGATATGAAAATTATACTTTTTATAAATTATCATTGTACAAAATTTGAATTTTTTTTATTCCTTGTTAATTGAAGATAATTAATTAACAGTGAATATGTTTTAAAAATTAAGTGTTTAAATATAAAAATGTGTGTATAGTATATAAATACAGGTTCTTTGAAAAGGGGGAAATGACATTAGAAGAATAAGTCCTCAACAGGAAGGATAATTTATTGAAGTTACAAAAAAAGGTCTTTTAGTATAAATCTGAGAAGCGTTGATTTCAAATGTTTTCAACAATATGGATGAAATATTATGCCCTGTTTTAGAATGAAAGGAATTATCTCACAAAGAAAAAGTAGAGTCACTGATATTACCTCCAAACTGAGAAAGTAAAGGATAAAAAGAGGTAGAAAAGGTTATTACAAAGAGGTAGAAAAGGTTATTACAAAGAGGTAGAAAAGGTTTAATTATATAATTTTTAGTCATGACTAAAAGGGTCCCAAGCACTGATTGCAGATTTAAAGACATAATGGAATTTTTTTTCAGTGGCTTATTATCTTCAGAAAGTGTAGATTGCACAGTGGAGTTATTCCCTTCCCCTTTTAAGACTTTCATGCCAGCTCGCAAAACGTAATTCACAAAAAAGGAAATACATTTAAAGTCTTTTAGGAAAATCCAACGTATGAAAGAAGGAAAAAAAAAAAAATCAAAAAATATTTCACTTTACATCAAAGAAAATGTTTCACTTTTTATCACTCAGAAATCAAAGAAAATGAAAATTAAGGAAAAGACAGTTAATTTCTTTTAAATGAGGGAACTATTTACTTATTTACTTCTGTTCATAATTAATCTGCACTTAATGAATTATTTGCCTGTCCTTCTGTTATGTCAATTCCCCCTCCCAGAAGTGAGAGCTTTCATTATTTTGTAATTTTGGTACACAAGAACCTTTAATTGTGGAATTCATATTTAGAAATTATTGAAAACTGAATCTACAATAAAAAGGATACATCCAAACTGCTCCACAAGTTCTGATGGTAATGGTATTCTTTTTACCATGTTCAGTTGGGAAAGGGAATGAAGACTGATGCTTAATTCTGATATACCAGGATAATCTTGATCATTCAAACCACTTACTGTTGGCAATATAGCTAAAATGAAATTTTTATAATGAATTTACAGTAACAAAACAGACAATTTTGAACAAAAAATATAAGCAATTTTTTTTAAAAAATATATATATTTTTGAAAAATACAAGGACATGATAATTTGAAGACATGAAAAAAATAATAACAGAGAGAGCTCAATTTCCAAAAACATACACAAACATTCATTATCAGAATCATCTTAGATCTACGAAAATTGGATAAAATTTAAAAAAATTAACAAGGAAAAAAAATGCCTTTTTTTTTTTTAATAACAAAAAAAAAAAAAAAAAAAAAATCTGTTTCGAATCAATCCTATAATAAACACTAGAATTATAAAAAAAAATCATTACAAAACCATTTACTGTTCTGATGTTTTTTCAAATTAGAAAGTATCATAAAAGAGAATGCCATAACAGCAGTGACAGGTTTACTTATAAATATATAACATACACCCAAATTTTTTTTACATGGTAGAAATGTTCCTTAAAAAACCATGCAAATATATAAATATATATATTTCACTTATGGTAAATTTGGGGATATATGTTCCACAACTTTAAAAAAATCATGTAAAATGAAAAAACTCTTAAAAAATTTCTCAAAAAACGATGCAAAAAAAAAGTAATATTGAAATCCATATTACATATTTACAAAACAAAAACAATGCATTTTTATTACAAAAAAATTAAAATTAGTGTATAGTGAAGATTCAGTCCTTAAGTACAACATATAAATATTTTAATTGAAATTAGAAATAAATATCAATATCACAACTATTCATCACTACTTGATAACAAGCGTGCACACTCATTACAGACTGGACCAAAAATGCTATCATTAGTAAATATGTCAGATATGTCTAGCAAAATTGTCAGGTTTGATTCAAATGAAGAATTTCGTTTGTTTTAACAGTCTATTGTTTTTTTGTTGCTATAAAGTCTGTAATAAGCAGCTGTTTTTTGTTTCTCAAGTTACTTATAATTCTTCATATCCAGCTACACAAAACCTCAGATTACTCATATGTTGAAACTTAAATGTATACTCCAAGTCAAGATCATGAGAAAATGTTCTTCCATACTTGCAGCTAATTTCAAGCCCTAGTAAATTAAATCAGCCATTAATAGTACAACTTCATCTTTGACTTTGTTATTGTCAACTTCTTTATTATAAACTTTCATCAATTTGATCAAATCACCCTCATTCAAAGGCTTTTTCACATTAATTCATTGATGCCAGCCGTTTGCATGTTAAAACCTTTGCCAACAATTGCATGTGACAATTATAATTTTCGAACAAAACCCTGAAATTTGTACTACATAACTTCCACTTTTGACACATGCTGGCAAAAAAATTTTCCAACAAACATTTCAGGTTAATTGTTATAACTGTTTGACGGTAAAAGAAGCATGTGTAATAAGATTCAGAATATTGTAAACATTCTCCATCTTCCACAACAATCAAATTTCTTTCTTCCACAGAATCTAAAATATATCTAAGCCTTTGCTTTATGTAGTACATTTTAAATTCTGCTTTGATACCCTGATTGAGTGGCTAAATTAGCGAGATGATATTGTGGCAAAAACAGCAATTGAATAATTGGATGATCCAGCACTGATTGGCTGGGTGCATTAACAATGAGCAAAAATATGCTGAATTTGAAACCTTTTTTTCTATACATTTCTAAACTTCAGGAACAAAGCAATTGTTCATCCAATTTGTAAACAGATCAGCCATCATCCATGCCTTTTTATTCACCATCATATGAACTAAAAGTTGTTTAATGTTCATAATTCTTAAAGTTTGTGGTGTAAGGGATTTGTTGATTAACAAAGGCTTTAACATTTTATCACCAGATGTGTTACTACAAAACAGGAATGTCACCTAATTTTTGGCCGTTTTAAAACTACTACCTGATTTTTCAGATTTTGCTATGTATGATCTTTCAGGCATTTTCTTCCAGAATAATTCCTTTTCGTCGGCATCAAATATTTGATAATTTATCCAGAAAACTTTTTGCAGCATTTTTGTCTGCTAATGATATTTCTCCTTTTATTTTTACATTGTGATATGCATGTCTTTTTAGAAAACCTGTCGCAATCCCTCATTTGTATTAAATATCGATTTCTACGTTGCCTGAAGACTTATTGATGATTCCAATTCCTGAAATCTGGGTTGCATATTCTAAGTGTTCTCTTTTATAATTTCAGCTTTTAACAGCAGAATACATCAAGAGGTATTCTGCAGTTTCAGTAAACCTTTCATACAAAACACCATATTTTTCTGTTTCCTCTAAGACAGGATTTTGACTGTCAAGATGTTTAGAAACTGAGCTTCAATCTAGAAATTACCGTTTGTCGAATGGAACTCTCATTTTTCCCCCCATTATTCTTATAGTTGCTTTACGTAAATTAAAAGCTTTGCCAACAGATGTGGAACCTCCACCTCTTTTTAGACTATATAAGATTTTTATTTTAGTTTTCAGGCGAAATTGCTTAACTCTTAGGAATATTTTGTTGTTATTTAGGCATTTTATTAATAAGGGAAATATAAAGATGATGTAAAATAATATTGCTTATAGAATTTTTCTAAAAAAAAATTTAACAAAATATTACCATTTTTATATTCTTGAAGACGGCACTTTCAAGAAGAAAATACTGTTGAGAATGGAACTTTTTACTACATTGCTTACCCCTTTTCTGTCAACGAGTGGCAATTCTAAGTGTCGTCTGACAAAAGGACCACAGAGAGGGTTGGAGATGGACACCCAAGATAACTTTGTAAGAAAGGAATTGCATACATATCTAACATCAATAAACCATACAAAAATCGAGAATAAATGCGAAATTTATGAAAGAATAGTGCCCCTGAGAGCAATTATGTTGTTTCCTTTTGCCTTTAAAAAGGTTTTCTTTAGAAGATTGCATCTGGCCCTTTCCGAGAACGAATCTTTGGACCATTTCATTGTACATTTAAACATCCAGATGAATAGGATTGGAATGGTTGAACTCAAAAGATTTACTGATGTTTTATCTGACGTATGAGTTTTAACTCTAATGTTTCCCATGAAAGAAAAGAAAATATGAGCACATTTTTACAACAATGAGATAAAGGATTTGTGCTAGAACAAAAAATACATGTAAAAAAGTGTATTTGTTCTTATTATTGAACTGTGTTATTTCAAAATAAGATATAAAAGACTGTGTAAAATAAAAGTTGGGTGTAATTAATACATTTCATCACAAAAAAAAACTTTTGCTGTTTCAAAAATAGATACTCTTTACCTCCACCCATTTTAAGACAATCTGTCAGTTCAGGATATGAATTATCCTGTTGCATCTGAGTATCCACCATTTTTGTAGACGATTCAAGAACATCTTTTGGTACTCCGTTAACAGGATGAGAGCTAGAGTCCAACACAGGCATCTTGGCCATTTTATTGAAAAGAAATATAACTAGAAAAAAAAAAAAAAAAAAAGAAGCAATTGAAATAATTAAATACTTAAAAGAGGTTAATGAGTTTTTGGTATTTCTCACAAAAGTAAATTTTGATTTTTTATACATATGCCAAAATTCATTCCATGCATGTTTCATAAAAACAAAAACTTGCTTCATTTTGATTATAAGATAATATATTCCCCTCACTTGACCTTTGAAGCTAAATGATCTATCTCATCTTCCTCTCTTCAACAAAACTTATTGGCAAGAAATTTTATTCAGTCAAAAATCATTTCTTAATTAGAACAAGTTTTTTAATACAAAATTACTTATAATCAATATTTTATAAGAAAATTTTAAAATAATTATATAGTTTTTAAAGTTCTTAAAAATTTAAGACAACAAATTTTAGTACAAAATCCTAGTACTGAACTAACTTACATTAACAAAAAGTTAACTAATCATTTTAGTAGTATTTATAAATTTTAGCAATTTTTAATGTCATTCCAATATGAATTATATTTTATAGGAAAATAAGCAAAACATATTTAAGATATTGAACAGTTGTTCGATGTTATTGCCCTTTGTTACATGGAGTTCTTTTAGTAAAGAATTGTTTGAAACTTATAATTAGTGAATTTAAAATGATTGGGATTTGCTTATTATTAGAATTGAAGCAATGAAGATGAATAAAGGTTAAATATGATTATCTAATATAATTTTATCAACATTTGGAATTTCAATTTTGATTTCCTTGCTATTTCACAGTCATCACAAAAAAAGTACATTTTTGAAATATATTAAGAAATATTTAGTTTTAAAATAAATAAGAAATATACAACAGCATTTTAAATATAATTTTGTTGCTGCTATTAAATGTGAAAAAGTATGTAGTTGCATAATGATGCTTGAAGTTAATTCCAGGCTAAGAAATACGAAACAAAAACAAATGAAGAAAATACCGCTATCAAATTAAAAGGCAAGATTTTATTTAAAATAGAAAAAAACATTTTTTCTCATATAAAAAAAAAAGGAAAAATAATTAAAATTCTCCTATATTATGCACAAAATATACAAATACACAAGAGTTTCTAGACCTTTAGATCCAAACAGAACTGGCCGATTGAAGATCCAAAAAAGCAGATGGAAGGTAAGTACTTTTTTTTAAAAAGTTTATAAGACTTAATTGTGTTTATTTATTTCATTCACTGCTCATGTTTACTTTGTCCTAAATCTAAAAGTACATTAAATATTAACTCAGGTATCAAATTCATATCAAGAACTGAAAACTTACAGTATGATAAATAGCTTGATTCTGTGCTTGGACACAACAAGCAACTTTGAAGTGAAACAAAATAAATACTTTTAAATTTGATCCCAATATTCTGATCAGGTATGTTATTTTGTCTATGTGTGAAATTATAAGGGAGGCACATGTCTCCATATCCCCCCCCCCCAGATTTACCTGCCAATGGACCGGTCATTCTGAAAAACCTACTTTAAAAGAACATAAGCGATTCAATTTTAATAGATAAAAGCAATGTGCTAGAGAAGGTAACAGATTTTACAGTAAAACATTATTCATTCACATAATTAATTTTAAATTTTAGATAAAAGCCCCAAAAACATTAAAAATAAATAATTTCTCAACAACATCAAATCTCCTCACGTCTGCTTTAAGAAGTTGCTAAGGGTATTTACTATCTCATCAATTTACAGTTTATTTATCAAATAAACTCATTTATAGAAATTATAATTAAAGATTTTTAATGAAAACTTATTCTATGTAATAATTTAAAAGTGTAATTGTATGACAGAAGTTCAACATTAGTTTTAACAAGAAATATTATTCAGAAATTATCAATTAACAAAATACCTTAACTATGTAAAAAAACTTGAGAATGAAATGTTGGTATAAAATCTAACACAGCTTTAAAAAGGCAAGTTGTCGTCACAAATATAACTTTATAAGATCCAAACAAAAACAAAAACAAGAATCTATAAACAAATTTTAAAAATAGATTTTATTACTTTGAGTTTGACTCTGTCTTGACACAAGACTCTTCATGAAGTATTTCATTCAATGATTATATATTTAGGTACATTCTATTTTAGGATTCTTATGGAACCTTGAGCACAAATGTTATTAAATGCAATCATTGACAAAGTAAGCAAAAATAGCTTTAATTCACTTCATTTACAATATAAATTATTTTCTTAAGAACACCATAAAAACCACTTTCCCTTGTCTAATTTATGAAAAAAACTGTTTGGTAGAGAAATGCAAAAATAAAAAAAAAACCTAGTCAACCTTAGTAAAATCTCTGGATTACTAGCAGTGAAAGAAAAGTGAAGTACCCGATTATGGAAGGAGTACTGTATTTAACAATAAAGCAGTAATTTTTAATTAGGCATTAAAAAGTACGAAATAGCATATTAAGTAATTTAGAGATGTTGTAAAACAAAAAGTACCTATTTTTTTAAAGTTATTAATATAATTCTCAAATGTATTTTTGATTGCTTCAGTCAATGTTAGCTAGATAAAATGGCAATAAAATCATGAAGAAAGAAAAGACACCAAGTTTAAATGTTAAACCAAAAAAGTACTTTTTAATAAGGGAGTTTTAACAGAAACGTAAAGAGAAAATTAAATTTCCAATAAAACAAAGATTTAACAAAACTTTATATAAGGTTTTGTTATATTGTTTAGATATATTTTCTACCAATTTTGATGCTCAATTGCTCGTCATTGAATGGAAGTTGTCAGTTTCAACTAGAAGTTTCGTAAAATAAACAACTACCTTCAAATACATTCTATAGCTGATTGAGTGAAGAAATATTAAAATATTAATTGAATTTTAAGAAAATAGCAGGTTCAAGTCAGGTATCTGGTGCCCCTTAGCGATTTTTGGAAGCGAATACAATTTAGATGTAGCAATTTAGGTTATGGTAACCCTGATGGCATATAATTTGAAAAAAAAATTGAGTTGTTTCTCTATTCTAGATTATTATTCATTAAAAAAGGCACACAATTTTCCATAACAGCAGACCATATCTTTAGAATAACGTGTATTTCTTTTTCACCATTTTTTGCAAAATTAAAAATTGTTCCTTTTTTGGTGGATTGTTGTTGAAAATTTAAGAATGCCTGAAAAGTAAAATTTAGTTTTTTTATGATTTGGAAAGAAAGAGCAAAATGAATTTTTTACAGTGGTGTATGGAAAAAAATGTAATTGCGGAAAAGGTTGAACGTTTGGTCTGCAAAAAAGATAATGCATTTGGTTAAAAAAAAAGAATATGCAAGATGGATATATTTGAAAATGCTGAAAGAGAGGTGTTAATGCTCATCGTAATAGAAGATCTGTGAGAAAAAACAGTTGGTTTGAAATAAGTAAGTGGAGCATAACCGAGATTTTGCTGATAAAGAAGATGTAGGTACAAAAGGCCAACCATGCTTTGTATGCTTTCAAGGTAAAAGTATCACAAGGCAGTGTCAAAGATTGGATGAATTTTTGCTGAGAAGTGTGTATGGATATGTATGTCTTCGAAAGTAGTATACTTAGGATTCCTGGTGAAATTGTGGAAATAGATTAAAGCCTGTTTAGGAAGTGAAAGTACAAATGAGGCAAAAGAATGCATGGAACATGGGTGTTTGGATAAATGTTTTTTTTTTTTTTCAAGTTGTTGCAGACCAATCCAAGGAAACACTGCTTCAATCCATCAGAGAAAATATTGAATTTGGAATGACAGTAATTTCGAACTGTTGGAGATCATTTGTGTTCCAAAGATCCATAAACTGAAGCTCACACAAATTTAATAGAGCGTTTGTGAGGTTCCATAAAAAAAAATCACTACGTGGGCACCATAGATGCACAGATCAATTTGATTCATACCATGGGGAGTTCATGTGGTGTAAAATGCACAAGTCCAGCAGTCTGCACAAGCTACTTAACATCTTCCTGGATTCTATCTTGTACCAACCGAGGTACTCTATTAACATAGGTGCCTTTTTGATGAATTCTTTTTTTTCATAGCATTCTTCCTTAAGAAAGTCATGTGCTACTTATATGCATTATTGCAAGAAATAATATAATTGCTTGATTATAATTATTGATAACAATTGTTTATGAATAAGTTTTGCTAATAAAGAATTCTTATTAATAAACAATCATTTATAAATAATTCTTATAACTACTTATTCCTAAATATAAATTATGAAAAATTCCTATTTAGAAAAAATTATGAATCCCTAACAATTATTTGAGACATTTGTAAGTATTCTTATGTTTTTTTACATATCCTTAACGTTTACATTTACTTCCTCCTATCAAATTCAAAACATTTTTATTAGCTTTTCATTTGCAATGTCTTCATGATGACACTGCTTATGTAGCATTAATTTAGCAACCTTTCTTCTGAGTCAACAAATTTTGCAGGGGCACCCAATACAGCATTTACACCAAATATCATTAAAACGTATCTAGGTAATGTTTTCATGGAACTGAAAACACTCAATAATGAAAATTATTACACATCTAATAATTACATAACGATTTTTTTTTGTTTCATAATTTAAAAATTAAATGCCCATTATTCAGGAGTTATATATAAAAAAAAATTCTGTATTTTCTTTAAAATACATACATACATATTGTTACTTATTTGTAAGATGTTATGAAAAACAGTTAACAAATTACAATATTTTCATGAACGAAATTTCTACCATAGATAATTTACAATAAGTAATTTTTCTCAAATTAATACACTAATAAATTTATTGCTCGAAAGTTTAAAAAATTCCGTCTAAGAAATATTTTTAAAAATAACTAAGCCTTTCATTTTAAATTTTATTATAAGAGCTTTCCAAGTACAATGATCGAGCAAGAAAGCCATATCAAAAACACAATAACTTACTCAACTAAAAATTTCCAAACAGGAAATAATTACAAATATATTTCAAAAAGTATTAATGAATGTAAGAACTACCACTTATTTTATTAAAGGTAGTAAAAATTATGGTAAAATTATCAATATACGAAATATTCACACTTCATATTCCTACATATTTATTTCAATCAAACTTCGAATATTAATTGAGGAAAAGGATTTTGGAAAAGTGTCCATAACTTTCAGATCTTACCTATTTTCGAATAACTAACTCAAAGCAGACTTTAAAGGCATCAACTAGTATTATCGCTCTAAAGGATAGAAGAAATGAAGCACAACAATCGATGCAATACCCAAATGATCAATTAATAACAAACACAACGTGTTGGCCAAACATTTCTCCGCATTTTTGAAGAGAGAGAAAAATAACTGATGTTACACATAGCACATCGGTAAACTCGCTATAATTAGCTGGATGTAACGATTAATACAAATTTATAGCAAATGTTAAAGTAATGGTTACTTAATTTTACTTCTAAATTAAATCTTAATTATTGACTACTTTAAAATTTCAGAGACAAAACACCTAAGACATTTTGAATTAAGCAAACTGAAACTATTGCCACTTTCTAAAAGCTTTATCTATTGTTTATTGAAATAATGTAAGGTTTGTTTGCTTTTTGTTTTTCAAAAATTCTCTTTTACCTTTCATTTAACTAAATGTAATTTGTACCTGATATGTCCCACTAAATTTTAAAATACACTGCTCAACCAAGAACTTCCATTCAAACTAAGGAACATAGTATTATTTAAAGCTTAATTCTAAACTCCTAATTTGAGGGTGGGAAGAATTTACTTTAATCTTAAATTAAAAAATTTAAAGCTCAGTTTTATTAGTTTTTCGAAAGAAAGGCAAGCTTTAATAAGAATATAGAAATATAATAGTCTTAATTTGAATTTGTTGGATTCTTCACATTTTCCTGAATAATTAGATTAGTAATTGCCATTGAACAAAATTTTCTTTCGATTCTCAAAATCTTTATGATATGTTTAATATTTCCTTAATAGTTTCTGATGTATGAAAAATCAATCTATGTATAAAGACCTCATGGTAGTCACTTTTTCACATGGAAACATAAAAATCTTGTCTATGATGTATCTGATTAAAAAAAGGCGTAGTGCGTCCTCAGATTATAAATACAAAGATTTTCAAAGTTTTATTAGCACAAGTCTCTACGAATGTAATGCAACCAATCACTTCTTTCTTTAAAAAAAAAAAAAAAAAAGGTATATGCATCAATGATTAAAGCAGCAAACATTAAACAACACAGCTCCAAGGTGTAAGATTTTTCACTGTGACTGCAAAAAATTTTGTTTGTAGGCGGTTAGTTTGAACGAATAGCGGAAAAAAAATGCCTTATTATTTCCTTGAATAGAAATGCTAATTTTGAACCTAAACACTTTAAATTTCCATCGCAATACATAACTGTTGCTTAAAATGTTGCTATTCTTCTTAAATTTGTCGATTGAAGTTAAGCATTTCCCGGAGAGACTGGCATGGAGTCATTCAACGTGTACTTCTGATAATGTATCTGACCAGAGTTTGTTATCGTCTGCTTGTTGATAGAGCTATTTTCTTTTGATTATGCTGCTATCGAACTAGGTAATACAACAATCTTTACTGTAATATTTATTTTGAATGCAAGGTTGAAGTACAATTATTTCTTTTCACTGTTGCCGTATTCATGTAGCGTTATAATGCCGAAAATTCATGCCAAATTTGGCGCCATATTGCGTTGCCAGTGTGATATGTTTGTTTTGATTTTCTGGTAAAGTGACATCTTGTATTACGAAATAAACCATCAAAATGTTATTTTTTTAAAAAAAATATAACATTATCATATTTGGCCAAACGCCTATATGAATATTTATTATTGTTTACCCTGAAAGTTTTAGAATAATTTTTTATAGAATTTCAACATTTTATTTCGACTTAGAAGATGAATTTCTTATATTCATATTGTAATATTTATGCATATTACAATTATCAAGTGAAACTTTGATGTATTAATAAAGTAGAAATAAAAAAAGATTACTGAATATTTTTAATTTTTGTCTTATTTACCTAATGTCCAAGATAAGTTTAAATGTGTTTGCTCAAAACACATTTAAACTTATATCAATATTTCATTATCCTTTTGCAATTTGTTTAATGTGTTATTCTTTACAAAAAATGCATGAATTGAAGTGTGTTAAGGAAAGTTTCTATACTTTAGTAATGTTTGAGATTTATTCAAGTTATTGCTATTTAAATTCTCTTTTATGCTCAAGATTATATTCCTATGCAACATCTTAAAAGTGAATAAATTATGCTAATTATATAATTAAAATACATATGGATTTGATATTTTATTATTTCTTGTAAAATATATTGCTGCATCGGATTTTTTTTTGACTCGGCTAAAACCAGTTAAAACTTCGATAAAATCCCTTGTGTAACTTTTTTAAAATTATATTGTTCAAGTTTAAATTATTTATTTTAAAATATTATTAAAACTATGTTATTAATTTGTACTATTTTGTATATTTCTCATACAATTTTTCCATGTTAGAAATACTTTCCATGTTAAAAATTTTTTCATTTGAATCATTAAATAAAATTAGGATTATATATTTTGAAAACTGTTTTTACTCTATTTGTAATGTTTTTATCTGTCATGAAAAGTAAGTAAGTTTAAGTATCCAATTAATTTCTGTATTCATTTATTATTCATATTACTTAATTTTTTAGGGTTATGACCACTCATTTGTGGCATAACTTTCAAAAATATATTTATTTACTTTTTTTAATAGACATTGAAAAATACAAATTAAGAGGAATCTTTGAACATATGTGACATTTTCTTGGCAAATCTCCAATGTTTTTCTTGTCTTCTGTCACATTAATTTTTGTATAAATTATTAGAATTAGAAATGGTTTATTTTTTTATGTGTATGATCCTTGTGTTAGTCTGATCTATTTGGGTAAAAATACAGAAATAATAGCTTTTAAATGGTTGGAAACATGTTTACTCTGTGGTATTTGTCTTTTCAGCATTATTAAAATTCATATGAAGTTTTAGTTTTTATAAAAATGAAAGTTAACTTTTGTACTATAGATCCCAAGGCACCCTAGTGATCTTTTTCTTTCCTATGGGGTTTACTGTCTTTGGTGAACATGGGTGACGCATCCCCGGATTACCCAAGCAGTCCTCTATTTTCGATCCTCCTTCTTGTCAACCAATTTTTTTCATGGCTAGAACCATGGTTAAATCTTGTTTGGCACTGCATAGCCGCACTGGCTCTTGCACTAATAACCTTCACATTCACTCACACACTCTTACTATTGATCAGTTGATAAAGAACTGCAACAACTGTTATTCCTATTTTAAATGTAAATTGGTTTGGTGTTATTATAAATTTGCTCCAATTTCAAAGTATTTTTGCATGTGATCCAGCAGTTGAGATGTAAATGAAATTGTTAGAATAACTTGACATTCAGAATTACAAAACATATAATTAATATATGTTTCATCATTTCTATGTATTTGAAATATTCTTATTTTAAATTTTCGTTGCAATTTATCCTTATTCAGAGATATTTTGGATCATTCTTTCCTTGACTTGTTTATTGAATATTTAATGTTTATTTAAATAATTTGTTTTTCCTTGCAGGTGTTTAGAGTTATTAACTTTTTTACATCTGAAGAAAATATGAAAGACGTTAAAAAGTCTCAAACCTACTGCTATTGCGGTCAGTCTGGAGAGTAAGTTTGTTCATAATGTAGTGTGTGTATTCTTTTTTATGTTTGTGTGATTGAAAATTAAATATTAAAAAAGATAATTTTGGTTATTTTTATGAATTTTATATTGTAAATGTGTTGTATAATTTTGAAATTTTTAAAAATGTTGACTTTGTAGGTAAAATGATGCAAAAAAGTAAAGATTATTGCACCTCTTGGATTTTGTGATAGCAAGAATTATTTGTAAAAAGCTTGTGAAGACTTCTTTAAGTACTTTCATTAAGAGGTTATGTGATATATTTGAGAATGTATCAGGGTTGGAATGCTATTTTATTTACACTTTTGGTGATGGAAAAATTACATAAAATTTATGACTCGTCCTTTAAAAGGGAAATTGTGCTTGCCTCTGAAATCTGTTTGAAACTTTGCAATTAAAAAGAAAAAAACATGGACATCTTAATTCAATGTGCATCCCCCACCACGATAATTGTTGATATTCAGAAAAAACCAGTATTTTATGCAATTATTGCAATGCAGAAAAAATATTCTTATGTTTTTTTTCTCCCAAATTATTATTAAATAAACATGTTTTTATGAACTATTATTTGTTTCAGTGAAAAAATGAACATGCTTTGCTGTGTTAAATGCAAACGCTGGTTACATGAAGGTATGTTTTTTTTTTTTTTTTTTCCCTCCAGTTCTTATTTTTGTTATGTAGCAATTCATTGATATAGATTTAACTTCTTGTTTTCAAAATTGTTTTAGAATGTGTCAAGTGCCTTGAGAATCCAATGTTGCTTGGTGATCGTTTCTACATTCTTATATGTTCTGTCTGCAATGCTGGTTCTGAATGCTTAGCTCGTATAGAGCTTACATGGTAATTTCTTTCAATTTATAAATTTAAATTTCTTAATGTGTTCTGTCTTATTTGGCTGTTATTCTCCTATCATAAATAATTGCATTTTAATTTTCTTTGAAATAGCTACATAAAAACATGCTGTAAAAAAATGACTTGTAAAATAATGAGAGATCAGTCTTTTAAGATAATGGGACTGGCTTTGTAGCTCCCTTTTATCACAACAAGAGTTAAATGATACCATAGAGACAAGGACCTTGGACATATCTGCGCCTACCAAGCAAACTTCATCACTATTTCATCCTCAGTTTTACAAGTGATGATTAAGTGTGCTTGCATTTCATCTTGTTTACTGTTAACATTTTAAGCTTTAAAATAAAACACTATGTGAATTTGAAATTTTCAGTGAAATTGAACAAAACAGCATGAAGTATTCAGAGATGCTTAATCAGACTTGTGGAGAAGACACATACACAAATGTTTGAGTGGCATAAAAAATTCACTGAAAATCCTGAGAAGTAGAAGGGATGAACACTCTTGGCAGCCAGCAAAAAAAGAGTATGTACAAGGGAGCAAGACAGTGAACCAGCATTTATGACTAGGAGATATTAAAGATGAGAGAAAGAGTTGGAAACAATTCTCCTTTGAACATGGGATAACATTGAAATATCCTTCATATATTTCTGATTTAGTACATTGTGACTTATTCTTTTTTTCCAATAATTAAATCTGGTAAAAGGAACCATTCTCCATTTTAAATAATTGGAGAATGTTAAGTTAAAATAATTGTTTTAACAGGTGGCATAATATTACAGCTAATAAAAAAAATCAGAAAATGGACTGCAACATACCTTTAACTTGGGACAAAAAGAATGGGTTGTGTGATACCTTATGAGGAATGCATTAAAAGATACAAACAATAAATGTGCTGTAAACTGTAAATAAACATCCTTTTTTGAACCAATTTCATCACCCAAAAAACAAACCTCTTATTTTTACTATAACCATGCAATTAAGGATTAATTGCAGGGTTATAGTAAACATTAGCATGGTTATAGTGGACATTAGCATTTTGGTCAATTTAAAAGACAGCATGTCATCTGGGATCTGCTTATAATAATAGGCTTTTAATATTACTGATAGCTGGATATTGTTATCTTGTTGAAATGACAATTTTTTCTAACTATATACATTATATTTTATTACCAATATCATATATTACTGGTGACAATAATATATATTGATAAAGTAGAAAGGATTACAATTTCAAACATTGTTTTTTTCCATCAAAACAGTATTTGATTGCTCAAAAAACCACTGATTCTCTATTCCTTCTACATTCATATGTAAAATATATAGTTTCATGTATGTAAATCTCATGCTACATATCTAAAGGTAATAATTTTATATTAAGAACTTCTATATATTTTCATTTTAAGGACTTTGTGTGCATATAAATTGATTATTAAATATATGTGAGGAAATCTAAAGGATTTTCCATTCTTTGACAATTAGTTCTGAACTACTGTAATGTCTTTCCTTAATGGAGTTACCAATGACATTAAATCCCTTGCTAATTAATCTTTGTTAATCCTTCTGAACAAAGTGTATCATTCATATAAACAACACGTAATGAAATTTGGGTCACTGCTTTTTACCTTGCATATTTGAATAATATATCTTTTCTATACCCATTACTAATTTTAGATTTTTGACATTTTGTTCTAAAAAATAAAATTTCTATAACTTATCAGTTATGTACAGAATTGGATAAATGATACTTACTTTGAAAATATAAAATTGAAAAATTCAATTTACTTCTTTATTTAATTTTATTTTTCTATATGATCAAAACATGTATTACTAGTTAAATAATGTTTTTGTCTGCTTAACGGAACAAATTGATAAAGAAATCATGGACAGGAGGAAGAAATCAAATATCTCCTTTAAAGTGCAAACATAAACCTGTATTAAATATGTTTGACTCTGCTGTTGTATTAGCTTACCATAAAATCTTGATTATAACACACATGCTTGATTTGGCACTAAATTTTCGGGGGGAAATTAAAATTCGAATATAATATGCATCCATAACTTTTCAATATTTTATTTAAAGATTGCACGAGTATTTTTTAACAACAGAATTGAAATTTTTAATAAAAAGAAACAGAAATACTTAATTGGACATAAAAAACTTAAATTTTAACTTTAAAATTAAAAACCTTTTTAGGATTTGAAATAAAATAATAAACTTCTATACTAGCAACAACCGGGAACCATCACTATTTTAAGGAACTATTGTTCAACGAACGCTTTTGCGACATGTACTGCAAGTTCCTGTCTGTGGAAAATAACACCTGCACAGCACAAATGTTATAACAATCTCTTACAGCTGCTGCACGTTCAATGTTTAAAAACCTTTTTTCAATTTTTACATGAGTATAATGCGCACCTTTATTTTTACGGACCAAATTCATATTCATGCATTGCCTGCATGGTGAATTAACTTATTCTGTTTTTTTCATGTTTTTAATGAGTACATTATAAAATTACAGAATCATTCTGTTATATTCTGAAGTATTCTGAGTCTGATTGATGTAAGTTTTATGGATAAAACAAAATTACCTACATTTCAATAACCTTCTTACATAATTCCCATGTTATTCTGCCAGAAGGTACAGCTTGAGCATGAAGAGCTCAGTAGCAAGTTCATGAGTAGTTCATGAGAGAATCAGAAATTAAATATTTTGAAATCATAGAGAAACATCACATTTAAAATAACTGAGAAAATGTTTCAAACAATTGTTTTCCATTCTTCATTGAATTCATTATTAAATACTGCAAGTTAATCGGTATTGATTTTAAATAATGCTTTTGAAGTACACCCAACTGTTTTTACACAGTGGATATGTTCTTCAGAAAACTGTGAAGAAAAAAAATTTGTGTAAAAAATACATGCAGCATATGGTAAATTTGAGAATGTTCCACAACTTTAAAAAATCATGCAAGATGAAAAAACTCTGAATGTTTTTCAAAAAACTGCAAAAAGAAAAGTAATAATGAAATTTATATTACATATTTATAAAACAATACATTTTTATTACAAAAATATTTAAAATTAGTGTACTGTGAAAATTCAATCTCTAGGTACATACACCATTTAAAAATTTTAATTGAAATCAGGAATAAAACTTCTAACTAACAACTATTTATCACTACTTGATAACAAGCATGCATGTTTATTATGAATTGGATCAAAAATGCTATCATCAGTAGATGTCAGATATGTCTAGTACACCTGTCGGCTTCGATTCAAATGAAGAATTTCGTTCGAAATTGATGAAGTCTTTTTCTCTCTCTCTCTCTCCCCTTCTCAATTTGCTTATATAATTCTTGATATCCTGCTACACAAAACTTAAGATTACATTGAAATTTTAAATGTACGTTCTATGGGGGGGTTCAGGATCATGAGTAAGAAAATGTTCCATATTTGTGTAAAATTTCAAGCCGTCTTGAATTAAATCAGCTGTTAATAACTGAACATCTTCGACTTCATCATTATTGACTTCTTTAATATCATAAATTTGATCAAATCGTCCTCATCCAATGGGTTTTCTAACATCATTTCTCGCTCCATGCTTCCACAACAGTCAAATTTCTTTCTTCTACAGAGTCTGAAATATATTTAAACTCTTGCATTATGTAGTACATTTTAAATGCTGCTATAATCGTAATATATATAATAATAATATATATTTAATGCTCCTGGTCGAGTGGCTGAATCAAAGAGGTGGTATTAGCATTTAATTTTTTTTGGAAAAAATTTGGGGAGATTTGTGTTAAAAAAAAATTCCTGTAAAAAAGTATATTGGTGAACCATGTTATATCAAAATCATGTAAAAAAAAAAAGAGTTGGGTATATTATTTCTTTGACTTTTTTGGATAAATTGAAAATATAATCATTATTTTTAAATATGCAAGATTTTAATTAAAAACTAAACTCTTTTCATACAATGATTTTTTTCTGATATATATTTTTCTTTTGTTTCAGGTGTGACATACTACATATAGTATTATATAATCTCAGTGTTACTAATAAAAAGAAATATTTTGATTTGGACAAATCTATAATACCTTTTATAATTAATAATTGGGAAAGATTGCACCTTTTTGGACCAGTAAGTAAATTCTGGTTGATTTGTTAATGTATTAATTTCTTATTTTTAAATTTTTTTAGTTTTCTGTAATTTTAATTATTTATCTCTAATAACACTTATTCATTGTTTTAATGTTACTGTAAAGCACATTATAAGTACTATTCATAGTATTTATAATGTGCTTTTATTTAGCTTCCAATTTTTTGGTTCTATATTTTCTGAGTGATTGTGAAATTTGCAGCCAATGATTTTCTAGTCTAGCTATGTACTTGAATCGTGTTTTCCCTACAGTTCTGTCATGCAAACTAATAGGGCTTGCTATAAATTTAATAAAACTTAACCTCACAGCTTTTATATGGTGTATATAAGTTGGAAGAACTGTGTTCAGGTATTGTCTTTTACCAATAATTCTTATATTGCTTTTAAGTAACATTAATCCAAAATTCACGATTTTTCAATTTTTTTGTCAATTGTCCCATTACAGTTTCCATCGCTACCTACATAGTGATGCTGTGTCTATGCTGGCATTTGCTGTCTATGTTATTTACATTTATCTCAATTTATTAGTAGGAATTTAATGAAAGATTATTTCTATACAAACCGTTTAAAATAAAAGATTTATAATTAAAAGTGTAACAATTGTATATTTATCCTGAAATTTCTCTTAATTTAGAAATTGATTTCATTTGAAATAAAAGGCTAAATTAAATTTTGAGGTGCAGATTACTGAGTAGATTGAATTAAGTTTAGTAACTGAGATACAATTGTTTTTTCATTAATGTTTCAAATGGAATTTGTTTTGCTATTTTAGACATGTATCAATGGTGTTTTTTTTTTTTTTTTTTTTTTTATTATTTTTTTAATGCAGGTTGTTTCTGTGAAAGCTGAAGACAGAAGAAATAAAATTCTGGAAGCGTTACTTAAAAATAGCAAAAGGTTTGTATGTTTTGGCAATTATTTTCTAAGCTTCAGTGAATTAATATATGTAGGATTTGTAGATGCATGCATTTTAAGTGTTTTTTGAGGGGAGGGTAGAAAATCTCCTGAAAATGAGAGAAAATATTTTTAAATGTAAAATGTTATCAGGCCTGAAATTTTAAATTTGTACCATCAATTTACTTTATTCTGAAGTATAAAATTCTGTGAAGTATTAATAGTATTTGTAATCTTATACTGTTGGCAAATTCAAGGTTTTAAAATAACATGGCTGTGCTGAGAAAATAAGAAAGGTATTAGAAACTTTTACTCAATTAAGTCTCATAAAAAAGCCATTGCCAAGCCGTTTTGTGGTTTCCATGGAGAAATATTCTTATTCTATTCTTCAAAAATACTTTTTAATCAAATGGTCATAATTTCAAAATCTTATGCCACTAGAGAATAGAATTAAAATGGAAATTCTTTGTATTATATGCAATTAACCTTTCAAATTGGTGTGATTTGGAAGAAGGGAAAACCAGGCCATGTGTCAACTTTATCATTTTATCAATGTGTAGAATTATGATCTGTGTAAAGTAGTAGTAAGAATTTTAGTGGGGAGGAGTAAAGTAGGGATTTTTTAAAAATTGTTTTGGAAATTTTTCTTAATTATTTAGGGTATTTACACCTTTTTAGTACAATTTTGACACAGGATATTATAAATGCAAATACTTTGGGAGAGAAATTCCTGCTACTGCTTGTTGTTTGAAATTAACATTATTGTCTCATACTTTCAAAAGGGTGAATGTAAACAAGCTGTGATCAGAGGATATGGTTTTGTGCTTCCCTTGAGAGAATTTTCTTATTCTGTACTTCAAAAATATTGTGAAACATGTGGCATAAAAATTTCTATAAACAAAATAAATCAAGATTTACTGCTAAAATATGCTCACTACCTTTTTTCAAAGCATCATAAAACATTTTGTAGCATCCTATGTCAATATTACTTAACAGGTAAAATAAGTGGAAATACATTGTTACTCTTGACAAAGCAAGAAATTACTTAAATTTGATTGACAAAAGGTTCTAATATTATTGAAATTGTAGAAATATCCAAACATGGTTCCAAAAATGCTAAGAAAGTTTTAGTAAAAATTTTGTGACATCCACAGGTTCCAGTTTTAATAGGAAATTAATCGTAAGATGAGTGGTAAACAATGTTAAAATCATACTTTCGTGAGTATATTATGTATCCAATTTTTACAGAAGAAATTCATTTCTTTATTCCAAGGATCTTAAGAGAAGTGGAAGTTCATCAAGACAAAACCATGAGTCGTATTTCTAATATTACCTTTGCTTTCCTGCATGACAATTATTGCATATGTATCTTTTCTGCATATAAATCCCCAGTAAAGCTGTGACATTTTACTTAAGAACTATTGTGTCTTTGGTCTACTGGAAAGTAATGAAAGAAGAATGGCAAGAAATACATCTTTAAAATATTACAAAAGGCTCATCTATCATAGAAAACATGATGTAGGCTTATAGTTGCAAGGCAAGGTTGTCAGATCAGACAATTTAAAAATTAGTCTTTACATTTTAAACATTGAAAAATGGCTTTGAAATTATTTGAAAAGCATATGAATCCCTTTCGTATTTGATGCATGAAAAAAAAAATTACTGAAGAGAGTATTTTTGTTTTCATTTAAAAATTAAAATAGTTGCTGGAGGAATAGGTGATGAGATTTGAGGCTGGTTTATTAATCAAAAATATGAGGTTTGATTTTTCCAGAGACAAGCATGGGAAATTTGACTGAAATACAAAATCTTTGTTATGGAGTGTTGTAGCTTACTTTTCTATGTCATCATTATTCCATTACTTTTGGCTCAAATTTCTTCACAAATAGTGCATTATATAGTTGCATTACTGTAAACAAATCATGTTTTCTGAGAATAAGTGCTAAATAAAGTGTACCTTTTAATCTTTATTTCATAACCAGTCTTTCTTCCTACTAGGTTCAAGTCTGGTCGTGAAATCAAGAAGAGCAAGAACATCTTTGGTTTGAGGCAGCGGCTCCCGCCTGAAGCTCCTTCTGTTCAGCCCTCTGCAGCCAAGGTTAAAAATGATGTTGTTGTGTGGGAATTCCTCGTGAAAGAGAGACCGTATCAAATTTTAACGTCCAAAAAGTATGTATAAGATGTTAAAGATTAAGAATTTTAGTAGTTAAGCAGGATATTCTCACCAAATTTTGTTCAAGAGAACACAGCTAATCATCTCTAAATTTTTTAAGCAATTCATTTCATTTGTATAAATATGAAAAGGTTAAAAGTGAAAGTTTTTTTCCTCCTGTAGTCTTATCCCTTTTTATTTATTGCATTTTGCTTCCCTACGGTATTTTATTTTGATATGAATGAGCGATCTAAACTATGATTTTCATCTGAATTTTAATTCTTGATGAATTGTAATTTGACTATACAAATCATAAATTTTTAAGATGGATATCTGATAATATAAAATTTGTATTATTGAGATACTTAGTAAAATTAATTCCCTGACATTTTTGTTTTTATGCTAATCTTAATTTCCAACTAAGCTTGTCAGTAATTGCTGGTGTAGAAACCTGTAATTGGCTTTTTGACATAATTAAATGTAACATGCAAGCTGGAAACATATAATGTAAAGTTCTTGCATTAATTCTTTGAAATTATAGCAAAAATTAAGTGTTAAAATTAATTTCTCAAACTCAATTTTAGTTATTGCATCTGAGCAAATGTTTTTATGTGGTAAA
The DNA here is from genome assembly GCA_019974015.1 of Nephila pilipes. Lineage (NCBI taxonomy): Eukaryota > Metazoa > Arthropoda > Arachnida > Araneae > Nephilidae > Nephila > Nephila pilipes. The sequence continues at coordinate 598,974 of BMAW01095505.1, forward strand.
AGAATTTATTCTTGATATGTAGATGTTTACAATTGTAACTTTTTGAAGAAAATATCTATTTAATTCATTCTTTTAGAAAGTACTCATGTTTATGAGCATATACATAGCATCAACTGGACCTTTGAAATGCTAAGATAAAATTAGGGGAAAATTCCAACAGATTATTAATTTCTAATGTTCGGAAATTGGTATAAAAACTGTATTATAAATTCATTAAGTAAATATATTTTTGATGTTTTATTCAACTATAGATATGGTTTGATTTTTATTTCTGTATATTTTCAAAGAATAGTTTTTACTTTTAATGTTATTTGCTTTAAAATGCTGAATATCATTTCCAGGCAATTTTTATTAAACAATGTTCAATAGAATTTTTATGCTCTTTGATCTAATTTTCGCTTTCAAAGTTAGATTTGTCTATTACTATTCAGCTTTGAATGTGTATTTGAAATAAACAGAAAAAGAGTTTGAAAAGTGGCTAAGAAACTTGTTTAATTTTTGTTTTTGATGGGAGATTTTTTGGTTAAATGTTTTGTCTTTTTTTAAAAATTTTTTTTATTTATTTAAAATGATATATAATCCAACTTGCTTTTATGTATAAAAAATGTATTCATTGTTTTAATTATAAATCATAGGTCAAAGAGTACAAAGGAAACTACCAAAAATGGAAAATCAAAGACAAAGTTGCAACCAGCTGCTCAATCCCGTTCAAAAGTGAGTTTCTTGAGCTTTAATTAGCTTTTGTGCTTATTTGTGCAACATATTACTTTTTTATAATGCTTGCTGTTGAACTTGAATTATAAATTATCTGTATAAACTTATTGGGCTTAATTAGCTTCTTTCTGGCAGTGAATTAAAAATATTTTCAGTTCTTAGAGGCGTACATTTATTTATTTTGAACTATGGGCTCAGAAAAATTTAGTTAAATATTTTTTAAAATTTTCCCTGAGCTTGAAAATTTTTGTTGGATAAAAATAAGTACGGAATTGAATTTTTTCTTTTTTTATATATATATATAAATTTCACATGCGAGATTTTAGTAGGGATTTTGTTTTACTTTTTACAAAATATGTATGTATACAAAATAAAAGCTGCATATTTCCTCTGCTAAGACAATATCTGAATCATAAAAATTTCTCCCAAAATTTGGAGTTGTCTATAGGACAAACACATAAAATAAAACAAATCTTTTACCAGTGTATTTAAAATCCTCACATTCATCGTTTAAGGCAAGAAGCTCTTCATATGGGTCCCATTGTATACCTTGTGAGTCGATTTCTGCTTCCTCATCTGTATCCCATAACAAATCATCAGTGCTATTTAAAAAGTGTGCATTAGAAAAAAGAGAAAATTGCATACTTTTTGAAGGATTTGATCATTGTTTTCCCTTCCACTTTTCCCAATGATTTGGTCATGAAATCACAACATATCAAGTGAAGTAGCCCACTTAGCTTAATCTTTAGTATATAATTTTTTGCCACACATCATCAAGTTATTCCATTGTTTACACGTGTGTTCTTTGAATGGTATATTTAGAAACACATCTTTAAGACTGTAGCATCAAAGTTAATCCATCTGGCATAACAGCCATCTCAGGATTGTTCAGTGCTAAGCAATTTTTAGTGTTCTCAGTTATGTAACTACAAAACTTATTCCACAACCTGTGTTGATTTCGTAAAGTACTTGGTTGCCACTGTCATACATTTTCCATCTACAATTTTACTCCATTCTCATCCATCCACCCCTGTTAATGAAAATGTACAAAAATGCCTAATGGGAATTTCAGTTTTCCTCTTGAAAGTGGCCATGGGTTTTAACTCTTTTCCATCTGCCATACATGTTAATACTACTATAAACTTGGTCATTTCTTGGCCTGTACATCTGGCTTAAACAGTTCTTGCATTTTTTGTGTCCACAGTTCTATTGTTTATCATGTCGGAAGTTCATTGGTGTTTCATCCATATTTCCAATATTAGACTATGGAAAGTTAGATTTTCGCCTCATACCAATAACAAACTTATGAAAACTCATGATTTTATGGTCAAGATCATGTAGTAAACTCTGAGCAATTTTTGTTTTCTGTCGAATTATATTTTTTTTTTCTCGTTCATGCAAACAATATAACAATGCTGCCTCTGTTCTTGTACCCATTCTTATACATTACTGTTCTTGTACCCATTCTTATACATTATTTTCTAAATCTGGCTAGCAAACTATTTCTCTCCCCACAGAATATTTTATCATAGGCATTATCATTTACCTTTTTATATATATATATATATATACACTGGTAACGTGTTAATATTAAGTCCTATTCTCCCTTTTTTTTTTTTTTTTTTTTTTTTTGATATTTTTGTGAAATATCATGTTTCTATAACTGACTTTATACAGTCTGAAATTTTTCGTCAGGTCCATGTCATTTAAAATATTTCATTTTTCCTTTAGTTTATTAGTCAACCCAAGAGAAGTAATAGAAATTATCAACTGTGGCATTTCTTCCTATATTTTGAAATGATTCGATGAAGTTTAGAACCACATACTCATAAAATCTCCAATTTTAAATTCATTACTTATTTTTCCTTGTTTAGGAAATTTGTTCCAAATATGCTTGTTTTATAAATCTTTGTCTATCCAGAATTTTTGTCCTTATTTATTGAGTTTTAATGCTATAAACCGAGTAAATGGACTGCAAGTCTTACTAGGAAATAATTGTTCATCAATTGTTTTGCTCTGGTCTGGCTTGTAACAGTTTATGCAGTTTTCCATTAAATGAATCCACACTTCAGAAATCATCAATAGTAAGTCCTATCATTCAAGATATTTTAAATTTTATTCTTAGAAAGTTACAAGAACAAAAGAAAATTTTAAATAATTATGACTCGTGTGTAACTTACTTGAACTATTTTTACATGAAATGAAATCTCTGCAACAAGCATTGATGCCGCTGAAATGTGATGACCAAATATCAGAAAACAACATTCCAGGCCTCTACTACTCTTCACTGCTCTCACAATGCAGTAGAACTATTGCTCAAGAGAATGAAATTATAAATAGTGTAATTGAAGTTGCTATCTTGTCCAACTGACACCAGACAGGCATTATAAATAAATATCAATAAACTGAATTTTTTTAAAAAAAATAAATAAAGCTGTTTCCCCAAAACTTTCTATATGAATTCATCCTTCAAATTTAATAAAAATAAAGACAATCTGTCTTGACACCACCCTGTGTTCTAGTGTTAAAGACATTAACTACTGAACTGAATATTTATACTGAATCCCAAAACTTTAAATGTATAAAGAACATTTAAGTAAGTGAAACATTCCTTCTGTCTGTTTCTTTGTCCTCTTTATTCATGTAAACAAATAGACGAAACATTTAGTTAGTGGTATGTTATTTTAATTAAAATATTGAGTGTAAAAAAAGTAAAATCAAAATTCATTCTATTCTTGCATAATTGAGTTCAATGGGTGTTATTCATCTCACAAATATCTATTTTAAACGACTTACATATGGTTATAAATTATTGATTCCATTGTATTTTTTAATGAACCATTTTAATTTATCTTGTTTTATGATTAGGATGTAGTCTCCAAGTGCCGTGGAGGTCTTCCATATAATGAAAATGGAATCCACAAGATTAAGAATCGAGCAAAGCGCACCATCACCTCCCCTTTCAATGAAGAATCTGCATGTCAGGGACTCCTGGACTCTCTTATACCCGTCCCACCAAATTTCACTTTAGAAAACAATCCTTTTATGCAGACATGTAAAACAAGTGTTACCAATCGCACAAACCCCCAGTCTCGTAAGAGGAGACACAATGGTGAGCATGTGTTTGCCAATGCAACACAAAACGACAACCACAAATTGTCAAGTAATTCAAAACTGTTGCAGAAAAATAATAGTGAGATGTTTTTTGACGCCAAAGATTTTTTAAGTCAAACTGCCAAGAAAGATGATTGTTGTGTAATTGGCAAAAGAGTCACAAATGCTGGAAAAGTACAATACCTGTTACAACAAAATAGGTAATATACTTGTGTGTCCTAGATATTTATGAAATTTTTTTTGTCCTGCATTACAGATTTATTGGTAATTTTTTTAAGGAGACCTTTTGTTTGTTGAATGTCCAAAAAAATTTCCCTTCATTGGTGAAAATAGAAATCTTTCTGTATATATGCAATAAATAATAATTCATGTTTCATAATAGAATTCAATTTATTATTACAAATTGTTTTTACCATTATAGTCTTCGTTTGACTGATTATGGAAACAAGATACATTTTTTAAACTGCCTATTTTATTGAAAATTTTAATTACAGAAAAAATCTATTGAATCAGTTTAGGAACACATAAGCAATGTTCATTCTAGAATGGAGATGACTTTTCATGTCTGCTGTTTGGATCTCAAATATTTATTTCGTAAAATGTAGACGGAAATTATTTCATGAAAGAAAAATTACTGTTTTAAGATAAGCTCTTTTTTTTTTCCCTTAAATTTTTCCATTGTGCTTTAATTCAATTCTAGAATGAATCCTGTGCATGCCTAAATCTGTTCAATGACATATTTATGAATGCATAGAAAAGTATCAAGTGTATTTTGCATAGCCTTGTCATTGCTTTATTTATTCAAAAAAATGTAAAGATACCAGCAACCTATTAATGTAATTTAAGTAAAATGCTTCCTCCTCCCCCTCCTGCTATTTTTTTTAATTATTCTGGTTCATTCTTTAAGTTTACTGCGCCATATAAATTTTGTGAAAGATTTTTGAATTCTACATTTATATAATCATTGTATTCAAAAGTATATATTACTGCAATATGCTGCTTTTGAAGCAATGATTTTTAATTATAAGCCTGCATAGAACATCATGATTTTTTTTTTTTTTTTAACTTATCACCTCTTTGAATTGTGTATTTAACAGAAATATTTTTAAAAATTTCTGCCTGTATTATTAGATATTTGACTTGCTGAATATTTATTTTGTATTATTTTTCTCATTATATTTGATAAGACCATTGTATTCATCTGTATTATGCATTGATTAGAATTAGTGTTTTTGTTTTTAATAATTAGTTTAGCTCACTTTTTAAACTTAAAAGATGAGAATATTTAAAATTTATGTACAAATAGATAATTTTAATTCTGAAATTTGAATATTCCATTATGAATTTAAAGTGTGTGGTTCATTTTAGAACAATATTGTTATGTATTTGATTATTATAAGGATTGAGAGATAAATTGAATCTGTGTGTAAATTGTATTTTTTCATATTTATAATGATAGCTTTTTTATATGAGAAGAAAATAGTTTTGTGGTATTCTTAAAAATACGTAATTTATTTTTATTGTAGTTTTAATGAAGTAATTTTGATGGGATTTTTAAGACACATAATTTTTTGTATAGTTTATTAGTTATACCTTATAGATTTATTGTTTTGTGAATTAAAATTGACCAAAGTGATTTAATTACAGTTTTTATTTTCCAACATTAAAACTAGTAATTATTCCCCATTATGTATATATTAAAAATGAAGAAAAGTAAATAAAAGTACTTAATCTCAAAAATTCATCAATTGTTCTAAAAATAACTTGAATTTGTTTCACTGTTTATTTTACTTGTATTTTTTCTTTATGTGTGAGTAATCTGGGATATGTTATGAGAAAAAATTTAAAGCTCAAAAACAAAATTTTATTAAGTAATATTTGATAATGCATATTAGAATATCTATTAGAATATTAATAAAAAGCATTTAAAATGTATGAAGAAAAAGTTTACCTTGTAGTTTTTAACTATAACTGCATAATGTACTCAAATACAATTAAATGATTTAAGATATTGTTTTTTTTTTTTTTTTTTTTTAGAGTAATTTCTCCCATCTCTAGTGAACAAAATCGTTAAGCACATAGAATTCACCCTTTATGATTGGAGTTTTGTAAAAGAAGTGACTGTAGATTAAAATTTTAATCCCTGTGTATGTAATTTACAAAGATAGTGTATTTTTAGTTGGTGTCTTTGACATCCTCTTCTCTTTTAATGATTTACAAATTTCTTTTAAGTGCATATAAAACTACCAAATATTTTTTTTATTGTTTGAAGGGTATTTTTTAATATCAAGCTTTTGTGTAAAGTAAACAAAATCAATTCTTGGAATCATTTGCAAGTACTACTTCCCCCTTCTGATAATCATGGACTAAATTATCTTTTCATGTTATAAGTATATTTTGCTCATGCATGTCAGTTAGCATGATTTTCTTAAGGTGACACAGTACTTCCTAATGAAAAATTTTAAAGTTTTATTGAAAATAGGAATTATTGAATTTCTATGATATGTATTTATTAATAAAGTTTTTTTAAGCAAATGATCAAACTTTTTTTTCTTTAAAAGGCACTATGTTTTGGGAAGATTCAGATTGAAAAAAATAAAAGATTAAAAAAATCCTAAAAATTAATTTTTTTAAAAAAAAAAACTTTTGCAACTTGTCAATATATGTATACTAAACAAAAAATTTAATATATAATGTAGTTTTAAAATTTTTACTATATATTCTGTAAAAGAAGTTTTGGTGAGAAATTATTCCTGTGGCATCTTAAAATTGTTCAAGATTCATGTAGTGGTCTCGTTGCTGACATTTACCCCTTTTTTCGTAGGGAAAAGGTGGAGTGTGCAGCCCAAGCAAAGAATCATACATTTACGATCACTATCTGTTGTCATTGTCATAACTGTAAAGTTCTTAACAAACTCTACTTTTAAGGATGTAAGGCAATTTTTTAAAATTTGAATAATAAATACATTAATGTATTTTACCTCTTATGGAGTAAAAAAAAAAAAATGTTAGTGTTATCTAATATTTGAATCAAAGTCTTTAGTATATATAGTTTATATGTTCATCTCTGTGTGTGTATTTTAGTTTTTGTTGAGTTTAAACTTATGATTCTAACTTTAGTTATTTTGTTTTGAGATAAATGATTAGTGTTGCTTAAGATTAATTTAATTTCTGCAGTTGTGATATGCATGAATGTGTGTTTTTAAGTCCATTTCAGAATTTTATTTCTTAATATTGTGTTTCTCCGTTTTTTATTATAGGTTATATTAGCTTATTCAAGTACTTTTTATAAATTAAGCCATAAACTTTTTCAGTCATTGGAGTTTCAAATTATAATTTAACTGTTGCTATGTGTATTTTATGAATTTTGCCATTCTAATAAGATTGAAATAAGTTATATACTGTTACTGACATGGCTGTATTTGTCTAATGTAAAGGACCTGATTGAAACTTTGAACATATTTGTGCAGCAAATTTTTCCAATTTTCATATAAGTTTGTGACATGGTAACACATGTCTGCTTATGATGTAGTATTCTTAAAGCTTAAGAATATTCCAAAAACATACTATTTTTCTGTGCGACTATGTGGTGTTTACTAGCCACAGGATTAAAATATAGAAGAAACAAAGAACACATTTTATGATGGGTAAATGGGGATTGGTTCAAATAGGAATTAGTAGTTTTCTAAAATAGGCTTTCTCCTAAAGGGGATAGCAAAGTCAGAACATAAAATTGGTGTTAGGGATTTTTTATTGGAAAAAGTGTTCTAATTTCATGTCATATTCTTTAGCATTATGCAAGAAGACAGCCTTAAAAAATTATTTAACAAATATACTTATGGTTTGAAATTTGTTCTTGTATTTATAACTTGACTTTTTGAACTCAAAGTATTTGAAGAAGAAATTAATTATTGTTTCTCTAATTTTCCTGAAAAATATTTTTTACAAATATGTACAATTAATGTGCTTTTCATGAATTCAACCTTTCATATGTGGTTGAGACTTAATCTATAAAACAAATATTTTTAAATATCTGATGTAATACCTATCGGGTGTTCATGTGATGATTATATTACTTTTAGGTAATGTTAGGTCATTTCTAGATTAATATGGAAATTTTGTCATTTATTAAAATATTTTTATCTAAAAAGTTAGCTTGATTTTTGATGTCAAATAAAAAAAAAAATTAAATGTCTAATTTTTATTTCAAGTAAAATGAGATATTCTTTAAAATTCCGTCAAACATTTTTTTTTAATTATTATTTTTTTTAAGTGCAGTTACATAAAAGTATTTCATACAATTTTAAATATAAACTATTTATATTGTGTAAGAATTTGCCCTTGCCAATATATTGTAGTTCAACCATGTGATTTGTAGATATATTTTTTGTAGTAATAATAATTGCCACATAAATGAGATTATTATAATCAATACATTGTGTTCTCAGATTTGTAGTGTAACCATGTGTCAATTTTATGAAAGTAAATTAGTTTAGAGAATTGTACAAAGGAAAAGGTTAATTATATGAGAAATGTTGTGCTCTGTAAATTATTTTTTGAAGCAAGATTTAGTAAATATTAACAAGACATTCTTAGATGTGAATGATTGCTGATATGTAATTATACAGTGCCTTCATTATTCTTCTACGTTCTGGTAGTGGTTTTAAATTATAATAAAGATTATTAATTTTTAGCATATTTCAATCATAAAAAAATTGCATTATAAAGCATATTGTGATTTTTGTTTAATAGAGTAAATGTGTACTTTAAAAAATTTCCATATCAAATGTCAAACTTAATTTAAATTCATCTAAGTGTTTAAAAATTTAATACAAGGTAAATATAAAGCTCCTTAGATTACCAATTTCTAAAACTCTATAGATATGGTAGACTACCTTTTTTGTCAGGAATAAATACTGACATAATCATTTAGGGAAATAATTTTGTTTCTGATTAATATTGTTCAGACATGCATATCAAACTGAAATGGTGTATAATAATCTAAATTGTTATTAAAAAATTAGTTCAATTATATCATTTTCAACAATAAGATTCTTAGTTATGAAATGCTTACAAATTGTTATTATTTTAGTCTCGTGAAATTTTTAAAAATATTTTAAATGTTCTGATATTCTTGAAGTCTTGTATTTTTGTTATTTTTCTTTTAAATTTTTTTCTGGTGTAAAATGAACAAACTGTAGTACGTTTTCCAAATAAAATATCTTAATTGAAAAAATTCCGAAATAAGAGTTGAAACAAATAAAATTATATTGCATTAAATGCAACAGTTTCTGGGGAATATTTACAATTATTATATTTTATAAATATAATCTATTCATTGTATTCTATGCATTTTTGTATATGTATCAAATTGGGCATTTTTATACGAAATATGAAAGCTTACTTTTTTAGTAGTACCATTCACATTTACAAAAAAAGAAAAGGAATATTCTGACTTAAAAGAAACATTTACCCCTTTACTAAAAATGTTATATATATTAATATATAATTGCATTATTAGTAGTTTAATCTTCAAACATATCCATAGCAGACACTGAGAAAAATGTGTTATAGTTATGTTTTTAATATAGACATTGTGCATTATTGTTCTCACTTTTTGACTGATTTTGAATTTTTTTTTTCCATGTGTATGAATAATATTGAAACAAAATTTGGATCAGGCAAGTTTTTCTGAATAATATTCATAATTTATTAATTAAATATAAAGAATCTTTTCAACATTTGTTTTTTCTTTGGAAAATAAAAGTGAAAATTCACTTTTCCAATGTTTTGCTTGCATAATTCTAAAAAATTACTAAATATTGTGATCCTTTTAATAAAAGTGATATCTATGTTTCTGTCAAAAAATACTGTGCCTTGTTATAGATATCAGTTATTTAAATTTGTAATTTATGATTAGATTGAACTTATGAAACAGACTTTTTTTAGGTGTAATTTTTAACTTTGTGATCCGAGTGCAAGATATTTTAGTGACATAAAGTGTGATTATTAAATTTTTAATGCTTGAGAGAGCTAAAACATACTTTGTGATGAAAAGATATATATTTAAACACTGAAAAAATGTATAGCAATCTTAATAAAATTGTATATGTGTAAATGTAATAATTTATCAAAGCACATTTAAAATGATTACTTTTGTATAGGAAGTGTTTCGAGACATGATTTGCGATCTCAGATTTTAACTTATTAGTTGGTTTCACTGCTTTTACTTTGGACTTATATTGTGTATATATATTTTACAGTGATATACTAGTAGAACTTTCAAAAGGTTTCAGCAGTGTTTTCCTTAGTATTTATTCAAGTAAATTGTCAATGAAAGAATTGTAATATTCATTTCATTTCTGAATATGTATCTTTGTTTGCTTCTTAGAAGGTGTGTGTAAGAATACCCCTCAAAAATTTTACTGTATATAAAATGAACTTTTGTAAATTGTTCAAAAAGAATAAAAGTTGTACCGTCTATGCTGTCTGCTGTTGTATACTTTAAAGTTGTCCTAATGTAACAGAGTAGAATTGTGACACCTCCCTTTCATTCTTTTTATTCTGGGGATATATCACAGCATGACCACATCTTGTTTTTGTGCCATTACAAATACTATCACTCAACCAATCAAATATCTAATTCACAGTTACGTCTCATCCGCCATTAAACTTCATCACTCACTCTTTCTATTGTCATTTTTTTCTATGGCTATTATTTCTAAATTGAATAGTCACTCAAGTTCACAATTAAATGATGAGACATTCCATAAATGACACTGCTTATTAAATATCAGGTTATGAAATAATTGGTAAACATACTTGAAATGTAGCTTATAATCAGTCAAGAAATTAAATCACAAATATCAAGGAGTGAGGGGATATTTTTCAATTCCCTTTAACTCAAATTAATTTTTAATCTCCATCAGTCTTCTATCGATGTAAGATCGCTATCTTATGACAACTACTGGCTACTCACTTCTAATTTCACTGCCCATTCTATTTTCAATTATCTGCCATTTTTACATAAATTTCCTTTAATCCATTCACTACACTTCTCAGGTTTATCCTATTTGCATAGATCAAATTTCATTTAATAGTAAAGGAGCAGGAAAAGTAAGCTTGGGTGTTAAAAGAAAGGTGTGCAAGCTGTCCATTTTACGAAATCAGTTATATATTTTTCATCCTCTTGTGTACTGGATACAAAAGATAGACAGAATGAACCAATTTTAATGTTATATATATAAAAAAGACTAGAAATTGTATTAGATGTACTGGAAAGTTCTGTCATTACTGTGAGGGAACTCTCCCTCCTCACTGTAATCTATTTGCATTTTAAAATTAATTGAATTTTATATCATATTTAAGATAATGTTTTTTTTTTATCTGGTTTCAAGAATAAAATATATAGTAGAATCTATTATGAGTGTTTGGTGCAGCATAGCCAAAATTGGCTATTGCGCCATAGACTTACTATCACTCACTTTTCGCCGTCACTAGAACAAATGAATAAATATTTCAGATAAGTGACTCATGAGTGAAGTAAGAAAAGTTTGCTTCATCGAGTCATATGCACATCCCTATTTACTTGGAACAAAAAGGAATCTTTGTTGGACTGATGATAACTGATAATGAAAAATAGATTACATACGAGAACATAATAAATAAAAGAGTATATATAACCCTGGACAACCTGCCCTATCCACCTCTAAATCGAGCTTTTGAAACTTAAGCTCAAATTCGGTGAGATTTTGTCAGTAAATAATAAATTTAAAGCACTGGAAGAAAAAAGGCTGGCCTTAAACAATAGGAAGCACATCATGTTGATGCCAGACCACATTCTGCCTTGGTGACTTATCAAAAAAATTGAAGAGCTAGCCTGGGAAATTTCGTCGCATCCTACCTGCTTCCCAGATTTTCAATTATCTATTTCCTTCCCTGCAAAATTTTTTGAATAGAAAAAGAAATGCAAAACTGAAGCATGTGTTAGCCAAGCACTACTTGAGTTTATCGCCTTTTAAAAGTGGTATGCTAGCAAGAGGTCGTAAGTAACTACGGTAATTATGTTTTATAATAATTATTAAATGTGTGAAAAATATCCTATTTTTTTTTCACTTTGGAAAGGACCAGAACTTTTCGGTAGACCTCTAATAATTATTTGAATTCACTAATCCCTAAAATTGCAATTCGAGGGGAAACCTGAGTCAATCTATTCAATGGGACAGAACTGAAATTGTATTTCCTCTTATTTTCCTCACCTCGAATCGTGTGACGTCACAGTTACATAATTAAGCAATCACGAGTTTCCAATCAATCAATCCATGTGACTCTCTGTTGCCAACTTTTGTTTTTTACAGAAACTTTCTTTAAACTCTCATCTGCTAACAATATTAACTCATAAAGAAATAAAAAAAAAATGCATTGATATGACCTTACCATGCATTTGACACCAAATTGGAGCATTATAGATTGTTTCCACGGCACTAGTATTTTTACTTCCCTTTTAAGTGTTAAACTTATTATTTTATTTCTTCTACTATTTTCTTAAAAATAACTTTAAAAGAAATCGGAAGTTCTGTGCAAAGAACAGACCCGTGTGGTGACCGGGAATGACAGAATAGTCCCACTGTAGCTCATGCATGTCGTAAGAGGCGACTATAATGAGTATCCAGCGTCTGGGGGTATAGCCGGACACCCTGCCCCTGGGGATTATATCAGGAGACCTCAGGGACTTGCCTTCCTTGGTAAGTACGGGCATCATGACCCCGAGGCACCCTAGTGATCTTTTTCTTTCCTATGGAGTTTACTGTCTTTGGTAAACACGGGTGACGCACTCCCGGGATACCCTAGCGATCCTTCTCTATTTTCGACCCTCCTTCTTGTAAACCATTTTTACCTTTTTTCAACTTCACGTCTAGACCACAGTTTAATCTTGTTTGGTGCAGCATAGCGAAATCTGGCTCTTGCGCCAATAAACTTTACATTCACTCACTCACTGTGCAAAGAACAGATTTAGCCCCCCAACTTGTTTGTTTGGTGTTTTTTACGGGGCCGCGGTAGCCTAGTGGTCAAGACCAAAGACCCGCCGTGTAGCCGGGGCTGATGCACGTTAAATCTGTTCGGGGCCCAAAGTCCTCCCGTTGGCGTGGTGTGGATGTTAGGAGAGGGGGGTGCCAGCTCAGGTGTCGTCCTCGTCACTTGACCGTGGTTCAAAATTACGAGGTCCGTCGCCAATAGCCCTCGTGTTGCTTCTAGTGCGACGTTAATAAAAACTAAACAAACTTGGTGTTTTTTACATCGTTATAGGAGCAACACGGGCTATTGGTGACGGACCTCGTAATTTTTAAACTCGATCAAGTGACGAGGACGACATCTAGCTGGCACCACTTCTCCTAAGTTTCACACCACGCTAACGGGAGGGCTTTGACTCCCGACAGATTTAACGTGCATAAGCCCCGGTTACACGGTGGATCTTAAGTGGAATCAGGCTCGAACCTACTACTCGGGGAAAACCGCCAGCCACGAGTCCACTGCCTTATCCACTAGGCTACCACGGCGCCTAGCCACCCAAGGAGCACTATTTTTTTTTATAATTATTATTAAATTACTCAACTAAATTTAAAAATAAAGTAAACGATGAAATATCGAGAAATGCACAATCGTACTTTTCCGATATTAAAATTAAAGCTAACGGTAAATTATTAAATTGAAATTATTTAAGCTAAATGTAATAAGATTGAAGCAATCGATAAAAAAATTGAAAAGTGATATGGTACGCCAAAATTCATCCACCTAAAATTATAGCCACTTAAGTGGCTAATAAAATCGCAGTTCTATGCAAGATAAGTTGAAGTTAATCTCCAAAAGACTACAAGATATGGAGATTAAGAGACGTGAGACTCATGGGCTCCAAATAAGTTATCCAGGGAGTTATTTCTTTCCAGAAAGAAAATTGTTATGTATTCTGTCTCTTAAATAACATATGTACAAAAAAATATTTGCACATTACACTAAAAATATTGAACACTTAAGGATTCCGTATACCGACCATTTTTATTTCGTAAACTTAATTCCTATGAAATTTCCACTACTATTCCCAAATATTTTCTATTTTATCTATTTAAATGCAATAGAGTGTATCTGAAAGAGCCAAAAAAATGAAGGTTTCTGCAGACTTACATTTTTCTCCGATTTTTAAAAATATTTTTCAAAAACCGGAAAACCCACAAGCGAATCATTAAAATGCGGGTAAAAAATAGTTTTAAAAATTGAAAGAAAAATGTAATTCCACAAAAGCCTTCATTAATTTTTGCTCTTTCAGATGCACTTTATTGCATTCAAATAGATGAAACAGTGAATATTTGAGAACGGCAATCGAAATTCCATATTAACATTAAATCCACGAAATCAAAATGGCGATAGCTCCCGTCTACCGGCCATGTTGATTTCGTAAGCTTAATGTTAATCCTATGGAATTTCGACTTTTATTCTCGCATCGTTACTATTTGAATGCAATAAAGTGCACCTGAAAGAGCAAACATTAATTAATGCTTCTGCAAAATTACTTTTTGCCTCAGATTTTAAAAATATTTTTAGAACTGTTTTAATGATTCGTTTGTGAGTTTTCCGTTCTTTAAAGAATATTTTTAAAAATTGGAGGAAAAAAGTAATTCCGCAAAAGCCTTCATTATTTTTTGCTTTTTCAAGTGCTCTTTATTGCATTCAAATCTATCGAATAGAACGATGAGAGAATGAAAGTCGTAATTCCGTAGGATTAACAATACGTCTACGAAATCAAAGTGAGGGGTAGACGGGAGCCTTAAGGTTTCAACTACCGGCCATTTTGATTTCGTGAACTTAATGTTAAGCCAATGGAATTTCTACTTTCCTCCTGAAATCTAGATGCTTTTACATATTTGAATGTAATAAAAAGGTGAACCCGCCTCGAAAAAAAATTGAAGCTTTTTTGCGGAGTTACATTTCTCCTTCAATTTTTAAAAATATTTTTATGTCTGTTTTAATGATTTTTTGTGCGTGTTTTCTAGTCTTTCAGATGCACTTTTTTCTTTTCTTTTCTTCTTTTGTTTATTTTCACTTAGTGATAAAATAGTCTAGATTAGAGGATGAAAGTAGAAATTCCATAGGATTAACATTAAGTTTACGAAATCAAAATGGCTGGTAGACTGCAGCTTTATAGCAAGTATGAATTTTAAAATGGCATCTGATACGTAAAAGAAAATTTTTTCTTGAGAATTCGAACGACGCCGCATAAATTGTATTAAATACGATTGAAAACATTGACGCTTAGTGCTTCAATTTTCATTTTGCTTGCCTCATAAGTGTTAAACGTGTATGAACGCTGATGTAAGATGGTTAAAAAATTACGACTATCGCCAGAGGAAAGAAACCAAGCCCACCTGGCGATGCAGGGCATGAGAAATTCGCCAGGACATAAAGAAATGGCGGGGTATGGTAATAAAAGAAGAGAGAATCGTATACATACTATATACAAGAAGAAAAAAAAGTTTTTTTTTAAAAAAAAAAAAACATTTTAGAGGATTCTTTATGTTATCACGTCATTACCGAATTATATTAAATTTGAAATTGCATGTGAAATCTATAAAAACAAGAAGGAGATTAATGACAGCTTTAATTTCAAGTTGATTACAACTGCAATGTAACCGTTATGAATTGAGCCCTTTAATACGCGTATAATATAAACAAAACTTCTTTAATTTATTCTGTAAGGCTGAGATAAACGATACTGTTCATTTTTAAAAATAGTGATAAGTTTACTTATAAAAAGTTATAATGTTAAGAAAAATGTTATGTTTAAAAGCCAGAAGATTTTAGCTTTAGAATAAAATGTAGAATGCCATAATGCTTTAGAATAAAATGTAAAAGGATTTTTTGAAAAATGTTCACTAACAAGCAGTTAATCAAGAAAGACTTTTAGTTTGATTATGTTTCATTAGCCACGCACTAGAAACGACGGGAGGGCTACTGCCTGTGGACCTCGTCATTTTGAGCCTCGGTCAAGTGATGAGGATGACACCTGAGAGCTGGCACTTCCCTCTCCTATCTTCCACATCAATCGGAGGACTTTGAGCCTCGATAGATTAACTTGCATCAGCCCGGCGGGTCTTTTGTGTCATCAGAGCTCGAACCCACAACTCGACGAAAACCGTTGGTCGCGAGTCCGCGACTATGACCACTAATCTATCGCTGCACAAGACTAATTATAAAAACTTCCCTTCTTTATTAACATAGCCATATTTGCCTCTTGCGACATTTAACTGCATTACCACTTACTAACGAAATCTTAAACGCCATCTAATATTTGGGTATTAATCGAAAGATAATTTAAAAGTAATGTCATTTCAAAATTTTCAGTTTTTTATTATTTTTTTTTAGTTCCAGTTTTGCTTCAACAATGAAAGAGCACGATATTAGTTTTGAATCGTATAAACGTGAGCAATATTTATCTTAGTCAATTACCATAACAATTTTTTTTTGTGTGTGTAATTTGTTAGTATATGTTTTAGCGGGTTTTTTTTATTTATTTATTCATTTATTTTGTTGCATTTGAAGTTATTATCACATATTCTGGTATAAGTTTTTAATTCAAAATATTGAATGATTTTATAAACGTCGCATTTGTTGCAACACAAGGTCTATTAACAAACGGGATCATAATTACGCATCCCGGTCAAGTGACGAGGACGACATTGATTTGGCTTCTCCCTCACAAAATTACACTTCACGCTAAGGGAGGATTTTGATTTTTGACAGCATTAACTGCGGTTACACGAGGAGTCTAGTGGCATCAAGGCAAGAAATTTCAGAAATGAACATAATACCTTTTACATGCGGGCACACAGAAATATACTGCGTAGTTTTGTTATGATTAATATTGGTTAATTTATGGAGTACGTAAGATATAGCATTATACTTACTTAAAACTGCAGATTTTGCAATACAGCTTTCCTGCAATGAGAAACATTCTTTTCTTCCCCCTCGATCACGCATTGAGACTTAATATAAAGGATTTTGAAGAATGCTTGTCCGAAAATTGACATTTGAATAAAAATATATATATTCTGGTAAAAATATCTCATTTTACTTAAGGCTAAATTATAATGAACTAGTTAAATAAATAACTTTCGATGTTTTTAAACAATTTTAAATTATGTTCTATACAAATTACAATAAATCGTTGTACAATTTTTTTTTTTTGAAATTCCGATTTCGAATGCTGTTAATGTTAGCGAATAAATCAAATAGAAGCATTTTTTTTTTTAACCATCGCAATCTAAGTGCGCCACGGAAGTTTGCCTGCAGATTTAAGTGAACCGTGAGACAAAGAAAGGTTAAAAACCTTTGAAATGGATCAATCAATAAATGTGATTCATGATCAGTCCCTTTATTTCCTTATCCTACAGTTCTAAATTTTTATTCCTATCTTATTACTGCACTTTTTTTTACACTAGGACCGGACTGTGCATGCGGTTCTCGCTTACAATCATCGGGAACTGTTGATAATAAAACGGAACACTGTTAATAACTTTCACAACTCTCTCGTTCCTTCTGGATAAAACTAGTATGTTTAATGGATCAAAGGGAGCAAAATTATGGAATAATTTTGTTCCCCTCCCTCCCCCTTTGTAATAAAAATTAAAGAAGAATTACTCACCCCATCCCTTTTAAGGGAATCATTCTTGAATTTCAACTAATGCAGTTGTGAATTTTCAGATCTTAAATAAATATTTCTGAAAATCAGAAAAAGAAAGCAATTTGGCAGACTTTCATTCCCCCCCCCCCCACTCTTTCAAATGTATTTTAGTCCATGCAATTAAAAGCAATAATGAAGCTTTGAAAAGAAAAGTAGAAAACTCTATAGGATTAACATTATGCACAGAAATATGTGTTGGCGAATCGAAGACAGCCTTAATCTTATATGACCTGAGAAAAACTTGTAAATATAAAGCTTTATTGATCGAGTTGGAACATATGCACGCACATTGTGGTGTTCCACGCAGTTCACTGCGCGTGCTGCGACTGGTACATGCACACTAGTCACAAAAGTATTGGGGGCAAAGCTGTCATGTGCCAATACCAACTTTTAATGCGAACTGATATTGCTTAAAACGCATTTAAGAACTAGTTGTTGAAGAAAGCATTCCATGATTTTTAGTATTAATGAAGCTATTCAGCACATTCTAAGTCAAGGGAGTGGCAGTTGTTTTTTAACGCACCCTAAACTAGGCCTTGGATTAAAAATACCCCCCTTAAATCTCTGCAACCACAACTGATGGATGACACTGAACCTATTGGGGTATCTGGTGTAAATGAATTTATTAACTTTTTAAACTATTTTCCATTTCAGATTCCTTTTTTTTTTTCAGAATGAGATAAATTGATAGATTATTTATTAACGCTGCCATTAGGAGAAACACGAGGGCTATTGTCGTCGGATCTCGTATTTTGAGCCTCAGTAAAACGAGGAGAGCACTTGAGCTGCTACTCCACTGCCCTAACATCCCAATGTGAGGACATTGATCCCTTGAAGTTTAATGTGAATCAGCGCAATTACACGACGGGTATTGCACAATTAGGTAGAAATTGGTCTCAATAACCCATATTCCAAATTTCATTCGAATCCAAATATTAGATCTAGAAATATTCCAGAAAAACAGGAAGCTAAGCATTTGATAATATTTGCGCAAACAAAACAAAATTTCCTCCTCGCTTCAAAAACTGACTTCTCTCTCACGCACACTTAATATTAAATAATAGAACTCGAAATTAGAACTCTTTTTCAGATAGCAAAAATTTGAATATTAATTTTATACTTTGGCTTTGCTATCTTTTAAAGGGCGGTGTATTTTGCTTTGTTACCAATATAAAAATGACACGTTTGGGGAATTCCTAATTACATTCTTTTTTTTTCCCCTCGTGTTTAGGTGGATGTTTCTTAGTTCTCTCATTCGGTGTTCAAGTTTGCTAATACAAATTGCAATTCTTTGGCGTGTTTATCTCACAATATATAATATAGAAAGAAAAAAACAGTTTGTTAGTGTCAACTCTTAACAGGAAGTCCAGAGGTCATCTGAAAGAAGATTAATCTGAATATCATAATTAAAAGTAACACATTGTACAAACAAGGGCCCGTTAATTCCTTTTGATGCGAGACAATTCAGTTCTTGTTCTCGTTTCCTCGTGATCCAAACAAGGTTAGATATGTTACTCACCCACAAAAAAAAAATATTCCAGAACCATCAAAGAGTGTTTATACAAATCAGATTTTACCAGTCCCATTCTAAACCAGAATATGATCTGGGAAGGCCTGATTTGATAAACATTCGAAACAAATAGCGTTAACTTTACTTCTACGAAGAAGTGTCATTGATTTTATTTGACCACTGAACAATCTGCAAAACATAGTTTGCTCGTTTCTGCCTCCATTGAAATCTAAAAATGCACTAGGGCTTTCCCCCCTGTACCAATTATGAAAAAAAGGAAAACACCATGATTTGTTATTTAACATCAGAGTTGCGAATCACCCACAAAAACAGCAAGGTGCGAGCTTCCCTACTTGGCTAATTTGTTAGCAGCCTCATTAAAAAGCAACGGTTAACATTATAATTTGGAATCTACTGAATTTAAATATCAGAACGGGCAGACAAATGCTTTAGCTTGTTGACAATATTGATATTGGTTTTGTCAAGAATGCGTCTTCGATGTTGTATGGTATTATGGATGAGTCAGTGAAGATCTAACCACATATGAAAACAAGGTTAATAAGATTGGATACTATTTTGCGGGGACTGCTAGGAAACGTAAATTTTTTGGCGATAAATCGCCAAACTAGTAACTTTTCTTCGGATTGTGTCTCTTCTGGTAAGTTCGAAAATATCAATTTCATTCTTTCTCTAGCATGACGAATCCAATGTGACACATCTTTGAGAATCGCGAATTTTGAAAATTGATCATTTTGATAAATTTGGTTTTGCCCAAAGGAAGAAGATAATCAGCATAAAAATTATTAGAAATTTAAATGGAATCGGTTTCAAAGCAATAAGTTGAATATCGCGATATTTGTTTGGTAAATGGAGTCGACAACCATTTTTCCGCCGAAGGGGTACTGATTTCCCCGCGAAATAAAATCAGAAATTTTGCAATTATTTTTAAGTGCTTTTCTTTGTGCAATTCATTTTTATGACTTCATTGCAACTGCAAAGCTTCAGTGGCGTAGCATGGATTTCTGCCACCCAGAATGAACCTTAAATTTGCCACACCTATAAAATAATAATAATAAGAATGCATTGCAAGCGCGTGAAATTAAATAACTGATAGTTTAATACGTTAAAACGAATAGATAACATTCTACGTGGAATAAAACCGAAAAGATATTGAAAATTTTAAAAACAAAACAAAACATATTTATCTTAACACTCTTATACAGAGGAAACGTTTGGAAATTTTATGTTTTTTTAACTTTGTATGCTTTTAGAAAATATTACGTTGCAAATGCAAAATCGTATATATTATTTTAAAGAAAATTTAACACTAAATTCAATACAAAAAAACAAAATTCAAATTTGTAATACAAAAAAAGTTATACGTACTTTAATCTAAAAAACAAACACAGTTATAAAGTGGTTTGTAATGTCTAACTTTCCTGGTCAATCACTGTTCTTGTTCTGGCAACCAATCAAATGTTAGTAACTGCCAGCTGAAGCTGACATGTTTATATATGGAACAAGTCAATATCGTGCTTTGTTCTGTAGAAGGAAGACTATTTCTTGTGTAATCAAATTACAAGTAATAATTGTTATAAAAATATTTAATCAGGAAGCAATAAAATGAAATAAGGGTAGATTGGACACCTAGAAAGAGAAGTAAGATTATTGTCTTACAAGAAAGTGGTCTTTCCTATGCTGAAATTGCAAGACAGGAGGGTGGTTCAGTGACTACATCTGGAGTCCGAAAGTTTTGCTTATGATATCAGGAGACAAATTCAATAAGGAAAACAAAGTTGGGAAAGGCCGAAAAAGGTGCACCACATCTGTTGATAACAGAAGAATAAAAAGACTATACCTCCAAGATAGGAGAATTTCATCAATGGCCATCATAAGTGATCTGAATGATGTTGGTATTCCTGTAGGTTCAAGAATAATCAGGAGAAGATTAACAGATGTTGGACTAAGAAATAGAATTCCACGGTAAAAGCCTCATCTCAATTTACAGCAGCTCAAAAAAAGACTAAAGTTGGCAAAGGAACACATTAATTCGACAGATGATCAGTGGTCACGAGT
Organism: Nephila pilipes; assembly: GCA_019974015.1. Lineage (NCBI taxonomy): Eukaryota > Metazoa > Arthropoda > Arachnida > Araneae > Nephilidae > Nephila > Nephila pilipes. Next base: position 620,120 of record BMAW01095505.1, read on the forward strand.
TATATGGGGCGATGAAACGAAGATATCGTTATACGGTAGTGATGGGCGAAAATATGTAAGAAGAGCTACATTCTGATTGCATTCAGGCAACTGTGAAGAACCAACTTAGTGGTATGATTTGGTCATGCATGTCAGCAAACGGTATAGATCGAATTCATGTCATCGATAGGACACTTGAACGCCAGAAAATACATTCACTCTATTCTAGAACCAAAACTTCTACCTTCCATCGGGATCTCTTCCCCAACTATACTTAATTTATTTTGCAGCAGGATTCTGCTCCCTGCCACAGAGCAAAATTATGGAAAGAGTG
>BMAW01095505.1:630432-717326 GCA_019974015.1 Nephila pilipes
AATGTTTCCTGGCATCATGTAATAACGAAAAATCTAAAGTCAGCTCAAAGAAACCTCCATGTGAAGCCGTAATAAAAAATAAATTCTACCCTACTTAGTGCCGATAGCTCACTGCAATCATCAGTATGTAATGTATGTCGATAATTATTCCAGACTAACTTTTTTGTACATCAAATATTTTAATTTTGTTTTTTGAATTAAATTCAGTTTTAAATTCTCTTTAAAATTGTCGTGACTTAGCTTTTTGTGAAACGCAACATTTTCTATAAGCATACAAAGTTAAAAAACATGAAAATTAACAAATGTTTCCACAATTTGGGCCACCATTGTAAATTCAACCAATAACTTTCTACTCGTGAATCTTAATCAAAGAATCATAACTGATAATTCCTTATAGCCAAGTACAGACGTACGAGACTGGTTCAAAAAATACACGTGTAGGAAGACAAATGTCGTTTATACGGCAAGTAGTTGTTACTATCGTGTGCTGCCATCTGTCAAACTGCCTAAAACAAATTTCGCATTTATTCATGGGTCAATTTTGATTGCTGCTAAGTTGAGTTTTGTCGAAGTTTTGTGTCACTATACATGACAACTGGATTTATCATAATGTGCCAGAAACCGACCAAAAATCAAAACAATGGGGTTTAAAATCGTTGGGGCAGCACGAGGGCGATTGGTGACGGTCTTCGCAGTTTTGAACCTTCCTCAAACGACGAAGCAACTTCCCTCACTCAACTAGCACTTCCTTCTCAAATTTTCTTATCATATTAACTCGTGGACTTGAAGTCTCGACATATTTACTGTGCATAAGCCCCACTATAGGACGGGTCTTTAGTTGCATTGGGATTCGAACCCTCGAACGACGGAGAGTGTGATGGTAAAGTTTAATGGCGCAAAATCCAGGTATGCCTATGCTGCGCCAAACAAGACGTAACTGTAATATAGACGTTTGAAAATTGGTTGACAAGAAGGAGGGTCGAAAATAAAGAAGGTTCACTAGAGCATCACCTGTGTTTACCGAAGATAGTGAATCCCATGGGAAAGAAGAAAAAAAAAAAAAAAAAACCAAGGTACCTCGGATGAGTGATGCCCGTACTTACATGAAGAAGGTGGAATCTACTCCACGAAAGACTAAGAAGGTTTTATCAATCAGAAAAGAGAAAAGTGATGGCGACGCATTTTTTGGAATTTGAAAGGAGTCATACTCAAGGACTTTTTAGAAGACGGAAAAACTATCAATGGTCAAACTGTCATAGTGTCTCCATTCCAATCCTAACACTAGATTCATAAACACTGGTACTTTTTGAACCTATCTCGTTAATTGACAAAAAGGCATTCTAACCAATGGCTTCCTCTGCGAAGCGAGTTCAGAATAGCAGATCCGAGGTTCCGGCCGAGAGAGACCACGAGGAGATGAGGTCCGGGTCGGCAGGCTTCAGCATGTCGGAAGAGGCGTCCCCATCATGCTCATCGCGAACTTCCTTGTTCTCCTCCTCCTCCGAGTTCTCGCCTTCTTTCTCCGTCGGCGCGGAGGAGGGCCGGAACATGCCCGGCTCGAAGTTGTCCACGGTTCGAAGGACACTCGGGGTGTAGGTGGACAAGCCGCCCGCACCTGAAAAGAGAAAAAGAGAACCGTCACATATTCATTCTTCCTTTTGAGAGACGACATGGGTGAAATTCTATTATAACACAAAAATGCTTTTCACACTGCAATGCCTGTGTGGTACTCACTTCTTCAGTCAGTACTAATCGTAAATAAAAGAGTCACAAACTATAGACTGAAGAAATCACAAGAATCCACTGATGATAATCAATTTATTATCTTCAAAATTAAGACTACACTTTGTGTTTTTCATCTGCTTTACTTTCTTTGTCGTTAAACTGCCCAGATGATTTTGAAACTATGATGTTCAGAGTACTAGTTTGATCTATCGCTTACCAATTCGCTCGAGTGCGAGTCAGTAGAATAAGTGGAGTTGAGGGATCGAATCCTAAGCTCTATGTTGAATTTTCCGAGCCATGATCTGGTTGGCTGTATAAAATTTCTGCACTGAATCCTCGTGAGATATATTGTGCCAAACTCAAGGAGAAGATTTTAACCCTTTTAAGTGATAATTTTTTTTTTAATTCAAACTCTGGTGAGGGAATAAAATGTAAATTGGTAAAATTATATGAATGAGATAAAACCAATGTCAAATAAGAAATTAAACATATTTGGTTGGGGATTTCATCCAACAAAATATGAAGCTATATGACCAGGAAACTCTCCAGGTTAATTTCGGCTAGTCCAGATGTCTCTCTATATATCATTTCAGTTCACTCTACTTCTATCTCTAACTTCCAACCATCTTATTCAATTCATCGCTGCTTATTAATGCAATTTATATAAACTCAATTCACTCTACATCTCATAATTTCAATCTAATCTACATAAGTAACATTTTATTTTATTGGGAGGATTTTTGAATTCTACCGTAATCGGAAAGGAGCCTAAGATATATTAAAAGGAAAATTGCGATAGTGCTCATTATCACAACATTACTATTACGAATTTTATGATTTTATTTATACGTATATTTTTATTCAAAAGCTTCATTCTGTATATAACCCAATGATTTGCAGTAAAATGAGTGAAATCGTTCGGATTAATACTTTTTTAGCTAATACTCATTTCTACTGAAACAACAAAGATGTGACGGTAGATTTTTTTTATAATTGAAAGAAAAATTCCCCGAAAGGTATTTGGCCCAATCAGAGACAGTGACAAATGGAGAATTTTATAAAGCCATAAAATACACAGAAAATATGGACATCTTAATATTACCCGAGTTATTACACCTTGCCGAGTCATATTGGATGAACATACTTTTAGATGCAAGAACTTGGATCCTTTTAAAAAGGTGACCATTGCAGAAGTAGAAGACAGCACTAGTGTATTGACTGAGTAGAAACAGATCTTACGACTCTCATGTTCTCCAGCCATTTTGAAATTGTGAACGTAATGTTAATCCTATAGAATTTCTACTTTTCTCCTCAAATCTAGACAATTTTACCCATTCGGATACTATAAAGTGCATTCGAAAGAGCAAAAGATAATGATGGTTTCTGCGGAATTTAATTTTTCCTCCGATTTTTAAAAATATTTTTAGTCATCGCTTGGTTTACTGTGTTAGTCAAAGACAAAATGTCGTAGCATACCATTTTTCAAAATAAAATGTTTAATGCACGTGACTTGTTCATTTTCATTTTTCGGCTGCAATACTTACATTTAGCTTAAAATATATCCAATTTAATAATTTATCGTTTGCTTTAATTTTAATAGCTGAAAAGAATATTACTGACCGCTTCAATATTTTATAGTGTGCTTTAAATCTAACATTTAACTGAATAATTTATTAATTATTTTCTTACAAAAGTTATCATATTCGGTGGCTCAATCTGTTCCAGAAATTAAAAAAAAAAAAAAAAAAAAAAACATCTTTATGTCTGTTTTAGTTATTAGTTTGCGGGTTATCCACTCTTTAAAAAAAAATCGGGGGGAGGGATGTGATTTTGCAGAGACTGTCATTATTTGTTGCTCTTTCGGATGCCTTTTCTTGCATTCAAATAAATACAATAGTCTTAAGTTTCAAGAGGAAAGTAAAAATTTCATACGATTAACATTACATTCACAATGTCAAAATGGCTGGCAGCTGGAAAAATTAAAAATATCAAACGTTAGAGGACCAACACATCTGACCGTTGGATGTGGATTATTGAGACGTTTTTTTGAAAATATTTTTAAAGATTGAAAACTCCACAGACGATTCATTACAATAGAAGTAAAAATGAAATTCCACAGAAACTTCTATTCATTTAGCACTTTTTTTGCATATAGGTAAAAAATATAGGTAAATAATAATAATAATAATAAAGTTTTGAGGACGGTAGTAGAAATTCCAAGGGGTTAACATTACGTCACGAAATCGAACTGGTCGGTAGATGGGACTCTATAGCTTAAACTATAATCTCATTTACGAAACAAATAGATTACGTTTCAGATTTGTTTATTCGCATATAGAATTTAAAAAGCAATATTTTTTTAGTTATTTTTTTTTTTTAATTTCGAATTTTAATGGAGTTTAAACAAACATAATTTAATGATTTATTTTTCTTGCGATGCGTGTGATGATTTTCAATATGATGGAACTGTTTATTTTACAGGAATTCCCTAATTAACATCCGCTATTTTGCAATGCTTGCAAGGAACCCAATTTTATTTATTTCTCTTTCGAATTGTGGTTAAATTTCTTCCCCGTATATATTGACTAATAATCTCTTCACTACCTGAAAGTAGGTCAGTCACATCGAGACTCGAAAGTTTCCTAGTTTTAATATGACTAAACATAAAAATATGCATATTACATCCGCAAATTTTTCTTCGACATTTGTGTATGTCTTGATAAACCATCATTCAGTGTATATGGTCATATATACAATCAGTAGTGATTCGGTGGTTTTTAATTATATTTCATTATCGTTATTTTGTCATTTCGAAAATTGTGTTTCTCGTAATTGAATGGTAATTAATCTAGTGCATGTACTGGTCATAGATTAGTTATTTATTAATATCGAACATCGATGCAACAGGAGGTTCACTGAAGGCTTGTCTCCAGCAGCCTTCTTATCATAAACGTCAATAAATAATTTTTTATAATTTTAATCAGTATCGGGGTTTATTTGATAACTGACTCGTTCAAGTGATGAGGAGGACACCTGAGATAGCACCTCTTTTAACAAACTTCCACTCCATCCAAACCCTACTTCAGCCTGATTCAAAATCCGAGACAGCTAAATACGACTCGCAATTTGGATCCACAAGGAGAAGACGTGGTCAGCACCTCAGTTGGAACTCCACCCTCTACATCCACGTCACAATAACATGAGGACTTTACAGCCTCGATAGATCGACTGATGTTTAACGTAGCACTTAACCCATTGGCTTACAATGTGCGGCCGATTCAAGTCCACATTGCCGGGGGTGAGACGGACTGAGGAGCTGTCGCTTCTACTTCAGTTTCCTTCTTTCCGTCATTGAAGGCCCTATTAGGACCATTGAAAAGCTGAGAAATATACCTATTGAAGGATGTTCAACACATTCGATTCATCTCAACAGATCGCGAGCTAAAAGCAACTGTTCTTTTGTGATTTCTCCCACTAAGAATTAATAAAAATGGCATCCCGTAAAAAAATATTTCTCCGAGGAGGAATTTAAGATTATTTTCTTCTAATTTTCTTAAAACTAAATAGTAAATAAAGGGTCGGTTATGGGGGGAAATATTAGTAAGCTGATGAGTTAAAGCAACTCGAAGGGATATTGGAGATGTATTGATTATGACACGAAGGGCTATTGGCGATTTAACTTTGAAACACTGTCAGGTGACGAGGATGGAATCTTAGCTGTCATCCCACTCTACTAACTTCCGCATTCTTCAGTGTGAAAACTTTGAACTTCGAGCCACGGGTCTTCAGTGGCGACAGGACTCGAAGCCGACTAGACGGATCAAACGCAGGTCGCGAGTTCGTGACCATGACCAATCGGCCATGGTCATGACCATGCCAATCCATGGCAGCGGCACATAAGGATAAATTTTAAAGCAAGGAATAAAACAATAAATAAAAACTCACGATATTCATTGCAGGGAAATAAATAATTTTAAAATGAATTAAACGGCGCTCTTAAATAACTTTATATTTTATAATTATGCTACAATTACAGAAGCGTGAATATAAATCTTCATTGAGTTCTTTGTCTTACTAGATTAGAAATAAAAATAGATATTTTTCACGTTTTAATACTATCCACTGTCAAATGGAGTTCATTATTCCAATGTTTTCTACGAATTTATAATTTTCAATATGAAATAAGTGTATGAATAGTAAATACGAGCGTCCTACAGTTACTGAAATCGTGTACTATTAAAAGAATGTATAAGTTGGAGAGGGGGGTGCCAGCTTAGGAGGCGTCCTCGATATTCTTAAACGAGGTTCAAAATTACGAGGTCCGTCACCAATAGCCTTCGTGTTGCTTCTGAGAGCGATGACTATGATATGCAGTTGAACTAAACGCGCAGTTATTTTAATATCATAACTTTGACCCCCTACTCGATTTGAAAGTCGCCACTCATTGAGTTTCAGATCAGAGTCAACAGGCGACTAAGTTTCTATCCTGATTCAAACAATGATAAAATGAAAAATGTATTGATTTTAAATATCATATATGTATTATATTTTGGTTACGAGTTATCTTGAAATTTAATGGCGCGGGAGCCAGTTGTGGCTACGCTGCACCAAACAATGTGTATCTGTGACCAAGACTTTAGAAAAGTAAAAATTTGTTAATAAGAGTGTCGAGAATAGAGAATGATCGCTATCCCAGGAGTGCATTCCCCGTGTTTACCAAATACAGCAAACACCATAGGAAAGGAAAAGATCACTAGAGTAACCCGAAGTCATGCTGAGAGGTTTATTTTGGCTATGTATGATATATACGAGATATTATATACATATATTATAGATATTTACAGATATATAAGCATTGTTAAATTTTTAGGTTAATTTTTAAAAAAACATTCATTAGAAGTATACGTATCATATTCAAGATTTCAACCACGTTAATAAAAAACACTCGAATGTACAAAATTACTTACTGGTTCAGCGGATGAAAAAGAACTTAAATAAAATAAACACTCCCCAAAAATATAAATGTTGGCAATTAACAATTCATAATCAAACAACGAAAGATTTTTCGAAATAGAATCATGTTGATAATTTGCTCAATTTTAAGATACTCGAGACTCTAAAACGCCAAAAAATTCGCATTTTTTTTTTTATTTTGCTGTTAAAAATGGAACATGCTTCGTTGATTCTATAGATGTATTATTTATGAGAATTTGATAAAGAAAACATTCGAAAATTTAATTTTAAAATTTCTTAAACACGCCGTAATTTCGTAAAGATAGATATTTGTGTTTGCGTTTCCTTCAAAATGTTTTTTTTTTAAAGTATTTAGATACTTTTCTGAAAATTTACTTTTTTCATAATCCTGCTAATTTTGCACGTTATGAAATGAGGCTATTTTTTACACATTGAACATAATTTTTTTTTTCCTAATCAGCACTTTCACATTTTATAGTATAGCACATATTTGTATTAAAATTATGAGGAATTTGAATCATAAAATTACAATTTTTGTAAAAAAATTTATTAAATTCATTTTTTAGATTTATAATTATATTCAATATATAGTGTTACGTAATTAAGTTCTGTACAGTTTTTCTAAAGTTTTAAATGCAGTATATTTCATGCAAGATGTACCTAAATGCAGACACACACAACTAACAAATGTAAATACAGTTACTCATACTCATATACTTACGTTTATAAATGCAACTTTTTGCTTAAGCACAAGTAAACGGATACCGCAATCTTAAAATATGACTTCCATCGCTTTTAATTTTGTAAAAACGAGGATTAGAATAAAATTATTTTTTCTCGTTTAAGACTTCTCATTTATCATAACTCATTCGCAATAAATTTCTATTTCGATAAAGCACTCAACTAATACTTATTAAGTGACGTCACGGATACAAACGATTTGTATAAGGCTCCCGTCAACCGGCCATTTTGATTTCGTGGATATTTTGATTGCTTTACGTTAATCCTATGGAATTAATTACTTTCATTGCTCTCAAATCTATAATATTTTATCCATTTGAATGGACGAGTGTGCATCCGAAAGAGCACAAAATAACGAAGGTTTCCGCGAAATCACAATCTCTCCCTGATTTTTGAAAATTCTTTAGGACGTTTTTAAAGTTCCGGAAAACCCACAGACGAATCATTAAAATAGGTGTAAAAATATTTTTAAAAATCGGAGGAAAAATGCGATTCCTCAAAAACCTTCATAATTTTTTGCTCTTACGATGCACTCAGTCGCATTCAAATAGATAATATAGATTTAAGGCAATAGCAGAAATTGCATAGGATTAACATTTATAAAATTAAAGTGGCCGGTCGAAGACAGCTTCAAAGGTACCATAAGGTACAAGAAGTCGTAAAATACAGTATTAAAGTTTTCCCGTTAATGTGACATAAACCTTTTGAAACTATTAAAACAGCTTAGAATTTGAGAGTGTGCCCAATAATGATAATTTAATCACTTTGTAGAATTATAAAAGTAATATTTTAGTGGAAAATTTGTTTTTTTTTTCTTCAGAGTTGATTACGGACATGATTCTTGAGACTATATTTGGATTTCGGTACACTTTAAAAAAATTATTACATCATACGGTTCCAAATTTTTTATTTATGCTTCTGTAAAATGATATCTGTTCGTATTTAGAACCAAATATATTTTATCTCTAAGTCATCTCTAAATTTTAAGAAATAATTTTTTAAATGCAAAAAAAAAAAAACAACAACAAAAAACAAAAAAAAAATTAAATTATTTTGTACTATTATTTATTTGTTCAAAGGAAATATACAATGATATCAATAAATATTTAAGTCTACTATTTTTTGTGCATTGTTTTATATATGAAGTGTATAAGCACTAATGTGTGAATGTGAAATGTTATTAATTTTAAAATGAATTTTAAACTAGATTTTTTGATACTGAGGAGGGGTAAAAAAAATAAAATCTTTAAAAAATTATTTAATCAAGTCATATATGACACGGTTAAGAAAAAAAAATACATAAAACTTTGATAAAAAAAATCTCATTACTCACTATATAACTTTCTTAAATAAAAATAGCTCTAAAATACCTAGAGATGTGCAGAACATCGTGGTAAAATTTTATTTGAATATATGACATACTTTTTAAAAAATGCCATTTTTCGTAATAAAAAAAATTTAAATCGCAGTTTTCCAGAAAATGCGAACGAAGATATTCGTGTTTCTTAAAAAAAATATATACTTTCATTAATGCATTAACTAACTGCCCCAGAAACAAATGCAAACCATTTTTGAAATCGTAAATATGTGGGTTAAGTAATAAAGAAACTTTTGAAAATTTTCACGAAAACGGTGATTTCGGCGTAGGCTCATACCTTAAAATATTATGCATAAAAAAAAAGAAGCGAAAATAATACTTTTCAGAGATTTGTCACAAAAACAACCAGACTAACATTTTATATTTCACTATTCCTTGCATGGGACCCATTTATTGAAAAAATATTTCATTTAACAATTTTTGCACGTTTGAAAGAAAGTAAAAATATTGCTCGCCAAAAGAGCGATAAATTCTCATTCCAGCAAACCCATTCTTCTGTGAATATCTGAAGATGAGTGGAAGAAAGTCCGAATACCTGAAGGGATGAAAGAAACTGGTTTTATGGAATGAAGATTTACCAAAGCAAGAATGAAAAAAGGAAGTAAAGAGGGAGGGGGGGGGGGGAGTGAAGAACAGTGGTGACTTAAAGTTGCCGCCTAGTAGTAAGCAGCGAGGGGAAGGGAGGGAAAAAAAAGAATTAAAAAAAATAGCTTGAAAACTTCTTGTTCGTCTGAGCTCGCAAGGATGTTGACCTCATAAACGCAACCACGCCACCTAAAAGTTCATCTTTTTCTTTTTTCCTTTTCATTGCTTTTGTTCATTTTTCATAAAAAATTCACATTTTTTCTTCTGCTGTTTGTGTAGGTATTTTTCTTTAGTTGCGGGGGATTGTTTTTTTCCGGTTGTTGTGAAAGAATATAAAGATCACGATTACAATAGCAGGTACGTTCAGTAGCTCGATATTCTGCAGGGAGAGTAAATGAGCTATGGGCCCTAACACTCTGGATCTAACTGAAAGAAACGTAAAAATAAAAAGCAGTTTAAAACGTCCAATATTTCCCCCGTATATAAAACTCGTAATGTGTGCTTATGTATAGGTAATTAAAACAAATCTTTTTTGTACTGTTAGATAAATTTCACTTTCAGTTTGAGTTTGTTAAAGTTTTTTCTTTCTCTTTATTAAAAATAGTATTTGGCTTCGTTTTTTTTTTTTTTTTTTTTTAAATTTCTTTTTAAAAAAAATTTACGGGGGAAAAAATCACCCGTATGGTTGACCACTGTGTTTGTCCCGTCACTGTGAACCATATCAAGAATGAAAGCTCAGCCTTTGAACTGATCGTTTTAAACATTTTAAATCACATATAAAAACTATATTTGTCAGACTAGGTTGGGAAAAATCCCCTACCAAATATTTTTTTATTTCATACAGGGCATTTGTTTCTTATCCCATTCATATAGTTATATATATATATATATATATATATATATATATATCTTTTTCCCCCTCTATCCCGAATTTGAATTTTTAATTGTTTTATTAGATAAAAGGGTTAAATCTTTAATTGGGTTTGGCCCACGAGGATTCAGCGCCAAAATTCCACTCAACCAGTCAACTTAATTTTTTTTTTATCAGCGCATGTTTATTTTAAATTAATATATGCAATCTAATTTTTTGGGGGAGGATGAAAAATTCAAGTAAAACGTCATGAAAACTCATCAATTTCGTTTAAAAAATGATAATTTTATAAACTGACAGTAAACGCTCCGATAAATATCACTCTACAAATTATTATCAAGAAAAATATGCAAGCAAACTGAATAAAAAAAAAATACACAGAACATATCAATAATTCTTCATTATTGCAAAATATAAAAATAAATTAATTTTTGCATTGAGATAGTGTCAACATATTTGTATTCATAGTTTTCTTTTTTCATGTTTTGAAGTCAAGCTTTCAATTAATTAAGTAATACGTCTATCACTACGATATAAATAGTTTGAAAAAAATCAACATAAGCTGAATAGAAAGGTCTGATATAATTTGTCATACTTAATTAGAAAAATTAGTTTTAAAACGAAATAATGAAAAATATATTGATTTTACAATTAAAAATAAAATGAAGACTTAAAACTCATTACAAAATATTTTTGACAGTAGAATTGCTTAGGATATTTTCTGTACAAAATATACTTTAAAAAACCAAACACCTTTTAACGTTGGTTTCTATTGTTATATAAAAAAAAACAACAGACGATCAATATTTCCTTAGAAGAAAGAAGAAATTTCCCAGAAATGGAATCTCTTCTTTTCAAAGATGAATAAAAATAAAAGGTAGATTTGCAATGTCTGCAATTATGGTAAACTGTTTTATGAACTGTTTCGTATCTCTCTCGATTTAACTAAACTTTCATAACTATACAACAATTATTTACAAAATAAAAAAAGCGTAAATTTTAACAACGACATTAAAAAAACGTAGTCGTTAGAAGCACCCTCCCTTCCACAATAGCTCTAGACATTCGAAAAACAAAAAATTAAACAAAATTGCACATTAAATAGAACAAAGTCAATAAAAATGTTCATAAAGGTAATAAACAATCTTTCATCATTTTCCATGGCTCTATTAACCGAAATTCTTTGCTCCAATGAAGAATGGTTTTTACCGAATTCCTGAAGAAACTGAAAGGCAATCGCATCACAAGCTACAAAGAGTGACTGTTTGTGATTGATTATTAATGCTGCACTTAGATGTAACAACGAGGCTATTGTCGACAGACCTCGTAATTTTAAACCATGGTCAAGTGACGACGATGACACCTGAGCAGGCACCTTCCTCTTTAAACTTCCACACCACGCCAGTGGGAAAACATCTACCAGATTTGATGGGCAACAGCCCAGCTACACGATAGGTCTTAAGTGGCATCAGGGATTGAACCCACGACTCGATGAGAACAATGCCGGTCGCGAGTCCTCGACAATGACCACCAGGCTACCGCGGTCAGAAGCCAGAAAGAGTTTCTTCCTCAGGTGTCGTCCTCGTCACTTGATCACGATTCACAATAACAAGGTATGTCGCCAATAGCTTTCGTGTTGCTTCTAGTGCGACATTAATAGAATCAATCACTAATTAACTAATGCAAGAGAGTTCACGGTGTTTTCAGATATTTTGAACCTCTTTACAGCATTTTACAATCAAATTGAACTAAAACTGTAGAATAACCATTAATCCTCAATTGACAAACGCACACATAATCTGGTTAACACGAGACTATTCATTCCTTTGTGACCATCCACTTAACAGTGTGCTACGGTCGTATTTTTGTCACTTCAATATAAACTAACTTTACTTTAAACTTTTTCATAAGGGCAATTACAACCATTTTTCTAGCAAGAAAATTAGTGGCATTTTTTAGTTGTTTAAAGGTATTTGTAATTCGTTTTGACTGTATGTGCACACTGTTCAGTAATTTAACAGCGTTGACATAAATATATATTTCCAGAACAAAAGTTTAAAAACGTAGGCGCAAAGAATGTAATGAAGAACTTGACTTTTTTTCTTCTTCATTAGTACCGTTCTAAAAAAAATAAAACAACGGGCTTCTGAAAAAGTATCTAATCCTGGTCTACAACCAAGAGTGATGAAAACGTCTTCTGAGGGGACAGTGGCATTGATAGGGAATTAGAAGTGTGTGTGGGGGGGAGAAGCAAAACAATGTATAGATAACAAAAAATGAAGAGAACTCAAGGAGGGAGTACATTCACAAAATTTTAAATTTAACTATAAAATGATAAATTTACGACGTAGTGCAAATTCAGAAGGATAAATGAAAATTGTCAGTTTATGCCGGCTCTTTACTGTGGTTCAGTTTCAGTACTGGCGTATAAACTTTTCTTTGAAATCTTAATTAATACAATATAACTTTCATAAAAGGGACAGTGTTACACATATATTAAAATTACATAGAAATATTTCGTGAAATCAAAAATGACTAGTAGTAAAAATTTCAATAAAAAATGTGACTTTTTAAAATAAACTCAGAAAATGATAATTTGTTAAAACCTAACCAGTGAGCTTACTCAAGGCCTTATTTTATAAGCCATTACACTACAAAATACGTAAGGGAAAAAATAAATGCACTTATAGATCGCTTGTGCTAAATAACATTTGACTAGGTATTCAAAGCGATATATTATATTATAGAAATAAAGATATGCAACGTAAAAAATATGTTAAGTATATCTGTTACGTTAATTGGCTTTGTTTTTGCCTTGCGTAGACTTCCATTCTTTCAACTACTTTGATTACCTTTACTCAAAGCATGCTACATCTGAGGCGAGATTCTCCTCTATTTGTTTTGGTGCTTTACTCAGTCATTTGCTGCGACTGTTACGCAATGCATGGCATTGCTTTTGGAGCATATTTCTTACATGTAAATTTCGTAATAATTAAGGAAACGAAAATAATGATAATTAGGTGATAAGACAACAGAGTTTATACAAATGCTTCGTTTCCAATTCCTAGTTTTAGGTGGCTAAAATGGATTAAAAGTTTAATTTTTTGCCAAATAATTTGTGTGGAGAAAAGGCCCCCCCCCCCCCCCTAATCGCCGCCACTCTGAGGAGATACCTTAGGAGACCACATGAGAACACTGAAATCTGACTAAATTTCACATACAACGGCTAATGTTTCACACGACCGTTTTCGATGGAATCGAGTATCGAACTAACTACCTTCCGGATACCGAGGTCGTAGGTTACACGGCCTTTAAATATAGTAAGAAAAAGGGAAAAAACGAATTAGTTCATGTGATGCAGTAGACATCACTACCAATAAGTTATTCTTCGCAAGGACAAAGAAAAGGAATTGTGTGTGCTCGATATTCGTCAAGCAATCGTCCTTGACAAAAGTAGAAAAGAATTTCCAAAATAAAACTTAAAATCGCAGCATGTTATCGCCCCAGGATCTTTGACGCAATTGTGGATCGCGATATCTCCTCTGTGGGACAACCTTCCGAGATGAACGACGACATTTATAAAAAGGACAAGGACGGTCACGCACTGAAGATGTTTTTTCCACCTTTTGTGTGGAACAGAAGATTTTACGAGGAATATGCGTGTCTTTGGAAAAGAGACCCTGAAGAGACAGTGATCACATTACTATGTTGAATGTCTTCCGTTTAAAATATAAATATGTTGCCATTCGAAGAAGAAAAAAAGAAACGCGATTTCAATTAAAATTCCTAAGCAGTAAAATGTTTATTATTTAAATATTGGCATTCCGTAATTCGGCCTGAAAAAAAAGGACATTAAATACTCAGTTGCTTGGAAAATTAACAGGATAATACTTGCAAATGTAGTGTTATTTCTTGCGAAGAATACAACACGTAGTTGAAGGAGTTTTTCTTTTCTCAAAATTTTGTTCAAAAGCAGCGTGTTTCAATTTTGCAATTATTATTTACAATGGAAAATAGTATGTCCATCAAATAGATTTTTTTTACACATAGAAAATTATTTTGATTTAGAAAGCAAATGTTCTTAACGAAAGAATAGGAAATTCAAAAATAAATCCATATTTTTCTATCTTCCTCAAACATTTGAACAACAACAACAACAACAAAATTGCGAAGTTTAAATAAAAATATTGGTCAATCTCACAATGGCTGTTAACGCCAACCTGTAATTTTAAAGAGTTAAAAAAAATTTAATTCTGGATGGCAAAATACCAAAAAATAAAGAGCAAAGAGTGAATTATAGTCTCTGTAGTTGAGCATTCTTTAAGAATTTCCCTCTTAGAAATGTTCCTAAAACATCAAACGATTTCGCAATGTATCAGAACGACACAAACGAATGATTTGAAAACGATAACTACGAATTGCTTCGCACTATTAATTAGAATGATCCCGATACATCCTTTCACAATTAACTGATGGAAAAAAAAAACTACATTATCCATATAGGATTACGTAACGGTGTAAAGGAAAAAAAAAATAGAGGACTACATTTGAATCAGAGCGCTTCGAATTCTCAACGCTTTCAGAGGAAATGACAATCCTAATTACGATACGTCGGTAAATTTGACTCTTCCTTTGCATCGTGGGTAGCCTTGTTTTACAGGATGTAAACACTTTGTCGCTCGAACAGATTGGGAAGTGTTAAAAATGTGTTCCTGATTTCAGTTTCATCGGGTTCCGATGAGAGATAAACACGAATTCCTAAACACATCGGAAATAGTCTCGAAATAAAATTGTTTTTTTGCGTAAAAAAATTTTTTTTTTTTTTTTCCAAATTGCCTGCTCTGCCAAGATTTCTTTATCCGAACAAGTTTAGACTATTATTCTCCCGAAAACGTTATCAAATATTTTAATTTAAGGCGAACATATCCAAACAGTTGAAAAAAGAACCAACAAATGCATAACTAATTGACAAAAACTAGAATTGGTAACAAACAATCTATTTTCATGTGAATTTCCTCAATTTTTAGTCATTATTATTTCATATTCAATATTGCTACATTTTTGTTTCTTTTTTTTACGAAGTGAACTCCCATTACAGTAATTTTTTTTTTTTAAAAAAAATTATGATTTAGGTTCTCTAGCTTTAGAATTTGGCATTTACTTGTTATCTAGCACACTTATTTTGCTTAATTGAAATTCTGGGGTTATATTTTAATTTTTATTCACATATCATGGGGGAGAAAAATTAAAATTACGAGAATATTTTACTCGATTAATTTTAAAACGAACGATGAAAATTGATGCATGTTTTAGAGGAGTCATAAGTAATAACACCATTATTTTTATCAAAAAAGAATAATTAAATGAAATTAAAAGAATAACATTCCTTGTAAACATCTTAATAAAAATAAAAACAATTTTGCATCCAAATCATCAGTTAATGAGTTATAAATTATAAATAGAATTATAAAATTTCGGTATTACCGATTTTACAAGTTTTATCAACGTCTTTGTAATCGATACGATTACTTATTTACTTTTTTAAAGTTCTTTTCTTGATTCTTGAGAGATATATAATTTTTTTTTCAAAACACTGTCATCATTTGAACAACAGCAATTGCAACAAAAACACATTTTCCTCCTTACTTCTTTGTCAATGTTATTAAACACTTTTTATATGCGTCACTAAAATTTGACTCACCAGGTTATTAAGATTCCTAATATCAAAATCAAGTGATATATTTCTCAACCTCAGACAGTTGTTTAGGAACATGGCAACGATTTTTGCAGACTCAGTGCTTATCACCAAAATGGCGACTCGGAATTTCTAATAGATGACTGCTCTTTTCAAGATGAAAATATTCCTGCATCGATGCACATCACCAATAAGAATCGGTCTCTATTTTGAGAAAACAAAAGAAATTTAATTGATAGAGAAATGTTCTGAAAACAATCACGCATTGGTGAATGCACAGACGAAGCACGAATTGGGAGTATGTTGATAAGCTACCGATAAGAACTGGTCTTGATGGAATGTGGAATACGATTAATAACCTATCAGAACTAGTAAAAAGAGACTAGAAAATCCTCTATTTCTTTTTTAGGTAAATATTCATTGCGAAGGACAGACACCTGCCAGTATTTGCAGCAGTAAACAAATTGATCCAGATGTCTTACCCTTTCATTAAATATTCTTATAGATATATAAATCATTTTTATTTGATAATATTACCAACTTTTTAAACATTCATTTTTACACATGGTTACAATTTTAGAACATATAACTTTATGATCGTTACAAGTAATTATTTTTCAGCAACACTATATCATTATACGCCATTTCTACATTTTTAGGCGAAATTATACAAATTAATCCAAACTTGTTTTAAAAATTCATTACTTTCAAGTAATTTTGATTTGTTCGTGCACTTTTTTCTTCTTATAAAACAAGCACTTTTGTCTGCAGCCTTAAAAAAAAATGTAGGATCCGTGAATTCTATCGTTCTTGGTTTTGACATGTTCGTTTATTTCTTCGTATCTCTTTTAAAGTTGGAAGTATTTTTGTTTGGTTTTTCATTGGAGGTTTTAAATACAAGGTTATCAATTCAAAAAATTTTTACTTTAGAATTTAAGAAATCATTATTAAAAAGTAATATTATCACCAATTGCAAATTTTTTTATGCAACAAAATTTAATTTTTAGGTCATTCATTTTTGCATGAAGCATTTCATGTAAGCACAAGTTAAATAGAATAAATAAAAGATATTCGGTAATTTGATATCAAATTTAAAAAAAAAATTAAATAATGATCTCAAGGGAAATCGCTGGCAACAAGGTCATGATTTAATACAATATTTAATAATTTACTTAAGAATAATAGCTTTTCCCGTAGTACAGTTAAAATGTCCATGGCTCACTTAAAGTACGATAAAGAAGTTAAGAATAAACTTTTATGAATTATTTAATAATATTAAACTTATTGTGATTTATACTGAAAATATTAAGAAATTAAGTAATTAAAACATAATTAACACTTTAAATAATTAAAATTTTAAAAAACTCGAAAGAATTATTTATCTAATGTAAGCACATATTTAACTATTATAGAAAACAAAAAAGCGTTTCTGTATTTTCGTGAAAGCACAAGAACAAATATATATACCAGCTCCGAAACAGAAATGTAATGAAAATCATTCGTGCTATTTGTGCTAAAGAATTTTATTACAGTGTTTTTGTTTTTTAAATAACAAAAATGCCCTCAGCCTCTAAGTGTAAACGAACACCATACCAAGTACGATGTGCTCAATGTTTTGAACATAAGCATTTTTTTTTTTTTTTATTTCGGAACTTTTTTTAAAAAAAATTATTATTACACACTAGACAAAAATAAAAGATTAGATAGCATTCCGTATGAATCAAAGAGACAAAGAAATCTGAAAATCAATGATTAATAATTCATTCTTACTGAAAAATAAATTCAATATAAGAGGTGATGGCACAGTTTCCTACTCTTTCACGATCTTTCAAAACGACATCCAAAACTACTATCTTTTGTTCATGGAGAAGTCATCCATTTTAAAGACGAATTATCGCATTGTTTTGCTTAACGGAATGACCTACAACAAGTAATAACCCTAGCAAACACGAGTCAATTTCTTCAGGCATGCTGTATTTTACAAAAATTATTTGTTTAAAAAATTGACAAAATTTCAACGTAAAAAGGGGGTGTTTTTATTTATTCTTTCATAAAATAACCTGTCCAACAATTAATATAACAAACATAAGAAACATGTAAAATTAGACAGTGTCCAATTTGGTTTTTTAATTCGCCTTTTTTTTAAACTAGTATTTATTGTAAGCTTGTGAGCAAAGAATTTTTTTATGCATTTTAATAACTTTTTATGCAATTTTTTTCAAAGAAATTCCTATACTTATTAGCATATTACCTATTTTGAACACCTATATAAAGTATTTTCATATATCATAAATTAAATTTAAATATTTGTACAATGTCTGTACAGCGAAAGTTTATAAAACGTAAACGTTTATATTTTACTAATTTAATTTTACATATAAAATATCTAAAGCCAGTTCCGCCATTTTCATTTTGATTTTTAATTTTTAAAACAACATGAATTTTATTTGAAAACTTTTCCGCACCTAAATTCGAATTAGTAAGAATTCCAATTTCCGCTGGCTACTGACAGATAAGGAAGTGGCTTTGTTTATATTTACGTTTTATATTTAAACGAAAAGGGTTTATCGTTTAAGACTTCGAGTATGTCGCCTTGCAGAAAACGATCATTTAGGTCAAGGTTTAACAAGGCCGCTAAACGACTTTCAGAAACAAGACTCATTTCTTTATTTCAAAAAACAGCTGCTGCTTAAGAATTCTACGCCTTATCATTGTCATGATTTCATGTTATCTTGCAGGCAGTTGTAATAAATTAGAATGAGGAATTATATTTCCTTCAATATGAAAAGACAAAAAAAAAAAAAAAAAAAATTAATGTATGGAAAAACATCAGGTTTTAATTAACGTTCAGTTTATTATATTTTTGCATTATTATACAGGTTATTTCATTCATTAACCGACAGATTTGTTAAATTATCTTTAAAAATATTTTTTATGCAAGAAATAAATAGTGAATAAACTTCCAAAACATATTTTTTCACCTTCGTAAATATTTGCAGTTTAAAAATAAACCATTCGCGAGTGAATGATTGATTTAAAGCGTAAAATGTGCTTTATAATCAACCATTTTTTTTTTTTTTTAAATTTTATTATTAGTCATTGCATTCAAATATTTCTTTCTGCATTTATAGTTATTTTAAAACATTTTATATGAGTGCATACATTTCATACAATTGATTACACGCGCAATAATTTTTAAGCTATTTCATGCCAAGATTTCAAAATTATTAGCCATCCAGGGGGTTATTGTTTTACGCGGATCACTTTTGGCGTGCCAGATCACTTCTTCATTTTTTATCGTTTGCTTCAATTTTAATTACATTTAGATTAAATATATTCAATTTAATAATTTATCGTTTGCTCTTATTTTAATATTGGAAAAATTTACTATTGTCCATTTCTTGATATTTCATCGTTTACTTTAATTCTTACATTTAATTGAGTAATTTAATAATAATTAGAAAAAAAGCCTTGGGTGGCTAAATCTGTTTTTTCGCAAAATTTTGTATAGAAACATTTTTTTAGATTGTTTTTTAATGATTCATATCTGAAAAAAGTATTAATACACACAGTACTCCTTTGATAAACTGGCATTTCACCATTCTGGTTCTGCCAGTAATCGGCGTTTTTTTACACTGGCAGATAAGCCTTACAGACATTATTTTAAGTCTTCTATCTACATCAGTGGAATAATGTAGACTATCAATGCTAAACAGTACATTTTTTGTCATTATAATTATTTCATGAATTTGACACTTTATTGCGTGTACTGTATATTAAATTTTGTACAATCATTCAAGCATATACTGTTTATATGCGTTATTATCAATGATTTTCCAGTAATCTGGCATTTTGGGTAACCCTGCAGTGCTCTGGTCCGATATCTGCAGGATTACCGAGATTGTTCTACACTTTTAATTAGTAATAATTCAAAATAATTTAAAAATAAATTGCGCATTTCTCTAAGTTGTTTTAAAGCAGGGGTGGTCAACCTATTGCATACCATGCGCTTTTCACAGACGAGTTCAGATGCACCATATAACTTGAGCATTTTTTATACCGCCTTGTGTTCATTGTTAGGGGCTGGAAAATAGAGATAAGGATAAAATTTGCTTTGCTTAAGTGAGGAAAAGTGTAATTAATTCACTCCAGTTTAATGGAGTGGTCGCAGTAGCCTAGCGGTTGTGAATTCGTGTTGGCGTTGCTTCCGTCGAATCGTGGCTTCGAGCTCTGATACCACGAAAGTCCTGATTCATATTAAATCGAGGTCCCGAATCTTCCCGTGGTTTGGTGTGGAAGTTTGGAGAGGGAGCTGCCAGCTCATTAATAGTCCTCGTTACTAGGTTCAAAATTTGAGGTCCTTTGCCAAGATCCTTCATTTTACTTCTTATTGCGACGTGCTAAGCAATCAATCCAATTAATATACTTGTTTCTCAAAAATATCTCGTGATATTTACTTTGTAAAAGCTGAAGCACATACCATTTTCAGAATTTAAGATTTATCTAACATTTCTTCTCTTAATAAATTTGACTGAAACACCACAGTTTGGCCACCCCTGTTGTAAAGTACTCCATTGCAATATCAAGAATTGGTAAATATAGGTAAAACAGTACTAAAATTATTTTCGGAACGATCTTATAAGATAAACAGGAAGAAGTAAGAAATAAAAACAGAAAGAAAACAATAACAGAGAATAATTAATAATCAATGAATAAACGGAAGATTAAATAAATTCGGGATTACATTTTCTCATATCACCTGAAATGTGAAAAAAGCTATTTCGATGGAAATTAAGAAGAATTATTCATAATCGGATCGTGGAGGAAATCTTTTTTTTTTTTTCTTCTCTTTTCTTAATTTCACAATAGGTATTAAATGATAAAGAAGAAATGAAAACAGAACAAACTATTGAACTCGACATTTACGTTTCGAATTCGAAATCAGAAACATTAAATAAGTGTTAGGCTTAAGTCTCTCGCGTTACAGACTTAGTTTAAAGAGGTTAAATAAGGGTAAATAATGAAGGGGATAAACAAAATTCAGCAGGCGTTAAGCAGATAAAAATTAAGTTTAAAATAAGGAAATGATTTTTGGATTTAGTAAAAGAAAGTTCTAGTAGCGATGGGGCTAATTACACCGATTATTTCGAGGAAATGTATATAATGTATAATCATATATGTAAGTAAAAAAAATTTAATCTAGTTTTATTTGAAAATGGACTAAAAGGTATAAAAAAACCTTTTTTAAATGTAAAATAATACATAATAAAGGAACGCTCAAGGCGTGTATTTGAGATACTTAGGCTATAACGGATAAATTAAATACCTCATAACTACCTACTAATATAAAAGATCAAAAGAAGAATTAACGCTTACAATTGTTTATTTATTACTGATGGCCGTATATTAATAACAATTAAATTATTTTTATACTTTTTAGTTCATCTTTAAAATAAAAGTTCGATTAAAATTTTTTTTTTACTTATATTTATTTCTTTTCATGCTTGAAATTTATGATTTAAAAAGCAATTAATTGAGCTATAAGTGTCTTTAAAGTTTCAACTCAATTGGACGTTAAGTGAAAAGTCTTAGCCTCAAAACTCCCCATCCTTTCAGGCCGGCAGTGCTTGGAGATACATAATATTGTATTACCATCGGATTGATAGATGGAGTGGTTTTATTAACGTCACGCTAAAAGCAACACGAAGGCTGTTGGTGATGGACCTCGCAATTTTGAATCTCATTCAAAAGACGAGAACGACACTTCAGTTGGTACCTCTCTCTCCTAACTTCCACTCTACGACAACGGGAGTATTGCCATTGGAGTTATACTTGTATATTAAATTTCAGCTCGATTGGATGACAGGAAGTAGCTATAATTCGAGCAAGCATTTAGAACTGTATAGACATACATACATACATATAAAAGCAGCAAGTTAAATAAAAGCTTGTAGAAATATAATAATTCGGATTAGATTTAATTCGAAATGTAATGACAAAATTAATAATTTACAACAAAATCCGAGTACGTTATATTTATATATAACATATGTACGTAATATGTAAACAACGAAATATTGAACAACACATTTAGAATAATTCTTAATTTTGTCAAATTTTTATCTTTCTACCGAATAAAATAAATCTTTATTCGTGTTTGAAAAACTGTATGTATAAAACGAATTGGAATTTTGTACTTCTAAATATCTAATACTGTGATAAAATTTCACGATTTCAAAAGTTTCGTATTGAAAGGGAAAGTTTCTTTACGACCCAACTCATATTTCCACATTCTTAGAAAAAAGAAGGAAATTCCATTTTACAGGTTTTACACTGACAGCACTAGAAAAAAGAAATTTTTTTAGTAGTTTTTTTTCTTCATAAAAACGAAAACTAGTTTTATGTCCAGTTTTTTTACAAGCACTCTTTCATTCAGCTGTACAAAGAAGAAGGAAAAAAAAAAAAAAAAACCACGTGAAATTCCAAGATAAGCCTTTAAAACTAGTTCTTTTGCAACACTGGGATATCAACTCTTAAGATTGTGCAAAACATTGTTAATCTGGACAATCGGTTATTTTGGTTCAAATCTTCATTTCAATTTCAAAAACCTTTCATCTTTGAGTTCGTAACAAAAACACAGATGTTAAAAAAACTGTCATGTTGGACTCCAGGTACTAATTAAGAAACGCTTATGTTTTGAAATGATTTTAACTACGAACACTTTTGTTTTCAGTGTTTAAGTGGCGTGGCAGTTTTTTTTCGGTATTTTTTGTAATAAGTACTTTTATGTAGATCTCTTTTATTGTATTTTTATAAGATAAACTTCAAGAACAAGTATAGTATTTATTCTAAAATCTCTTTTCAAAAATTTCAACAACACTGATCAATTAAACTATTCCTTAGTGAACCTTTAAATTCTTTTTTCTTTCTTTCTTTTACTCCAATTCTTATGTTACAAATTGAAACAAATTTTATCGTCTCGGATTTTATTAAAAAAATATTTTTCAAATTGAAAAATAAAAAAATGTTCTGTGTTCATGAAAATCGCAACTGTTTATTAATACATGTGCTATTGAACAACTCAGTAAATGCATTCCGTGGAGGATCCTTAAAAAATCGACAGTGGGGCACAAAATTGACGGGAGAGGGGAGTGTCACAATTGTTTTTTAAAAAAAGTTCACAAGACTAAACTGTTTTTGTTTATTTCGTTTATTAGCCATGCTTACTTAGTCCTTAATCAAAAAAATAAACTAAATATTAACTCAAGAATCAAATTCAAATTGAGAACTGAAAATTATATAGTACGATAAATAGCTTGTCCTGTGCTTGGACACAACAAAAGACTTTGAACAATGAAATAAATACTTTTAAATTTGGTTGAGATTTCCTGTTCAGGCATGTTATTATATTTGTGAGTGAAATTACGACAAGGGAGGGGGCATGTACCCTTTGCCATTCCCTGTATCCACACTGAATGCTCGTATTAAGAAACAAAATTAATCCAAAATGAGCTCTTGGAAAGTATTTCAAGATTAAAGAATTACGCTAGTTATTACTTTTGATGCAGAATTTATTAAAAAAATATCACAGCACTGCTCTAAATTTCAATAAGTTACAACTACGTAAATCGCTTAAAAGAGAAACTGGAAATTTGATTATAACAATGCTACTAGACTAGTGTCGCGAGCTCAATGATTTTTTTGCGTAGTTTGTAAAACTGTGATTGGCAACGCCAGTCAAAATCGAGAAAATAAACAAAACTTGAGGAGAATGCGATGTTGATCGTTCGTCGAATACAACAACTAGGAAAACGCTCAAGTTCAGCTAGCTAATACTCATATCACACTCACTCTTTTTTCCGTGTTACTTAACTCTCATCTTTTTTTTCTTTCTCTCACTGACAAATCTCTTTAAGTACATTGATGTGTTTCGATGATGCGCTCAACTGTGCCACCTGCCGTGACCACTGAAGGCACACCTTTTTGGCGAAATGCACATTACTAGTACGAATGCTGTCTGTAGATTTATAAGAGTTGCGAGCAATGGATTCCAAACTAGATTTTAAACATGGTGTTTTTAATATTCTTAAAAAAAACAATCAAATAAACAACTAGGATTCTCAAATAAACAACTAGGATTCTCAAATCAACAAACCTAGGTCTTTACTCTTAATTCAAGAATGTATATAAATAAAAAACAAACAAACCAATGCTTCTATGAGGCAAGAGAGAGAGGGGGGGGGGAGAGTTATAAAGAAAAAAAAATAATAATTTGTTCATCAACCAGAAAAATATTAAGTGAAAATGGCAGTTTATCATAAATAATAATAAAAAAAAAAGTGGAGATTTCTGAATCCAGCTGAAAATATTTGACTGAAAACTGGTATTGCACGCGTTCCTAAGTTAGATAACTACAGTTGGAGTGCACAAAACACTTCAATTTTTAGTCCAAAACTTTCACTTGGATTGAAAAATCTTCACTTTTTTATTATTTATGATGAAGATAAATTATCATTTTCAGTGCATTTTAAATTTCTTACTGGCCGATTATTTTTTTATTTTTATTTTTATTTTTTTACCTTTTCGTTATTTTTTTTTACTTCTTTGGAGCATAGAAGTGTTGATTTTTCTATAAAAAAAATTTTATATGTATATTTTTTCTCCTTTTCTTTAGTCTTAATTTTCAAAAAAAAAGTTTAGAATTTCTTTTTTGTTTGCAGTTTTATAATTGAATATTGTATTGTCATGTAAACTGAGTTTGTTTGCAAAATTTCAATGCTTATCGAGAAGTGGCTGAAACACTGATAAAAGATTTGCGCCAAATTGATACAAAGTTAAAGGTAATAAAAGTGGGGGGGGGGGAATAAAAACTGTCTTTATCAATAATGTTTAAATTAGAAAGTAAATTATAATGAAAAAGCTTCAAAAATTAAACAATGATTCAGATAAAAAAAAAAAATTTGACTAGTGTCGATTAGAACACCTGACAGTTTGATTGGTAACTGATGCGCTGACCACTATGCTGCCTGAGCCGAAACCTTTTTTAAGTATAATGTGGACTGCACGCTAACCACTTGTTAATAAGGCGACCCAAATGGAACAGAAAGTACATTGCCAATTCAGAATAAAATATTGCGTAATTTTACTGACGAACTCAATTGCAACAGCAAGCTTTTGTTAAAAAAAACATTACAAAACCAGGGGCTTGCATTTCAAGAATATTCAAAGGGCATATCAATGAGTTATTTGATTGAAAATTAGAAGTTTGACTGCATGCTAGACTGACACATGCATGTATGTTGGAGATTCTCGATGCGTAGCCTACTTCTCCTTTTTTGACACTGATAAAGCTTATTTCTGCGCGAACAACAGCTCCGGTATGCTTCTTCGTGCTTAGTATGCCAAGCGTGCCAAGGTCTGGCGATTAAATAATTCCCCTCGGCCTTCTGGCTACATCTTTTTTGCTGCATCTCGACATTCCGAAAGGGTGCGACCCTTCGCTCATAAGAAAGTGGAACAGCTACAAGAGCACTTTTGTTTTTCGCGGATTTCTGTTTCGCTGGCTCTCTCATAATCAGAACGAATTAGATGGCAATGGATGATAATAAGAATATGAAAAACTGGTTGGCTGGTGGGTTTCTTTGTAGTAACGCGCTCTTGAATTACGCGAGTGGCATTTGGCTGAGGATTTCGAAATTTCACTCACCATGACGGTCATGGCGGAATTTAAAGTAATAAATCCGCCATGCTCTCTCCAACAACGATAACAGAAGTTAAAATGCTTCAACAACTAACCCAAAGGGGAATCACTCATGGATTGATTGTCTAAGCCACTTCAAAACAAGACCGGGCGAGTTTTCCTCGGACCCAAAGATTGGGAGTTCGAATCGTCGCCGTTGCTCGAGCTTAATCGATTTCCTCCGCTAGGGGATAGAAAAACCTTCCCTTAAGAGGGGCAAAAGCCATATCGCACTGGTAAAGTGGTGACCCAGGACTTGAATAATAGATGGCAGCACAGCCTAGAGCTACTGGTTGCACATACCCCGACGCAAAACATGCCTCTGTGAGTCTGTTGCTCGATTGTTTACAGACGTCGCCCCTCGTCATTTTGAGCCTTTGTCAAGTGACGAGGACGACACCAGGAGCTGGCACCTCCCCCTCCAGACTTCCCAACCACACCAAAGAAAAGCCTTTGAACCTCGAAAGACTTGATGTGCATCAGCAATGCTGCATAATGGCTCTTTAGTGGCATCAGGACTCGAACCCACTGCACGATGGAAACACCGCCGATTGCAAGTTCATGACCATGACCACTAAGCTACTATGGTCACCCCCTTTGTATGTATGGCTAAAAACCCACAACTAATGATGTAGAGCCTATAGCACGTGCATCATTTTCAAGTAGACCCCCCCCCCCCCATCTCAACACTGAACATAATTATAATTTAAAAACCTGAACTTAACAGAATTTTATGATTTAAATTTCCTTTAATTTTCATATAAATACTGTGCAAGATTTAAAATGTGTGAGTGCTCATTAGAAAAAAAATATATATTCACTGAATAGGAAACAATTGCATTTTGTAATGTGGAAAATGTTAGCACTGTTGATGGAGGAGCACAATTAGAGGAAAATATATCAGAATTTTTTTAAAAAAATATTTTGAGAAAAACACAAAAACAGGTATTTTGCTCTACAGCAAGCCCCCCCCTTTTTTTTTTATAATTTTAATATTCGATTTTCCAAAGTTCTATTTATTATAATCTCATAAGCAATAACGTCCATAGAATCAGCAAAGTTTCCTTCGTTTTTTAATAGCAAAATTAAATGTAAAATCTGAAGAATCTTAATGTGTCAGTTACCTTAAGAAAATAGATAATAGAAGGGCACAACATGAAAGAATTTGAAGTACAGCTGAATTTAGTGACAGTCCCTATTATTCCACAAAACAATTTTTGATGGAATCGAGATTCTTTTCTGAGAATAAACAAAATTCGTTTGAAATCTTAACATGCTTCTTTCAATACGAAAATGCAATCTTATAATAAAAATAATAAACCACGCAAGTTTGTCCATGTATTATAATGAAATGATTCGTCTCATACCTATATATATACACACAGGTGTTCAAAATTAAGAGAATTTTCCATTTTGGTCGATTATCTCTAGAACTACTGCACAGATTTTAATGAAATTTGGTGTGTATATAGAATTGATATAATAAAAAAAAAAAAAAAAAAAAAAAAAAAACTATTCAACAATTATAATACATACGCATGGTCATGAGTAACACTCATTGGAGTCGCGAGGTATGAAACAGCAGTTGCAGAATAGAACAAAAAGATGGGTTAATGAGGTATGGTCACCTCTTACAGATATATAGGCCTCGCAACGTGATTTTATGCTAGTAATAAGGGAGTTTATGAGTTCATG
This sequence comes from Nephila pilipes, assembly GCA_019974015.1. Lineage (NCBI taxonomy): Eukaryota > Metazoa > Arthropoda > Arachnida > Araneae > Nephilidae > Nephila > Nephila pilipes. The sequence continues at coordinate 657,836 of BMAW01095505.1, forward strand.
TGGCAATTGGTTCCACTCGTTCAGTAGCGCTGTTATCAGGTCTTGGATAGTTCTCGGAAGGGGTTTGCGAATTGCAATTGCCCTCCCGAGAGCGTTCCAGGCATGCTCTATAGGAATGAAGTCTGGAGATCTGGCTGGTAAATACATACGGAGAATATCCTCACTTTCCAGGAATTCGTCGACTAGAAGAGCTCTATGTGACCGCGTTGTCATCCATTAAATGGATATAAGGACCAAATGCACCCTTGAAAATGCGAACATAGGACTCCAAGACCTCGTCCCTATACCTCTCAGCAGTCGCAGTGCCTCTTTCAAAGGCATGGATGTGTGTGCGGCCATCCATCACGCCTCCGCTCCATAATGGTCAATTTCTGGGACATTGGAGGGCAGGTAGCGGGTCCCTGGTTCTCTCATATGAAAGTATGGCAAAAATCACTGGTTAGGCTGAACCGGGATTCATCAGTGAAGAAACCGGTCACCCATTGATTCATGCTCCAATCTGTATGATCTCTGCATCATTTTAAGCGGACTCTCCTGTTCGCAGAACTGAGCGGGACGCAAACAACAAGTCTGCTTGCAAACAACCCTCTCTCACGAAGTCTTCTACAAACAGTCACTCTTGAAACTCGGATTATTGTGGCTGCATACAACTCATGAAAGACCTCAGAAGTTGTAGCATCCCTGTTAAGCCTCGCTGTGATGGACAAATGGTGATCTTCTCTGGCTGTCAAGGTTGTTGGACGACCTTGCTCAGGCTTTTTCTCAACGGATCCGGTATCCCTAAACTAAAAGTAAACTGTTTCCATAAGTCGGACACGACGCTGGGCGTTAAATTGAATTCTCTGCATATCTAGATTTGAGATTGGCCTGCTTCTAGCCTACCCACAATTCCATCATCTAAACGTTGGTCGTTACTCGCTCTTACTGTTTGAATTTTAATTTAAGCGATATTGCTGCAAAATAAAGCACCAAGAAATTCGTCAAAACGCGCTAGCGAACGAAATGCGGATTTTGGCACGCGCGCTTAATAAATCCTGTTTTTCGACTAGTTCCGCCCCCATACACGTATACACTTATGTATTCGACGTACAAGATTTGCATTTTTGTTTTGAAACAGTATTTTTACATTTCGTTTAATTGTTTTCGTGAAATTCTACAAAATATGCAAATTCTCTTAATTTTGAGCACCAATGTAGTTAAGAAATAAATATCGGATATTTTATCTAAGAGATAGTATATATGAATAAAAAATGCTCAATTAAGCAGTCATTTAAAAGTAAACTAAGCGCAAAATAACAATATTTTTCTTAAATGTGTAAAATAATATACAACTCATAAACGCTTGAGACGTTTAATTAAGATACCTAGGAAAATACCGATAAATTAAATACCATATAGCTACTTCCACATGAAATCAAAATAATTGCTGGCACCTAAAGCTTTTATATATTATTTTACATTCAAATGTTTTTATATCTTTTAGTCTTTATTTCAATAAAAGCTTAGTTAAAAATTTTTTACTTATATTTATTTTTTTAGTCCGAAAATTTAGAAGTAAAACAATTACATAAGCTACATGTGTATGCAAAATTTCAACACAACTGGACGTAGTTCAATACAGGGCCCGACCACCCGCTAAATATTTCAATGTTTGAGTAAACCGAAGTATTTGCATTGTCGTCGGAGTTATACGAGTATACAAAATTACCGCTCGATTGAACTATAGGAAATGAGTTAAAATTCGAGTACAAAGTTAAAACTGGAAAGACATGCATACATATGAACATAGCAATTTAAATAAGAGCTTGTAAAAAATAAGACAATATTATCTTACGCGAAGAGAAAGAAAATGTTTCGGTCATATAATGCTTTTTAAAACATGCAAGGTCACCCATGAATCAACATGAACGCTTCAACTAACTTAGGTATTTAAAATGCTAAAAACTACGTGTCACCAAAACTTACCTTCACCACTATCATTTTAAGATTGTGTGTTGTGATTTGAAATGTAAAATTAGAAGAACTCTTTGAAGGAACAGTGATGCCTTTTCCTCTCCAAGTTTTTCAAATGAAATGCGGATGCAATGTGAATTAATATTTAAATATCTCCAACATCTATATCTAATCCCAAGTATGCAATTAGCATTAATTTTAAAACGGAAGTTGTTTCGAAGATTCTCACATAACTTTAAATGATATTTAATTATGCGTTTAGGAGATGTTTTTTCCCAAAGTTGACTTCTATGAAGGAGAAATATTTTGAAACAATTCTGATTTTCCAAATTTATTAATTTAATGTCGTACAATTACGCAGCGTTTTTAGCATGAAGTGTGATTCAGAAAATGGATCTAATCAATTAAAAAAGGGTTGTCCAGAAAATAAGAGTACTTAGCCCCTTACGACTCAAAGAGAATTTTTTTCCAACATAGTTGGTTGCAATGCTTTCCAGTTCAAGATCTTGAAAGTACACAATACGCAATTCGTTTGTCTCAATGGGTTGAAAACTCTTGTTGTGCCGAGTTGAAACGAATATCTCGATCACGTATTCCCTCTAAATTTTCTCAACGGGAGAAGCAATCAATGTCGAGCGGTACAGAGAAACCTTAATAAAATTGCGGAGGGCAATAATTTTTTGATTGACTGATTGTTAATTAACGTCGCACTTGAAAACAACACGAGGGTTATTGGCGACCTCGCAATTTTGAATCTCGATCAAGTGATGACACCTGAGCTGGTACTCCTTCATACTTTCACACCATGCTAACAGGTGGACTTGGAGTCTCGAAAGATTTAACTTGCATCAGTGGAAGAGGATACAGAACAAAAGAGGGGGAATGTGCACGAAGACAGCATGTTTGTTGTGTGACAATACGTGTCACGAGCTCAATTATTCCTGAATAGTTTGTTAAGCTGCGATTGGAAACGCCAGTTGAATTCGAGAAAGAGAACAGAACTTGAGAGCATGGCGATACTGCGAATGCTTCGAATATAAAACTGTCTACAGAAAGAAATTAACCCACCTTCTGATTTGGAACTTTGAACCATTTACCTTCTAAATGATCAATAAACTGTTATGAAATCTTAAAACTTTCACAAACTTAGAATTTGAAGATCCATAGAATACAACAATACACGTCTCACACAGCCAACATTGCAAAGCAATTCTTAGAATCATTCGGCAAGAATATCATCAACCACCCCCTCACAGCCCTGAATTGGCCCGATCAGCTTTTAATCTTTTCAGCTCTGTAAAGTTGTTTAAGGGGAGAAAAAGGATTTCTACCGCCGATAAGCTCCGGAGTGCTGTCAAACAATGGGCCAAATAGGTGGAGGAGGATTGTTCCCCCCTCCCCAAAGGTATGAGAAAGCTCCTCCTTCGGCATACAAAATGCTCTGTGAAAGAAGACGCCTTAAAATAGTGTTTGATGTATGTATATGGATTTGTAAATGTCTTAAAATATACTACCTTCACGATTTTAAGAAGCTGAGAGCTCTTAATTTCTAGACATTCCCCATAGATCATAAGTAAATGATGAAGTTAATTCCTTACAAGTACTTCACTTTCAATATACCTCGTGAGGATTTGAACGCTCAGATGAGCCAGTTGGGTAGCAGCTTTCTGTGCATGATAATTTTCGATGGAATCACGTTCAAACTAAGACTGTCAACTACGAAACTGACGATTTTGCTATCAAGAGAGCGCAACTCGGGAATATAAGTCAGTCTAAATTGTTTATTGCCATTGATGAGCAGGTTAAAAAGTACCTGTTTCTGACTGCAGAGTTGCTAAGGCAAGTTGGTGCTATTTTATTCGCTGCCATCTGTGAACAGGAGTCAAATTTGTCGTTTTGCGGCGAGTTGTCACCATCTATGAGACGGATTCACTTTATACACTGGAAAACCAGCAACAAAATTAACTATGGTATGTTTCCAATGAATTTGTTCCAAAGAAGGCGAAGACGGTCCCATCGGACTAAAAAGTCGTGACAGGTTTTTTGAGATTTGAAGAGTGTCATTCTCATGGACTTAATAGGAAAAAGAAAAACGACCGTTGGACTATAATGTTACCATGTGTTAACTGATTCCTCATTCCAGTATTTTTTTGAACCGCTCTCTCAGTTCAATTCTAGTTCAACGGCAGCGATATTTTCCCCACCGCATCAGGAAATAGGTCAGTTGACCATGAGAGCCAGTGGCGTTTCGAACCAATAATCTTTGAACCTCAAAAAAATTGTCCGGTCGCTTTTACAGTGTTTTTATCAACTAAACCAAAAGTGATTCCCCATCGAGGTAGCTTTTACAACATTTTAATTTCTGTTGTCGTTTAAGAGGACCACTACATGTTTCCCTTCAATATCATCAAGATGATACGAAGATGAACATTCTGAACGATATTTGTAGAGAAAGTTGTTTTTCAACCATTATTGCAGTTGATACACATCCTCCCTTGTTGTATTGAGTTTTGCTGTGAATAGTTCCCATTTGATGTCACTGGCTGTCTCGAGTTGAGATAGCGGGTCTGTTTGCCGCGTGCGCTATTTGCCAATAATTCGCAAGTTGTGATTTATGTGCGGTTGTATTAGACATGTAGAGGCAACTGGTGTTTTAATCCTGTCACATGGTTTAGAAAAACTCTGTGGCGGGGTTATACTTGTTTTTTGCAGTACTCTTATCAACTACACTAAAAGGGATGCTTGCCCCTACGAGCTAGTTTACTAAACCATTTTTAACTTCCGTCGTCGTTGTTGAAGAGAGCCTCCACACTATAAAAATGACGAAAGCCTTTTTTCACAGACTTCAGAATTGAACTTAGTATAACTTCATTATAAAGAGTTTCACTCGTACAAGAAAAAACACCTTCAATTACGAGTAAAAATTATGTCGCAGGAGTAAATAACTAAAAAATTTCATCAGTACAATAAACACTAAGCAAATGGGGGGAAAAAACCCAGAAATACATTACTTCAATCTAGCTAAGCTATCCAAATAACTATTTAACCCCGTCTCCGTATAGGGAAAAAAAATCGCATCTTTGTGCTTGCTTTGCGCAGGAAAGCATGAAATGAACGCAGTTTCTCTGAGAGTATTACTGCTAACGCCAGTCTCATCATACTCTATTGAAATGTCATCTGGAGCATGCGTGCCACGAGAGCAGCTGCGTGCGCTAGACACAAAAGAAATCCTCACAGTTCTCTTTGCTCATCGAAGCAGAACATCGGTTGACTTTTTATGAGCAGAATCATCTCGGTGACGTCATTCAGAATGACGGCATACCCGAATGCCCCGAACACACAAAAATATTTTTGTTCTGGAGAAATAGGTTTCCTTTCTGGAAGGAATTTTTGAAAGAATGGTCAAATCGTTGCCTACATCATCGGTGGAGCGGAAAAGCAGCAGCTTAGAAGGTTTTAAGCGAAAACAGAAGGAATGAATCTGCCGTGTCTCTGTGGATGGTAGGCAACTATTTATTAGCTGGTAAATATGCAAAGTTGCACCAGATCGTTCTGGAAGAATTGGAAAATTAAACCATGTCTTCGAAAAGGTTACTCTGAAGAACACCATAAAGAATGTCTTTTTTTTTTTTTTTTCATCTTTCAAGGCGAAGCTTGAGTTTTGTTATGTAAACCATGAAGGATTTTTTTTAAAATAATGCATAATTCATGCGCATGAATTAAATACGGTGGATTTGAAGGTTACATGTCTTTCTCTTAAAATTTTTTTTTTACCTTGCGAAACATGAGATTGACAAGATTTTGAATTGTTTACTGATTTTTCTTTTTGTCTATTTGAAACTTAATTGTTTCGAACCATTTCAAAAGTCCTGATAACATTTTCTAAATCCTTTTCATTCCTAAACATAATTAATTACTGACAAGGTTGGAAGGGTTTCGCATAATTCGGGCAGCCTCCAGCACTTCAGCAACAAGAAAACTATCAACAAAAAGAACGGCCGGAACCCGTAGGTTCTAACATTCTAATCCAGCATATCTTCTGAGTTTTGACATTCGTAAGTCAGCGAAACTGGTATGGTCTAAAAAGTACCCATTCCGACAACTCATCTATTTATTATACAAAATCAACAAATTTAAAGATTTATGCTTATGATGAAAAGCACTTTTAACATAACGTAGAAAAAAAAATGAGAAATGACATTTACAACTAATATTCAAAATGTCGCCTTTTTCTTGGAGGTAAAGCCGAACTCACTAGCTCATATTTTAAGAAACACGTTTCAAGGTAGTGAGAGGCTGTATACTTTGAATAACGTCAATTTTCAGATCATACATTATTTGAGGATAATTCTCATACATTTTGTTTTTTAAATACCCTATATGCAAAAAGACGGGGTAAATGAGCGAGAGTTGTTCTTTGGCGCAATAGCCGAATCTGGCTATGTTGCGCCAAGCAATGTGATCTGCAATTTAGACGGTTGAAAAAATGGGAAGAAAGATAAATTAGTAGGCAGAAGGGTCGAAAATAGAAACGTATCGTTTGAGTATCTTGGGGTTGGGGGGGAATGCGTCACCCGTGTTTACTAAAATATTAAGCTGTATAGGAAAGTAAAATGTACTTCGGGATCATTTTGATCGTACTCTTCGATTTATAATTAAAACAGTAAGTAATTCGATACATTAAGTAAGTTAAGCAATTACAGATTTAAGTAATTAAATTTCAAGTAAGTTTTAAAATTTGCTTATATACATTAAAACTATAATATCGCAACTTAAATATCACACACACATAATTTATATTCAAACTCAACTTTCCATAATATTTAGTTAAAACAGAAACATTCTATTATGTATCTCCTAAAAATATTAATTTATTGACACAGGAAAGTAAAATTTTATAAACACTTCCCTTATTTTTCTTTTCTTTCTAAAACTGAATATTTCACGTTTAATTTCAAAATTTTGCGAAATAATGGATCGAACATTCATTACATAAATCATAATGCAGAGAAACAAATGATTTCGAATAAGATCACTGAACGTGTTTCTTATATATGCAGAATTTTTTAATAAGACTTTAGTTCACATTTAGTGTTGCTGAGATACCATCTAGAAGATAATAAATCCATATTTTAGTCTGTAGAACATAATGACACACGCAACTGTTACACAAAAAAGTGATTTCATTTGTTACGTTACCGAAAACAAAAACTGTCCTGTACACAAAATAGGAATACATTTTCACAGCAGCAGAAATTGCAAAATTTGAATTTAGAACAGAGCAATTAGCATATTTCAAAAGGTGAAAAGGAAAGAAAAAACGGAGTGCTTAAAAATTAACAAAACCGAGTTACTAAGGTGTGGCAACAGGTTAGAACAATGGAAAAACTAGCACTTTTGTCCAGTCAGAATCAGATCAGTTTTATTCTTTTTTAACCACGTAAAACTGAATAAAAAAAAGCTTAACCATGGTCAACATCCACTTTTTTTTTATTTGTAAAAGCAGCTAACTAGCATTGGTTCTTTTTATATGTCACGTGCGTTTATTTTTATTTTTCTTTATGTTATTCAAGTTTGTGACCACAAACATAATCGATAAATGTGTACACAAAAGCAAAAGAACAAAAATGGTTGCGTGAGTTTACATTAAAAAAAAACAAGCTTGCATTTTTCTGCTCAAATACGCATTCATGCTTTGCTTATAAAAGGAGTTGAATGACTGACCCACGGCAGTATCACTGACAAATAAAAACAAAGATGCATGTATTAAGGATGAAAAAAAATATTAAGAAATTTATCCAAAAAATATAGTTTAAGAATCATTAACAAAAAAGAAATTCATATGAAACTAAAGTTACTGCCTATTTCTCGGTTATTACAAGAAACACATGAAATAACCAGCCTATGATGAAGCATATCTCTTGATGAATAATAATTCGGTTTTTTCATAGAATTCAAAAAAATACATTAAAATACAGCTTTTTAAAGTTAGTATAATAAAATCAAGCGTTACGTTTTTTAAACCCACAAAACATTTTTAAGGAATAGGAATGATGAAATTGGAAAAAAAAAATGCTTCAAGCACAAAAAAGTTACATTTTCTTTCCTTTTATTACTAAAACCTATTTATACAACTATAGGATGACACATTTATTAAGCATATTTCAGAAATTCTACAAATGCATTTTTTCAATTGCTTACTTTTTGAAGCTCTTTGACTAATAAATTTGTCAGAAAATGAATTATTAGTTCATAGATATACGATATAAATGAAATAAATAAATTTTAAATTTTATTACTGGATTGAAAATATAAGAATTATTTTGTGAAAGACACAGGTAGTTGAAATTGAAAAATATATTTCTATCCCTGTATACGTGGATGGAAGTTAATTATTGAAAATATCTTGCATCAAAAAATATGAACGAGGTACAAAATAATTTTTTCATTTCGTGGTAACTAATTGTTTAACTGACGATCCGAATACAAATGAGAAATTTGAAATATCTTACTGAGGTATTTATTAAATACTAATCTGTATCTTAAGGAAAATAGAAATTGTTCAGATTCAAAAATAAGTTTTCTTTTTTCATGTTTAAAATCTGTATTGTGTGTTCTCTATTTTAATCTTCAAGTTAAAAATAAAAAAGGTACACTTAAAAATCAAGAAAAATAGACTATACAAATTTATTTTCTGGCAGAGAACATTTAAAATTCGCTACCACAGTTTCCTCATAACCGTAACAATAAATCGACGTAAATAGAATAAAAGATTATACACAGTTCAAGAAGATTTAATAATTTATTGTAGAGCTTAAAAAAGAAAAGAAAAATGAACAGAAAACACAAAGAACTTTTTCCTTCTTGCTGTTTCCTCGACTCGAGAGGCAAAAGCCGTAGATCGCCTGCAAATGGAAACATTCGACAAACGATTTTATCGCCTACACAATGGCACTCCATTTTGCTAAATGACTTTGACACATTTTCTCAAACGATTCTTTCGGAAGCTCTAAGAAAAACGAAAGGTTTTCTTCCGGAAACAGTAGGAATAATTTAGGTGTTACTTATTGAAGAACACTTCCCTCTTTTTGATGAGTTTTCATTTCAAACGTTGAGGGGAAAGGAATATTAAGATTTCTTTATTACATACAGAAAAGCAATTTTTGGAAACATTATGCTCTTATAATGAAAAACAGAAGCAATTTTGGGTTGGGTTAACATCTAGATATTTTATTTCAATGGATTTCCTGTAGCAATCAATCTATACATAGAAAGTTAGTCAACATAACGATTATTACCAAAATATTTTCATAAAAATATCCTGAACATGATTTGAAAACAGGAGAAATTAAGTATAATGTACTTTTACGCAAAACAAAGACTTTTTTTTTTCATCTCAAACCACAAGGATTTGTTTATAATTCTTGAACCAAAAAAAATTTTTTAAGCATTATTTTTTAAATCTTTTGTTTGGAATTATTGAACTTAAAGCTATTTTCATACGAAACGAATCATTCAAAGTAATTGTCTAATAAGTTATTTTTGCTTCGCGATAATTTATTGCATCACATTAAGATATTTGAAGTGTGTGACTTCACAAATGAATCTTATTATTAATTCAGAATTAAGTTCAATTTAAAATAGATATTTACCTGCAATAGGCTTTAAATGAGTTTTTAGAATGTTCACGACTGAAATTTGATGAATTTTTTAATTCAGTCAAATTATATTATACATCATAAAAAGGAATTTATTGTGGTTTGTCGTGCAAATGAATAGATAATTGGAGATTCTTAATGCAAAGGGGATGAGAATAGAAAAATTGGTAGAGAGCAAAGAGAGTGAAATCCTTTTTTTTTTTCCTGCAAAGGAATTTTTAGGTAGATTATTAACAATCAAAACGAAATCATTTGTTAACGGAATTTTTAAATTTTTTAAAATTAAACGATAATAAAAATTATAAATGTAATCTCTCAAGTGATTTTGAAATAAAAATTATGTTTTCGTTTTTTAACGAAAATCAAAACAGATACAAAGTATAATAAACTTAAAGGAATCTACCCATCTCCTTTACAAACAATCTCTCAAAATGGACCTCTTTAAATAAATTAAAAGAGATTCAAACTTTTTAATATTTAATTAGCTTTTGTGAAACTATTGACGTGAAACTAATATAAATATATATTCTAAAAATCTCTCTCACATCCTTATTAAGATATTTCAAGAGTTTAATTTTTTTTTTTTTTTTTGCATAAGTGATAGCCATAAGTACCCATAGTCAGATCTATAATAATAATAAAAAAATACATTTAACGCTGATATAATTTTCACTATCATTTTTCTTTGCAGAGCAAAAAATTGTGATTGTTATTATGATTCCAGATTTTGTTTTTATGTAAAGATCCCCTTTTTAAGATCTTAAGAAAATTACATTTATCCAGAAAATATTGTTAAAGGAAACTTCATTTACGGAAAATCTGTTTAAAAAGTATCTTATGCTATTTTCATTACAAAGATATCGAGCACAATAATAAAAAATAAATTCCCAATTTTGATTACTCAAAGCAATATGATTCAATCGCAGTTAGTTAAACAATTTGTCAATGTTCAACAAATCGAAATTACAATTGTGAAAATACAAAAAGGATATAACTCAATGGTCATGAAGATTGGGAGTCTTAATTAAGAGACGAGTACAACACCTGAGCTGGCACCCCATTCTCTTAATTTCCACATCATCCACACTTGAGGAAATTGAGCCACAACGGATTTAAAGGGCTGGATGGATTCCACTTCACATTGAGTGCTGTAGGATTTTAGTTGTGAGTCTCCATCAAAAATCGCTGCTTAAAAACTGAAAGGTTGTTTGGTTTGATACGAAATAAGGGTACTAGTGCCTCGCCTCACAATTCAAAACCACTGTGAAGGGACGAGGACGACATCCGAGCTGGTACAGCAGTCTCCAAGCTTTCACATCATGTCATGCGAGGATTTAGAGACCCAATTTGGTTTGACATGCATCAGTTAATTATTCCGCAAGACTTATTTTTGGTGAAGTGAGTGACGGTGAAGTTTAAAGGCACAAGATATCGTTATGCTGCGCCAAACAAGGTACAGCTGTGATCTAGCTATGTGAAAAAAAATCGAAAATCAAAAATCGTTGATAAAAAGATGCAAAAATCGGTTGACAAGAAAGATGGAAAGTAGAGAAGAATTGCTAGAGTGTCCGGGACGCGTAACCGGTGTTTACCAAAGACAATAAAGCCCATGGGAAAGGAAAAAGATCACTGAGTGCCTCGGGTGAGTGGTGCACATACATACCTAAAAAAAGGAAAGCCCCTGAGAGAATTTTTTTTTTTTTTTGGTGGAAGACTCATACTTAATACTCGACTAATACATCTCCGACCACTCAACTCGCGAATTCGTTAGGAGCATTTTGTACTGAAAGATTTATTAGCATCGTCCTTAGAAAGTTGACACATTCTTGACGTAGTAAAGTAGTGTGAATGCTTACGGAATAAAGTACTAGCTCTGATTTGTTTGAAAAAGAAGAGGTGCATCGAGATAAACTTAATGTAATATTAATAAAATAATAGTTGAACATTTTTAAGCCGAATTTCACAATACAATGAAGGTACAGTCAGACCTCGTTAACTCGCGATCCATGATTTAAGTGAGTCGCTTAACCGAGAGTTTAAGTGAATCGTGGCTTACAGTATTAACATGAATTGAGCGATAATATAAATTCAAACATCGATGTAAATTATGAGCATCACGTTTACACTCTTTCGACATTGTTTTTTATTGTTGTAGAAATTACTTATACAATAGAAAAAAAACTTTACAACACTTAAAATTCGATCTATAAAATGGAATGAATATACGGCTAATCTCACTGAACGCGAGATTTTGAAAATAATCTCTTACAAAAAAAAAAAAAAAAAAAAAAAAAAAACGCTTCACTTTTTAAGAAATGGGGATCAAATCTAAAAAAAGATAAGTAAAAAGTATAAAAATAATCGACCATTTAAATTCAAACTTTCATAAAATGCGTTCTCAAAGAAAATCTTTTGTTCATATCCGCTTTGTCGGGTTTTCATCTTCCCTCTTTTGTAACGGTCACTGTCTGCACTTAATGATCAAATGGAGACTAGTGATTTCTGGTTTTGTATAAAAGATTTCTACTCTACCCCCGTGCTTCTTTTTAACGCAATTTAGATGCGCAAGCACTATGTTTTTTTTCCGGAGTTTCTAATTTCTCTTATCACTAATATTCGTTTGCTATAGGAAATCGGAATTCCATGCTTATCCCCCGAGAAATAAAATAGGAACGAAAAAAAATGTATTAAAGCCTGCACTTAGCTGGAAGTCATGACATCTGGAGGAAAAAAAAAAAGGAATAATTGGAATCTCATAAAAAAGGGGAGGGGCATAGTAAAACCACTGTATTTTTCACGAATGACAATTTTCAAAACTTATTCGAAAATAAACACGAGCGCCATTTTCCACGTAAAATACTTGTCATCGTTTTCTAGCTTTTGACAGTCCATTTAAGGTCATTCCTTTTACAAACGAAATCGAAGTTTTATGGACTGCTATCAAATTCTAACAACCAGTAGCGAGTATTGTATCGCATTGCATTGACCCAGTTGTAGCAGAGGTCATCACAACTCCAAGACAAACAAAAAGAATACTTGAGATCTCTTTGTGCAGAATTTCGAACATTCTGAGTCGCTTTCCAAGACCTGAAAACGATGCTTTTGGCTCAATTAATGCATAGATGGTTGAGAGGGTTTGGAGAATAGGGCCATCTTTTATTTTCGTGCATTGTTTCGTATTATTTGTTTACTCGAGAAAGCCATTTCACAAACGGTTACTCTCACGAAGAAGAATGAAACTTCCCATGATTCCATCGAGTGACTGGAATTCGGAATTTTTCTTAGAACAAACGTTTTAAACGAAATCGGAAGTTCACCAGGAGAATTTAAATGCTGTATATATCTCTAAGAAAAAACATTCTGCTCCAAAATATGCTCGACTTCATGTTTCTTATCACTTGTCGTCATGCATTATTCTATTTGCACAAAAATAATAAGAAATGGGATTTCCCATAAGCTCATAGCTTTAAATATATTCGTTTCGCGGAAAATTTTAATAGAAATGTTAAAAAAGAAACTTTATGTTTCTGTAAAGGAAATAATACAGTAATAAATGCAAGATAACTTATCAATCCAAACTAATCTCAAAATATTGCTTTTCTTAGAAATAACGAGTTCTAAATTCTGAACAAGTTTTCAAAATGCATTCAAAATTTAGAATTCACTACATTTAGGGAAAATAAAACTTTGGATTAGTACCTGACTGATATGATCCCCTGCGAATTCAATTGTTTCATTTCCTTGATTACGAAACGTTCGTTTTCCCATTAAGGGCAATAAGTAACTATAATGAAACCTGAAAACTAACGTGCAGCAATACCATTAAATTAACAAATTTAAAAAAAAATTAGGTCACGTTTTAAAAAGTATTGTCTTTATTTCTCAACTTCGTAACTAGTTAAATGATAAGAAATATCTAAATCAATGAAATACGAGAACGCAGAATATGCAAAATTTACAAATAAGAAGTATATTAATTTCAAACTCATATGTATAAATTCTGATGAATATATTCAAACAGTAAATAACGAATAAAATTCAAAAGTAACAAATAAACATTCATGAAAAATACAACCCCACCCCCCAAATTACTTTTAAACTAAACAAATTTTTCAAAAATAGTTGAAACATTTAAATCCTGAAAAATTTTCGCAATATTTTTACTAAATCATAAAGGAACCAAAGTCATTCACAAAAATAAAAAGAACGAAAACAATTATCATTTATTCACCAAGAAGTAATTATTTTTTTATCGTAAATTTCATTGTTCGTTTGATGTTTTCTAATTCAGATATTAAAAAAAAAATAATAACTTAATGCTACTTAAGAACAATTTCAAGGTCAAAATTAATCCTGCGTTTATCAGATCGACCTTAGAAAAAGTAAATACGATAAATACCTATGTTGAGGAAATAAAAATGTATGTAAATCAAATCGATTCGAACACATTAATCGTCAGTAATCTTTCTTAAGAAGGTGTAGTTAAAGCCGAAACGCGCCGAGAGACAACTGATTGAATTTGACCTTTGAAATGTTTAACGGTCATTTATTTCGAAAAGGCAGCCGATCGTTCGATTGTAACCAGTTTTGTAGACGAACAGAAAAATGAGAAACTCCCTTGTGTTAAATGGTGGGTGTTGGAAAATAACCGAAATGTTTCTTGTACAACATTTTATCGTGGGAGGGATGTACCCGCATTTATTAGAGATGAGCTTTTCGAATGAATTTTTAGTAGAAAATTTCATCATGACACTATTTGCATTAATATTTTTAATTTTATTCCTTAGTAGGTTTGAAACTGCGATTTCAAAATGCAATATTTTCTTAAATTAACGATAAAGAATGATAATAATGAACGCAAAGGAAAAATATAGAAACACTTTTTACAAGTGTTCAATACAACTTCTTTTAGTTACAGCGTGTATGATACCAATTCGATACGTAAACCCCTGCCAAACACGTTGTAAAGTGTCAGTGGCAATGGATTGTACAGCAGCAAAAATCAGTTGTTAAAGTTCACATAAATATGTCGGTAATGGTGGCGCATTCACTCTTTCTTCAAAACGACCCTAAAAGAAGAAATCGCATGGGTATCATGCGATTAGACTTGGGAATTGCATATCAGGTGACTTAGGTGGCCAGCTGTGTAACATCAAGTCATCTGACCCACTGCGACCGATACAATTGCGATATAGCTCCGTGAAAGCTCAAAAAACAGCTTCAACCAAGAACACACGAAGGCCAACTATATCTCTCACAATATAAAACTTCCACAGTTTTCTTTTGTATTTATGTATTCTTATCATTCTGAGTCTTTTATTTCTGGAAATAAGGAATTTTGAAATCGGGTGAATCATTTGGAAGATTCCAGCATTTTTATGCTTTTTTTTTTTAAAATCAGTGCAATCTAAAATTGAGCAAACAACTGTGTTACCGTCTCACTAGAAGCAACACGAGAGCTATTGGCGATGGACGTCGTAACTTTCAACTTCAGTCAAGTGATGAGGATGACACGTGATCTCCAAACTTCCTCGCCTCATCAACGAGAGGACATAAGACCACGACAGATTTAACGCGCATCAGCCCCACTACATAGAGGATGCAATCTAAAAAAATAGAACATCTGTATCCAAAAAAATGTAAGTAAAAAATACTTTTAAAAACTGCAAGTGAGGAAAGTGAAATTGCATTTTTGGAACAAATAGGTAACCGCAACCGAGAGAGGAAAAAATCTTTTGCATTAAAGTGGCCGCGGTAGCCTAGTGGTCACGGTTGCGGACTCAAGGCCGGCGGTTTTCGTCGAGTCGTGGGTTCGAGCCTTGATGTCACAAAAGACCCGCTGTGCAGCTGGGCTGATGCATGTTGAATCTGTCAAAGCTTAATCTTCCCCGTTTGCGTGTAGTGTAAGTTTGGTGAGAGAGACGCGAAATCGAGTGTCGTCCTTGTCACTTGATCGAGGTTCGTAATTATGTGGCCCGTTTGCCAATAGCCCTTGTGTTGCTTTTAATGCAATGTTTATGAAACCATTCAATCTCTTGAGTTAAAAAATTATATCAGAATGAGTGATAATAACTTCAAATGCAACAAAATAAATGAACAATTAAAAACCTGCTAAAACATATACTAATTACACACACAAATTTATAACCATTGACTGAGATAAATACTGTTCACGTTTATACGATTCAAGACTCTTTCATTATTGAAGCAAAACTGGAACAAAAACATAGTAAAAAAACTGAAAGTTTTGAAATGAAATAGACTTATTACTTTTGAATTATCATTCTATTAATACTCAAATATTGAACAACGTCTAAGATTTCGTTAGTGAATGATAGTGAAATTTAATGGCGCAAGAGGCAGATTTGGCTATGCTGCGCCAAACAAGAAAGGTGTAACTGTGATCTAGACGTTTGAAGCAATTGAAAAAAAAGGAGATAAAAATTTGTGAACAAGAAGGATTGCTAGGATATCAGGAGACGCGTCACCAGGGTTTACCACAAACAGTAGAGGAAACTATCATTAGGGGGCCTCGAGGTATGATTCCCGTACCTACTACAAGAAGGAAAGCCCCTAAAGACTTAAGATTTCGTTAAAAGTAACACTGCAAAATTCAGCTCACAATTCGCACACAGTGGAATACAAATTGTGTGTTAAAATGAGGATGTGAATCGTTAAACGTCTAAAATAGTTTTGTTAACCATGCGTTGGATTGTTTATTCCAATGGAATGCAATTTTAAGGAATTGACAAATATTACTCACCCTCTGATTCATTCCGGAACGAAAATAGGAAGTTGAGCATCTTGGCGCTTTCTTTTCAACATTTCAACTCATGCATGATATTTACTTCGTTTAGTGCCCCCATGAAGTTTATGTCCTTTTTACTAACTAAGCCACTCGTTTCATTTTTATTATTTACGACAATTTTCAAAAATTTATTTGATACAGAGAATTTTTTAAGACCATTTGATATCACATCAAGCGAAAAGGGGAAAAAAAATTAAATGTCCAAACGCATGCTCACAAATTTGCTTTTATAAATACTGTCTAAAGAAAAAAAAAAAGTTTTAATTCGTAATATTTTCTTTTTACGCATGCGAGAGGGGGAAAAAATCCATTTTTCAGACGATTATTAAACACAAATAATGTCATTAAAAACCCATTTTCAAACTAAAAAAAAAGGGGGGGGGAATACTAAGAATGTTTCAAAGAAAAACGAAAAGTAAAAACCATTTGATTTCCCTCAAATACAAATTTCTCATGAAAAGTAAAAATCATTTGATTTCCTTTTAATACAAATTTTAGTGTTTTTTTACGCGTTAATAAAGATATTTTCGTCGGCTGAGGTCCATTTACCTGGAAAATCGTTTGACACAAACAAAAACGTAAATAGAATGAAAGAAAGAAAAAAACTAAATAAGAACAAAAATGTCATCGAACGTTAGCTTTTCACATTGAACCAAATCCTCTCCAGCCAAGATGAGCAACGCCTGTCGACTCCAAAATTTGCCGTGACGATCACTGAACGTCACAATTCATTAATTTCTTCGGTAAAAGGCAGACGCTTCGAACAATCGGTTCGAATATGTTATTTGCAGAAGGCATAGGTGGTCAAGTAGGCCAAACGGTAAGCAAATAGAAGACGACGTAGTTTGAGCAGTGGCTCACGCTGTCGCAATGGCTGCTTTTGACATTTTTCATAAAGTTCAATTAATCAAACGATATTTCAACTTAGTTTTCAAACCTCTTAAATCCCAAGACACCCAAACTGGGTTACCTTTGTAAAATCCATGTAATATTAAAAAATATTGTTCACTGACATTAAAAGTTTGGGGAAAGACTGTTTAAATAGTCCTTTGAGAGTTGTACTTGTGAAATCTACTTGTGTACTCCTATACTTGAGAAGCCAGTTGTATTCCTATATTTGAGAAGCCAGTTGTACTCCTATACTTGAGAAGCCAGGGGCGTTACGAAAAATTTTTCATGCGGAGGAGTGTATGTGGCTGGGTGGGGGAAGTCTCTAATTTCAATTCATATCTGAAAATCAATTTTAAATTTCATTGTTTATTTTCAAGGTGAAAAGAATATACGGGATTTCAAATATTAATTTTTTCTGAAAAAAAGCTGTATATAAATTTCAGTTTTAAGATTTCAAGATCCTTATGTGGGTTTAAACCCCCATATCCTCCCCGCTGCTACGCCATAGTGTAAAGCGAACACATCATAGTTTAAAAGTATTTAAAAAAGCGCGAGAATTCGTCAACATAGGAAATAGTGTATTTTTTTACTGAGGAAATTAAAGAAAGATAACTACTTTGGATGTCACACACACGCATTTTAGGTTAAGATATATTTAATTATTTTAGAGGAATTTTAAAGAATTTTAGAGAATATTTTGTTGAAAATTTTTTTGTTTGAAATTGCAGGTACTCCATTCCGTGTCTTGGGACTGAACGTTGCCATAAGTTGCCATATACGCACAATTTTAAAATAAATGTAATATGAAGAGGAAAAAATTGTTATTCATGATGAAATTCATAAAAGAAATTTATGTTTTGAAAATGTAAGTAAATGTCACATTTTATGCATCTTAAAGTGTATATATTTACGAACCAATCCGCTTGTGAGTGGTTTAGCTCAAAGTACTGGTGCCCGAATCAAATGTACTCTTAATTCGAGCAGTCGATTCAAAAATCTATCAGCGATACTTTGGCGATATCAGGCAAAATTGGCTGTCAAAATTCTTAGATTTTGGGGAAATTTTTTATTTTTCATGTTTGACGCACGTGCTATTTTTGTGAGCCGACAAACGGAAAAATGGCGCCACCGCAAGAGAAATTATTCTCTGGTATGCAGAACACGAAACCGTAATAAAAGTGCAAAGAATGTTTCGAATTGTTTATAAAAGAAATCCAACTGATGCTAAGAGCATTAAAAAATGGCAAAAAACATTTCTCGAAACTGGAAGTGTGCAGAAAACCGGAGGTTATTGGCGTTCACTTTCTAATGCACGTGTAAAAGATGTTTGACAAGCTTTCGTTTGGAGCCCTCGTAAGTCGATCAGGAAGACAGCTTCTAAATTAATTCATAATGTGCTTCGCGGAAAACTGAAGCTGTATACGTTCAAAATGCGAATTGTGCTGAAATAGCAACCGAATGCTGGGTCACAGCGTGTTGCATTTGCAGTAGAGATGTTATCTCGCATCGAAAACGAACATGATTTTCTAAACCACAGTAATTTTTTCAGAGGAAGCAACATTTTATGTGAGCAACAATGTACATAAGCACAACTGTAGAATTTCGGTCTCAGAAAATCCCCAAGAAGCACGGGAAGTGGAAAGAAACGATCTAAAAATCAATATGTAGTGTGCTCTTTCACATGATATAGTCATAGGGTCGTTTTTCTTTTCTTCAAACTTTACATGGACATGTTGCAAATTTACGTAATACCTCTAATGCAACATTTACAACCCATTGTTATATTTTAACAAGATGAGGCCGCTCCTCAATTGGCCCTGATGTTTGAGCCTTTTTCACGCAACTTTTCCCAATCGATGAATAGGACGCGGAGGCTCAATTGCCTGGCTTCTAAGATATCCATACTTTACTTCACTGGATTCTTCTTTTGGGGGCTACGCCAAAGTCTACTCAGGGTAGATCCTTGATGTTGAAGACCTTCGTGCCTCAATAATCTCTGCTATTGCTACTGTAACTATAGGAATACTACAGCGGACATGACTGGAACTGGACTACCGGTTGTACATCCACAGGGCTACGAAGAAAATCCTCGTGGAAGTGCACAGATTTTTTAATAAGACTGTGAGTTTTGTTATCTCTCTCTCTCTCTCTCTCTCTCTCTCTCTCTATATATATATATATATATATATATATATATATATATATATATATATATTGCGTTTTTGTTATGTTTTTAACCTTCTGTTAAGAATAGCGACTTCTCCGAATTGGGGAATTTTCATTCAAACACCCTGTATACGTTGTGTGGCTATTAAATAAGAGACCGACGATGCTACAGAAGAAGTACGCATGCGCCAAACGCCAGCGCTCGATAGTTGTTTATCGAGAAGCTTTTTCTATCGAATGCAGCGCATCAAGTTTCTGACATAAATCCATATACCCGTAACCTTCGTCGCAATAGAGTAATTTTTTTTTCGCCCGAAAAATGGTAAGTGAGAGACGAATTGTTGATAAATTTCACATGAAACTGGGAAAAATCGCTACTGAAACTTATAATTCATTGTAAGAAGCGTATGACAATGAACGATTACCATGTGCATGTGTGTTTTTGAGTGATTTAAGTGTGTTCAAGTTGGACGAGAAGTTGAAGATGATTCACGTCCGGGTCGCCCTTGCACGTCAAAAACGGATAACAATATCGAAAAAAAAAATCGGCAAATTGGTTCGATCTGACCATCAGTTAAGTATTCGTGCGATTGCAGAGACTGTAGGAATTCACAAAGAAACCGTACGGCAAATTTTTAATTTTTCCACCGAGATAATACTATAGAGATAAAGCACTGTATGTCAAGAGGTTTTTAGCCGAGTACAGCATCCCAATGTTAGATCATCCGCCTTATTCGTCGAATCTTGAACCGTGCAACTTCTGTTTCCTAAGCACTATAAGGAACAAGATTGGAGCCCGTTGAAGCTTTGAAAGAGAAAATGGCACGCGTCCTGAAGGAGCTGACTGGAAATGAGTTCCAGCACTGTTTTGAACAATGGAAGATTCGCATGGAGCGTTGTAGGGATGAAGATGGGGTGTATATTGAAGTTGATAATAAGTAAATATGAATAATATCACAAAATAAAATGTTTTACAGAATCAGTCTCATTACTTAATAGACACACCTCATGCTGGATGCCCTATATATCCGAAGACCACTCGCGAGCCTCTCGCAAAGCACTCGTGGGGATTGGTCTCCTGTCGATTTTTGTACGAACACAAAGAGAATTCGCATCTTACACAGGGACAGCGTTGTTTCAAAGAGAGGATCTCTAATGTATAAGAATCAAGATGCGTAAAATTCGGAATTTACTTACACTTTCAAAATAGGCACCTAATTTTTATGAATTTCATCCTAAATAACTTTTTTTTCGTCGTATTACACTCATTTTACAATTGCAAATGCATACAAATGTATCGGGAGGTAGCCCAGTGGGTATCCTGTAATTACGGATTTCGAAAGTTATTTTTTTTTCTTCTAAATTTTCTCACTCAGTGAGATATTGAATAAGAAAAAAATATTTAGAAATATTTTGCAGTTCTTATTTAGGTGTTGAAAGGATAAGTTAATTTTTTTTAAAAAAAGAAAGCGATCATTTCTCTTCATTTGGAACTCGAGGATGTCTTCTAAATAATGTTCAAGGAAGTGCCATTAGAATGTTTCTGCAAATATTTTTGTATTTCCTTTTGTGATTGATAGGCTATAAAGTAACGTTTCCAACCACCCTCGTCATTATTTGCTTCGAGAGGATTTTCAAGTATGTTATAACCATTGTTCGGAAAACGTTATTCGGATTTACGTGCAAATCTATTTGATTTTTCTCTCTTTCTCTCAATAAGCTTGAAACAACGAACCAATTAAACATGACCCACGAACAGGAGATAAGGACGACTTTTGGGCCCCCCCCCCCCCACACAGAACCTCGATCCCCAACTTCCAAATCAAAACTTTGAGGTCTAGTTAAATTTAAAGTGAAACAGGTGAGTGAGTGAATGAATGTAAAGGTTATTGGCGCAGGAACCAGACCTCACTCAAAGTACCTCATAACATGTAAAATGAGTTGTCCGCCTATAATAAGAACAGCTATACGCTTGTTCCTCTTTGAGATTTGCTGTAATCATCGTCTAACAGTTGCCAGTTTAGTGATAACATGCAGAAGTTAGCGATTTTCCATCAGAATAAATATTGAAGATATTTTGAATATTGAAAAGCTCCCACAGAAGACACGACTATGAATGCGAAGAAGAAATGCAAAATTTGTACAATTTGTCCATCTAAGAAACACAGAAGGTATGTATGCAACCACTACAACAAGTCTATTTGTGGAGAGCGCCATTTTAACATAAACTAAGAGTATAAACGTAAATTTTTACCACTGATCTATTTTTTTTAAAATAGGAATATTTTAATACATCTCTAGATACGCTAATTTGTTTGAAATAAATATATAAACGAAATATAAAAATTTAGTCAAATGATTAGTAACTCTGATTGAACTTTAGTTATCAGTACACAATCAGGAATAGCATTGAAACGTAATCTAAATACAGATCTTTTAACTATTCACCCAAAGGTTACAATTATATTAACACCAAATTCGAATGTTTTAATGACACGTTGCAAATGATACAAATTTGATACTTCCTATTTATTCGAAGGAAATACTTCACTGCATCGGAAAAAGTTGGTGAATAGATAACGACAATAAATTAGATTTCTAACTAAGTAACACATAATAGTTGGTATTAACTACAGAACTCTTTCTTAAGCGACTGACGAAATATCTTTTAATTCTTCCAACACTTCGTATTACCTTGCAATGCTTATCAGTTTTACATAAATCTCTCTTTTCAACATTTTTTCACCTACATCCATTAAGCCTTGAAATTTTGCACACAAATTCAGTGGGAATGTCAATATAATATTCAATCATAAGACTATACAAATTAAAATTGTTTTTTTAAAAAGCTAACTTTAAAAAAATTGCTAAAAAACTTTTTTGATAATAAACAAGTAGAAAATAACGTATATAAATTTTTTTTGAAAAAACCTTACACTTCAAAATGACAAAAAAGTAAAAAATGAACTAAAAAGTTTAAGGAAAGTTTTTTTCTCTTCGGCAAGCAAGAAATTAAATGAAAATGTACTGAAAATTACCTTTTACTATCATAAATAATTTTTTCAAAAAAAAAAACGAAGATTTTTCAACCCAGCTGAAAATTGTTTGACTAAAAACTTAGGAATTGTGCGCCCTCCAACAGTTTAACTTAGGAATGCGCACAATATTTCTGTTTTAAATCAAACATTTTCTCAGTTGGGCTGAAAAATCTTCACTTATTTTCATTATTTATGATAATAAACTATCAACTTCAGTACATTCTTGCTAGCCATTTTTTAAAATTTTTTAGTAATTTTATTCTTTTGCCGCATAAAAGCATTGGATTATTAAAATTTTCTTTTAAGTATGTTATTTAAATTGAGAAGGATTTTTAAAGAAAGTGAAAAAGCGGCAGGAAACATCAATCATTCTATCCGCAAACAAGCCACGCCTTACGAACCGATTCCTATCACAATTTTCGAACGAACATGGCAATTTGAAGAAATCTTTTATCAGAGTATTTCACTATAAATAACACTATTCTTATCGAAAACTAATTTCATTTTCAATGGTCAAGGAAAGGCACCGAATCGATCATTTTTTTTCGAGGAAACCAGAAAAAGAAAGTGGCTTATCAATAGAATTTTTCCCGAGTTCTGCCCCAGTGGAACAGTACACTGCATGAAATTACGCATAATCTACAAAAACTCGAATTGAGGAAATGGAAATTTTCGCTTTTCTGCACGAAGGATGCTATTTCACGCATGCGTGGTTATCCCAAAACGTGTTCGTGCCGATTTAGGGAAATAGGAATAAATAAGAATTCTAATTATAAAACTGATACAGCGATACTTATTCTTGTTTCGAAATATAGGGTCGATATGAAGTCTTGTTCGAGAACGCTAAACACGATCAACGATTTGAGCATAGGAACAGAGGGGTAGCTAGGTTTTTCAAAGCCTGGGGACAACTGGAGATAAGATTCGCTAAATTTATACACATAGAACGAAATAAAGTTAAGACAACAATGATAGTTCGAAAATATAATTACTCTAAAATATTATTCAAATATAACATTGCAAAAACTGAAGGGTACCGGAACATGAGGGGGGGGGGAACAAAATATCGAATTTAAGACTCATTCTTTTTGTGGCATTTATGTTTTAAAAATTATTCGTAGAGATTTAGATTTTTGTGGGCTTAGTACTGATATTTCAATCCTTTTATTGATCTATAAAAATGTTTTTTTTCGTCAGAAAGTTTTTCTCCCCCTTTGAGGTTGAATATGGACATGATTTTTCAGATATTTAGTATTTAGGTACCATTTTTTAAAAATTACATTCCATAAACACACAAAATATTTTTCCTCATATAGAAAATGCACAAAATATAGTGAACCAACTGTTTTAATGATATTACTATATATTTACTTCGAAAAAAATTGTACTTTTGGAAATTTTAATTTTTTCTTTTTTTCATATATATATATATATATATATATATATATATATATATAATTATATTTCTCACAAAACTTATGTATTACTTAGGGAAACAATATTTTTGGTTCACTATATGCATAAGTACCCCTTATAGAATCATAAAAAATTTGAAACCCTATTTCGTGATAGTTTTCCTTAAAAATGTACGTAAATGAAAGTATATCTCACAAATCATGTCCATATTCAATAAAGAGAGAAAAAAAATATTTTGACTAAAAGACTTTTATCATCCCATAAAATGACTAAAATATCATAATTAGGCACACAAAAAAATCTAAGCTCTACTATTAATTTGAAAAGATATATATCACAAAAGCAAGTAGTCTTATATAGATATGGTATTCCATTATCCCCCCCCCTCCTGTCCGGGTACTCTTAAACCATTACATTGAATATGACATAAGAACTTGAAAATTAATTTAGTATAAGGAATAAAAAAATTGTTTGATAAATAATATTTTAAATGTAATTATTAACTTCTGGTGAAATGTTTCTTCTAGCATTTGCAGATGGAAATTTCTGAATTAGTTCATCAAAATGTATCACGTGGGTAACCTCCCGCTCCATGCTCAGCTAAGACCAAACTGACAATCTTTCCTGCGCCATGGATGATCTTATGCGGGATCAGAAAGAGACAAAAATCATAGGAAAAAAAGATTTCCTCACAAAGATGGCGGGACGGACTGAGTATGTACGAATGTTCATTTACTTTATAATGAATTAACATTCATATGAATGTTTATTTACTTTTAAGAATGGAAAACATTTTATTCTAATATTTCGTAACATCAATTTGGCATCCTCTGGATGATACGCGAGGGAAGAATGTCCCCCCCCCCAATTATGACACTGCATGGGAAATCGCATATTTACTCAAGGAAACTAAAAGTTCAGTAGCATTTCCTTTGTTATTCCTAGAATTATTTTTCCAATCGCTTTTTACGAATAACTGCTTTCGCACTTCCAGGATATAATATTTCCTGTTCCCGGTTACTTCGTTAGAACCATAAGACTTTTAAAACGTTTAACATTGCTAAAAATGAAAAGGTGGACAAGCATTGTTGTTCGTACTCTACAAATAATAGAGTTTTTTGACGAATTTATTATTTAGTCAGTTTAATAAAAATTTAAAAATGAATAGAAACGCATTTAAAAAATTAACTTGTTCGGACGAAAATATTTTGAATGCTTAGAAACAAAAATATATAAATAAATGACCATATAATCTTTTTCTAAATATATATAGGTGGAATTTAACATCCCCGTATAATTTTTTAAATTTAAATTTAATAATTTCTTAGTTAATCGTATTCTTTCTATTAAGATTACCGAATTTCGAAAATTTCACGACACACTCATCCACATATTTTTGTCCAAAGCGAGTAATAGTAATTTTAATTACTTTATTTCCTATTTTGAGATTTGGCATCTTCCATTTTCAGCTTAATCTCTTTATTTTCACATCGTTGTACTGATTTTCTTGAATGATGTTCTTTGTATGATCTCAATTTTTAAAAGAAACGAAATGAAATAAACATTTTAATAGCTCTCCAATTTAAAATAAACAATAATGGGGATTTCTAGAAATGTTTGGTTATGAAAATGCGATCACTCCAAATTTATTCGTAATTATTAATACGTACTAAATTTGGCGACAGAAATCCTCTGAATGAAATTATCAAGTGATAATGTTCTTGCTGAAAATTATTTCGTGCGCACGGCATAAAAATCGAGTTTTTTTTTTTTTTTTTTTTGATGGATACAACGATGATTTCAGGAAAAAATATTTCTCAAACAATTTATTTCAAATGTATTCAAAACATAGTTTAAAACATTGGAATAAAAATACCCTCCCCCCCCCCTTTTTTTTTTGATCATTCAACGAAAGCTATTGAACACGATTAGCGATTTTTTTTTCTTCTTCCCCCAAATATAAACCCAAAGATTCTCTTCCGTGGATGGCATTCAATAAAAATATTTCTCGGAAAAAGTCATCATTCAGTTAATGGTTTCGTCGAATGTTTTTCAGTCGTTTGCTGTCAGAAATGACAGATTGCGATTTGATTTCTTTTTCACCGAAACTTAAAACAGCTGCTACTAATAACATTCCGGTAAAGTTTTTTGTTCAATGATTTCGTGCAAGTGTTACTTATCAGGGCATGGTACCCAAATCAATCACAATCAGTCAAGTTGTATTTTCTACAATAAACTGCTTATGTATAGTTGGCATTAAACTTCGTAAAAACCCAACTTAACAAATAAGAGAGAAAAACACCTAACACACACATATTTGCAACGTTGGAGTAATCGCGATAACTAGCCTTGGAGAACTTCTTATAATTTGAATCAGTGGCGTACCTGGGGAAGTGCATAGGGTCAGGTGCTTATATTTGTTTTTGGTTTCTCAAACATAGTTTTTTAAATTGCGCACACACAAAGACTTTGGGAAAAATTATATTCATACAGTAAAAGTTAAATTCCCAATTTCAAAAAAAAAACAAAAACAAAACATGCATTCAAAAAGGTATATTAAAGAAATACTTTAAACTTTACTAACCAAAATATGGTAAGAATCGAGGCGCTTACTACAAAAGAGTCAGTTGCCCGTTGAATTAT
The DNA here is from genome assembly GCA_019974015.1 of Nephila pilipes. Taxonomy (NCBI): domain Eukaryota; kingdom Metazoa; phylum Arthropoda; class Arachnida; order Araneae; family Nephilidae; genus Nephila; species Nephila pilipes. Next base: position 684,409 of record BMAW01095505.1, read on the forward strand.
TCGCAACGGACACAGTTATTGAAGAGCTTAGCCAAACGAGGAGAATCATTACAGCGTTTAAAACATTTTTCAAAAGCAAAGATTACTTATACAGCTGTAGCTTTTTGACAGGCTGTTTTTGGGGTTGAGTTCCAAAATAGCTCTACCCCCAGCAGCTGCAACCCATTCGACATGAACAGTCCAAAAGGGAAAGAAAGTATTTTCTCTCCGATTTGAGCCGAGAACATGAGATGGGAAGGAAGAAAACTATTCGATGAAAAAAAAAGTATTAAAAGTGAAGATGACTCCCTTTTTCATAGAAAGACCCTCTCTCTCTCTCTCTCTCTTTTCTTTTTTTTTTTTTTTTTTTTTTTTTTTTAAAAAATTTCTTCTTTATTATTTCTGTGGAAAACCCTTGCTTGAACTATAATAGTATAAGTTGACAGGAAATTATTTGATACTTGCCTATTACTCTGTTTTCAAAGGCATCATAGTTAATGGAACAAACTTCTGAATTTCGAATCATAGCTTGGTAATTAAGGATGGAATTTAAAATGATGCTAATTGGTGTCCTGAAAGTTAATGAGTTTATACCAATTGGTTTCCTAATTGGTGTCAACTTATTATACAATTCAACGAACCTTAAAAGAATTATTTATATGCTGATGGTGAAAAAAGCATTTTAACGTAACCCAGAAAAATGTATTGAAACTAAATTTGCTACAAACATTCAAAATGTCCGCTCCATTCTAAGAGGCGAAACTCGGCTCGTTTGCACAGAAAAACTCATTTTAAGATACTGTGTGCTACTTCTTGAATACTTTGAGTAACATGGCAATTTTTAGATCATGTACTGTTTGGGATTTTCATAAACGTTTTACATTACATATACCTACAGGAAAACGATGGAATGACTGGATGTTCAATAACATCACACTTAGAAGAAATACGACAGCTATTGTCGACGGATTTCGTATTTTTGAACTTCAATTGATAAAACTTGAACTAGCCTCTCCATCTCAAAACTTCAATTCCATGCCGACGGGGGACTTGGGAACTCAACCAGATTTACCGTGCATCAGCCCCGCTACACGGCGGGTCTTTAGAGCATCAAGATTCGACGAAAACAACGTCCAACTGCGAGTCCGTGATCATGACCACCTCGGATGAGGGAAATGAAATCGGTGGATAACATAAAAAAACTTTGAAGCATGCCTATGGTCTGCAATCTGAATCGAATGGTAACACTGTCTGCTTTGAGATCAAAAAACCTGCAAGAGGAATATTCTCCTTAGGGTGAAAACATTTGGGCGCTAAGCTGATGTTACAAATATTAGAATACAATGTTTTTCATTCTGAAATGCACTAAAAAGCAAATAAAAACATTTGCGTAATCCGTCCATCACTCCATCTGTATGAGGATATAGTTTTTTTTTTCATTATTTCTGTCTTTCTGATTTCTAAGCATGTATTAGTTCCATATACCTACAACAGTTCTGTATAATTAACTAGTTCTATATACCAACACAATAATTTATTCCCACCTCTACTCTAATATGCTTCACTCCCACCCAGTATTTCGACGTTTCTATGTTAAATTTAAAAAAAATAATAAAAATTAAAAATTTAAAAATATACGGATAAAAATGCTTTTAAAATTAAAATATTTAAAACTGTTTGAAACAAATAATATTAAATTTATTTCCCTGAAATATTATTTTAAATATATGTAAAAACTTTCTTTCTATTCCCTACTGCATTTTGAAAAACGGAAGGCGGATCGAAATATTCAGTATTCCAAAAGCGCTGAAAACTCTTGCTATGCTTCTGGTGGACTTAAAATTACAGTTACGCCAGACATCGAAATTAAAGGGATTTTCCATTTAACATATTTATTTCACGTAGGCCCTCACAAGAGCAACACTGTTAATGATAGTTAATAAAAATATGCAACATGTTTCATAGCATCAACATTTCATGAACATTCATAGGCAGACTTCAGAAGAGAACTAGCCTTGTTGATCAACAGCACAGTGAATGAGCGTGAGTGAAAGTTGAAGTTAATGGCGCTAGAGCCAAATATGTTTAGTTTGGTTTCTTAATGTCGCACTAGAAGCAATACGAGAGTTATTGGTGACGGGGCCCCGTAATTTTGAACCTCGGCCAAGAGACGATCACGACATTCAAGCTAGCACCCCCTTTCCTAACTTCCATACCACACTAATGGGAGGACTTAGAGCCACGACAGATTCAACATGCACCAGCCCCGGCTACATAGTGGATCTTAAGTGGCACAAGGCTCGAATCCCCGACTCGAGGAAAACTTCCGGCCGAGAGTCTGCGACCATTACCACTAGGCTACCGCAGCCACGAGAGCCAGATCTAGATACGCTCGCCAAATAATTTGTATCTCTGATCTAGACGTTAAAAAAAAAGTGGAAAAAAGATAAAAGTAGGTCGAAAATAGAGAAGGAGCGCTAGAATATCTCGAGGATGCATCGACCGCGTTTACCAAAGACAGTAAATCTCATGAAGAAGTGATTATTAGTGGCTCAAGACTCGAACCCACGACTCGACCGCGACTTCGAGATCATTGTCACAAAGCTACCGCGATTATTTGAATGAAAAAAAAAAATACGATGGCCTTTGTCATATCTCGTCATAATGTAACCATAACCTGAAAAAATGCTCGAAAAATGCACATGAAAATTTCAATCTCTGTTATACAATCATCACTTAATAAAACGTATAAGACAACTATGACAAGTAAAATATAAAACCCTTCTTTAAAAAACATCCTATTGATGATTCCCCTAAAACTAAAAACTTTATAACACGTATTAAAAAAAAAAAAATACACTTAAAGTACCTTTCTCTCAACCGCAGTTCACACGAGTGCATGACGTGAATTTCACTCTACTCTTGCAGTCGATGCGATGATGTTGATTTATCGAGCACACGCATACAGAATTTCATATTTTTTGAGAAGCTAATGCTTGTCAGAGAGTGATCTGCAAAAGAATGGCAATGACTTTGATATCGGGGTGAACCGAAGCTTCAATGTCAAACGAACTGTCACAAGGTACACTTCAAGGACGCTGCGTAACAACGAAAACAATATTTCAACACGAAGTTGTAAAAAAAAAAAAAAGAAAAAAAAATGTTCCATATTTCATTTTGCTTATGTTTGCGATGAATTATTGATCAGCAGAAATATTATATACATAAAAAAAAAAAAAAAGAAGAAGAAGAAGAATTTGCGAATTCACTGTTTCAGTGACATAATTTTATTTTATTTTCTCTCTCTCTCTCGCAATCAGTAGTACTGGGCCCCCCCCCCCGACCTATCATTGAGAATCTCGCATATTACATAAACTCGTATCAACTAGTTTTTACAAGCTTTTATATAACTTGCTATGTTATGCTAAGTGATTGTTTATTAATGTCTCGCTGAGAAACAACATGCGGGCTGATGACGATGGACCTCGTAATTTTGAATATAGATCAAGTGACGAGGACGACACCTGAGCTGGCACCTTCATCTCCAAACTTCCTCACCAAGCCAATCGGTGGACTTGGGACTTCAACTAAATTTTGCGTGCATCAATGTGATGTAATGGAGGGTCTTCAGTGGCTTCCATGTGATGTGATAATATATTTTAACAGCACAAGAGCCATATGTGGCCATCCTGCGCCAAATAAGGTAAAGCTGTGATCCAGAAGTTTTTGAAAAAATTGAAAAAAAAAAGATGAAAATTGGTTGACGAGAAAGAGGGTCGAAAATAGAGGATTGCTAAGGTAACTCAGGGGCGCGTTACCCGTGTTTATCAAAGACCGCAGACCCCATGGAAAAGAAAAAGATCATTAGGATCCCTCGGGGTCATGATACTCAGTTGCATCAGGGCTGGAACGCACGATTCGACGAAACCAATCATGGCCGCAAATCCGTGGCCAACATTGAGCACTAGCTACTACGGCCATTTTCTATGTATGTCTTTCCAGTTCAAAATGTGTAATCGAATTTTAACCCAGTTCCCATCATCCTATCGAGCTGAATCTTTGCATACACGTACTACTTCGATGACAATACAATACTACGATATGGCCAAGCAATGGCGGACTTGAAGGTGGCACCGAACCTTGCACATATGTATAGCTCGCTAGCTTTTTTTTAATTTTAGATTTCCAGGTTAAAAAGAATTAAATAAATATCAGTTAAAAAAATTAAGATTATTTAAGGATGAACTAAAAGATATTTATATTTTTTAAAATATAAAAGCTTGCGACTTTAATACTGCTTTTGATCCTATATATAAGTATGTAGCTGTGGTAATTTATCTATAATAACCAGGTATCTTAGTTAAGTGCCTAAAGATTTTATAAATTATTTATAACTTTACATCTTTTTTTTTTTAAAAAAAAAAAATACTGTTATACCTCTTAATTTCATCTTTGAATAAAAGATTTATTAAAAAAAAATTTTTTTTCACGTAAATTTATTATTCATGCCTTACAATGAACATTTTTCGAATACGAGCCTGACTACAGAAAAGAAACAAACACAGAAATTATTTGATAAGCGAAACAGAATGCTTTGAGACGTTTAATGATGATTTGTTTTACAGAAAATGATCAAATGGTAAAATATAACCAAGCCTACTACTACTACTACAAAAAAAAAAAAACCCGAACACCATTTTTTACAATAATTACAAAATCCTTCATCTAATAATCTTTTTTCTTCTACTGCTTTATCATGTAACAAATATTTGATGCGTTCACGTGATTAAAGACTATTTTGTAACTTCTTAAAAAAAATATTTCTTAGGATTTCATCATTTTTTTTTTTTTTTTTTTTGACATTCTTATTACACCACCATAACATTCGCGTGATGGATTTTTTCGTTGCATTTTCAACCTTTCGACCCATTTATAAAGCATAGTGTTACGTTTGTAATCTAAATGCAAACATTTCTTGGTAATCGTAAATGGCATGAGCAACAAAAAATGATAAGGGGCGGGTTTTTTAATATCGGAAACAAAATCCCCAGGAATGAGGAGATTAGTTTAGAGGTGAATGAAGCCAGGCTGTAACTAAAATAACCTTTCACCCGAGAGATAGTGAAATGTTGGAAATATCTTTTCCTGACTTAACATTATAAGGTTATCAGGCTTCTCCAGAATGTTAAAACACTCATTCTTTTTATTTTCGTTCCAGCATTTTAGAATTCAAATAGCCAATTTTTCCTTTTCTGTAAGCAATGCATTCACAAATTTCTGAATAAACTGAATGTGGAACTCATTGTATTATATCTTTCACTTAATGGAAAAAGAAATCTTTTTTTTCTCTTCCGTTTGATACCTTATTTGGAGCCGATGAGCCTCGCAGCTCTTAATCTCCATATTTTGCAGTCTTTTAGAGATGAACTTCGATTTTACTGCAATTTTATTTTAAAGTTATTTTTAAATAACATCAGTAAAAAACGAATTTTTTTGAACATGGGTTTTCTTTCAAACTCCACACTTTGCGAAATAGAATTTTTTTTATATCTTAAAATTTTAAGAGCAAAAAGGAACATAGAGTCAAACTGAATACATTCCAAAAAATAATTTTAATAATTTATTTTATTATTTGACGTTTATAAAATTTATCATCTAAAATTTAATTTTTTTTGCTCAATTAAGCAATATGTTAATCAATTAAGCTACATGTAATTAAAATTAAAGCAAACGATAAATTATTAAACGACGGATTAAGCGACTTGGCGAGAAACTTGGTGTAAAATTCAATGCTTTTCATAATTGGTTTTAATTAATTTTTATTAGTTATAGTTAAATTATCGTATTGCCATCTAAAGCAAACGTGTATAGAAAATTTCAGATAAATTGAGAGCTTTAAAATGTGAGAAAAAAAGCTTTTAAAGTTTTGACCTAAACAAAGTTACAATGTGAGTTAAAGAAAACTCATTAAAAATAGTAGCTATTAGAACAGGATAATTAGCTTTGTGAGAATTTAAAAGTGTCTTAAAAATCTTTTAAAGGGCGAATTTATTAGTCAGAAAATTTAAGATTTTTTTTGTAAGAAGAGAAAGTTATCTTAGTTAAGAATAGAGTAACATTGTGTGTGTGTGTCTCAACTTTAGCCATCAACCAATGAAAAGTGAAGTACAAAATTGTTGCAGTCGGATCTTGTTAACACACATTAGTCGGGCCCATGGTTACTACACCGTGAGTTAAATGAACGGCGAGTTATGGTATTAATGTAAACTGAACGATAATATAAATTCCAACATCGATATAACTCGACATTATTTTGAATTGTTAAAGAAATCAATTATACAAGAAGAAATATTTAATTCTTCGAATTTTGCTAATAAAAATGGTTAAACGGACAACTAATCTCACTGAACGCAAGATCTTGAAAATAATCACTAGCAAAAAAAAAAAAAAAAAAAAAAAAAAACTGGAAAACTTCACTTTCCGGGAAATGGAGATTCATATCCAGTCCAAACATTGAAATCCAAAAAGGGATAAAGAAAAGTATTAAAAGGGTTGATCCTCTCTTAGCCCCAAACTTTCAAATGATCCGTCTCAAAGTCAAATCTTTCAAATGTTCATCTTCATTTAGTTGGATTTATGTCTTATCTCTTTCGTGATGAAAGTCACAGTCTGCGCTTTACGAGCAGGGGGCTTGCAGTTTCTGGTTTCGTAAAAGATTAAATAATGCCCATCTTGAAGAAGAAAATCGAAAATTTCAAGAGAGAAACATTGCTTGCCAAAACAGATCTACTAATGAAAATGTCAACAAAAAAACTTTTTTTTTTGATAGATTTGAATACAGTTCACGAGAATAATAACGAAGTTATCATTTACTACAAATTATTTCGCTCTTACGTAACACTATTTGCCATTCCTTGCGCACTGTTCCGGAACAAAAGACTTTTTTTTTTTTTTTTCGTTTGAAAACAAATCAATCAACATTGGAAGTTTGGTGTAGTTACTCACTTTAAAAATTAATAAGAATCGAAAAATGACACTAGTCAAAAAGTCATTTGTATTGCACAAAAATAAATAAAAATAAAGGACGTAGTTAAAACCCCTAATATATGCATACGTTTTAGATTCAGCTCATTTTAACAAGAAATCTTTGATAATTTTTTTCAATTAAGAACAACAATTTGAAATCAAATTCTTTTCCTACCGATTCTAATGACATCTTTCATTTGCTTTCAAATTTCATTCCATTAGTTTTTAAATGAACATAATGTAATATGTTCTGAACTACAAACATCTATTCATACTAATGGGAAAGTTCCTTTTCCTTTCATATTCAGTCGAAATTTTAAACTCGTTTTCAAACTTCATGTTATGATTGCGTGCCAGCCACATGGAACATCTCACAAGCCAGTGATTTAAAAAACATTTTTTAAAAAAAATTCAGGTGAATTCATTGTTCGATTCTTTTCAATTACTTAATAGATGTAATAAAATATTCCCAAACTATTTTTTAAATAATCAGCTAATGGAACATTTTCTGGCTCATTAGCTTTTACGAGATGGCTATTACCCAAATATAAACTTTGAAGATAATACATTAGAATACACGGGAAATTTTTTTTGTAAGCTACCTGGTAAGTTTAATCATTACAAGTGAACATATAGAATCTTTTTATTTTTGGAATTATCGTACACATCCGTGATTCATATTTTTAATTTAGATTCTTAAAGTATTTTTCTCTTAATTATTTTAAGACTAAGAATTTGATAACATTTTATTGGATTATTACTATTTATTTTTTGTAGGCTAATTAAATATCTTTTTTTTTTTTTTTTAAAAAAAAAATTCTGATTAAATTATTACAATATTAGAGAATTGGTTGGTTTATTAAATTTTATTGAAGCAAGATCATCAATACGACAAAGCTGCACAAAATGATGATTGAGCAAATAATACAGCTTGTACAAAAATTAAGACAATCTGAATAGGGGAACTCTACCCATATTTAATATTAAAGATTCAAAATAAAAAACCTTTACAAAGTATAAGTGTATAAAGTAAAAGAGAAGAGTGGATATAATATGGGAATAAGGGATAAACTGTAAAAATTTAAAAGTCCGGGATGGGGCGATTTCACTAATGAGAAAGTCTAAGTGACGGATGGAGAGTATTAAAAAAATTCTTGTACTGAATGAGCGATGATGGAGTTTCATGGCGCATGAACTAGCTATGGCGCGCCAAATAAGGAGCGCCTGTGATTTAAATGTTCGGAAAAAAAATGGGAAAAGTTGACAATTGGTTCACGAGAAGAAGGATTGAAAATAAAGAAGGATCGCTAAGATATTCCGGGGCGCGTCACCTGTGTTTACCAAACACAGCAAACCCCGTAGGAGAGAAAAAGATTACTAGGGTGCCTCGGGGCATGTGCCCACACGAGCCTAAAGATTGGTTTCATTAACGTCGCACAAGAGGTAACACGAGGGCTATTGGCGACGGACCTCGCTATTTTGAACCTCAATCAAATGACGAGAACGACACGACACCTAAGCTGACCCCTCCTTCTCAAAAACTTCCACACCACTCGAAAAGCTAGGACTTTGAACTTCGACAGATTTAACGTGCATCCGTTCCGGCGGGTCTTTAGTGGCATCAGAGCTCGAACCCACGACTCGACGAAAGCCGCGAGTCCGCGACCTTGACCACTAGGCTACTGCGACCAAAATAACTTGAAGAAGATAAGTCACAGAAGGGAAAAATTTCTTGCAAATAAAATTCAGATTTCAACATCTGGAGGAATTGAATTAAAGCTGTCCTATTTAAATTCGGATAAATATTTTTTTTTTCTCCCGTGTTTCTAAATGCTCTCTTGCACCAAAGGGATTTTTTATTCTTCCTTTTAACTAATTTGGATGAAAACACCTGTCAAAACAATAGTTCACCCCAGCTGTTCGTTTTTTTGCGAGTGCTTCTTCTGTTTTACATTTACCTTATGAATTTTAACGATCAGTGCTTGTGTTGTTGATGGCTCGATGGTTTTGTAAGGAGCATTAATTTTTATACATGCTTTATTTATTGTAATATTTTTATTCCAATGTACCTGGTCCATATAATATGATAACAAAATTACATCCTTGAAATAACACATATAATATAAAAATATAAATAAAAAAAGTTCAGAATTAGTCACCAAAAAAAAACAGATTTAACCACCCAATGTGTGCTTTATTTTATAATTATTATTAAATAACTCAGTTAAATATAATAATTAAAGCAAACGATGAAATATCGAGATATGGACAAAGGCAAACTTTTCCGGTATTAAAATTAAAGGAAACGATAAGTTATTAAATTAAATATTATATCAGTTACATGTAATTAAAATTAAAGCTAACGAAAATCGAATATATTTGAGATAAATGTAATGAAAACTGAAGCTAACAATAACAAATTGAAAAGGGATCTGGTACGCCAAAAGTGATCCAACAAAAATAATAGCCCCTTGGTTGGCTACAAAAAAAAACCCAACACATCTATGAGGGAAAAGGTTGGGGATAAAACTAAAAAGTAAAAATAAAAAAAAATTCCTCGACTAGTAAGAAATTAAACCAGAGCAACTAGATTCGAAATACTTTCACTGCGTTCTTCGGTTATACTTCATAAAACATTGATAAATGGAGATATAATTAAATTTAAAATATACATAATTATTATCCTAATATAATTTTCATAATCAAAAGCGAGACCAGGGTATGTAGTTTGTTAAGAAAACCATCTATTTTTCTATTCACTGCTCCAATATAAAGGCTTGTTCGCGGTAGTCTAATGGTCAGAGTCGCGAACTCGTCGTTGAGTCGTGGGTTCGAGACCTGATGCCACTTTAGACCACCATATAGCAAGGATGATGCACGTTAAATCTGGTCGAAGTCCCCTCGTAGCGTGGTGTGAAATTTTGGAGAAACAGTATCCACTCAGGTGTCATCCTCGTCATTTGACCGAGGTTCAAAATCACACGCTCCACCACTATAACCCTCGTGTTGCTTTTACGTACGACGTGAATAAACAATAAATCAAAAAAAAAAAAACTATCGTTGATTCATTTTTGATACTAACTTATTTTTTAGAAGAAATTTCATATAATATTAAAATAGATTTCTTCATCGAAAGTGAGAAAAGTTAAAAGATAGTATAGGAAATTTTCACAAAACCATTCATATATCCTGTAAATCCTAACACCCCATGTGGGGTATAATACCAGAACACTAAACAGATTCCTCGTACCAATTACTAAATTTAATATATAAAGATAAAATCAATATATTGTGAATAGAATCTGTTCGTTATTAATATATGTATTTCCAATCTTAACATCAAAGGAGATTTTACACTTTTAATTAAGTGATATTACATGATTGATTTTAAAATCTTAATATTTATTTCTTGACGATACCTTAGACTCAAGAGTTCAAATTTTTATTTTCAGAGTTCAGGTTTTTAAAAAATTTTGTTGTTGGAAAAAAAAATACGTTCATAAAATGATAACTAACTGCTTTATCAAAAAGATTTTGTATTTAATTGAAAATAATGGAATCAAGATAATCTGCTAACATATCAATCGATTATTAAATGTAACAATCGCAATAATAAACTTCTCTTTATTTTAAGAATAATCCTTTTCATCAGCACAATGTAGTAAAAAAAAATCATTTTGAATAACGTTACCGAAAATTTTCTGAATATCCACCCACTTCCTTAAGAAATGAGTTTCAAGACACTATAATGAACTTTTCAAAGTAACATATTACATCATTCCAAACTGTGGGTCATCCAAGTGTCTGATCCAAATAAATCTTCAAATGAACACGTAACAATTCTCCGCGAATTACTGATATTTTGTAAACATTAGAAACCGAATAGAAAAGGGGGGACCACAAAGAAAACGATAATTGCTGTGCAGCCTTCACCATAAATTTCATTCAAGCTCTGAAAAGGGGTAATTTACGAAACAAATTGGGCGTTGCTGCTTCTCCAACCAAATGAAAGAAGTGACTGCAAAGTTACGAATGACCCAGAACCGTTTTGGCGCATGGCATTGCAATTTTCTCGGAACGAACGGCTTTGTAATCAAAACACCTTTCAGATAAACGGCCAAAACAAATCTCTTTTCTTTTTTAGAACTTCCACCTTACCTAATTTCTCTTCAGGACTTTATATAAGACTTCTTTTGAACGGTAAAGATTAATTAGTACTTTCGGAGGCGGACCCTGAAGTTTTTCGTTGGAGCGAAAAAGGAGGTAGGGGGACACGAGTCTACTTTTAGAATTTTTTATATTCTATCGCGAATAATTGGGTCTGAGAATAGCTGTGTGATATGATTGTAGGCTGGTTGCGAGTTCCGAGTCCTAATCCCATTTGAAAACCGTTCTATCGATTTAAGCGCAACTACTTCACTTAAATCGAATCGAGTCTTGTTGGATATGTTGGTTGGTTTTATTAACGTCGCACTAGAAGCAACACGAGGGCTATTTGAGACGAACTTCGCAATTTCGATCCTCGGTCAAGTGATGAGAACGACACATGAGCAGACAACTCCTTCTCCTAAATTCCACACCACGCAACGGGAGTTTTATTGGAACATTCAAAAATTGAGATACATTTACAGATAGTTTATTAACGACGCACTTAAATTCAACACGAGAATTTTTACTATATATTTGCAGAAATCAAACAGAGATTCAAAATTATGATGGTCATCGCCAACAATCCTTGAACAGCATCTATTCAAAATATCCAGCCAATCTTTAAAAGAATTCCAAATAAAATTTCCTTATCTTGACTGTGATAAATTTTACAACAGTCATAAGCTCAAGCGTTGTTTTATCATATGTTGTCAGGCTGGAGAGTTCGGTACCAGCTCTGGTTTCGTACTAATCACTTAATCGAGGTGTATTATCATAAGGTCTCGTGGTTTATTATCATAAGGTCCTTCCCCAAAATATCCATCATGTTGTTTACATTATCATGTTGATTCAAACTAATCAGACCATGCCTCGATATAGCAATGACAATCACTCTTAACACACGAATTGATTCTAGTGTTAACATTAATTCAGATCAATAAGACCACAATTCGAATTGTGAATACAAATTAAACAAACAAGTTAATTTTTGGCTCATCTATAGCCAGAATGAGGTTAAAGAAACAATTTTGAGCGATTTCTGGAAACAAGATTGGGTTGCCCCTGACAACGTGATTTTCTGACCGAAAAACTGCACTTTAAATGTTACAGTAATGAAATTAACAACTAATATCAACATGCAATGACAGCTCCAATTCTCATGTGTTTGTAATACTGTATTAAAAACTACTCTTCGATTATTTTTCTAATGTATTTTCTACCTTAGATAACAGCTGAGAATCGGTATTTTAATTCATTTGCAACTTATTTTTATTTGAATTTCATTTTAATTTTCGAGATTTACGTCAACATGTTTAAAACACTATAAACAGAAAGCAGAAGCATAAAGCAATAAAAAAAGAGCAAGTATTTTTTTCACCCATTACGGATTTTACATTTATCAACTTCTTTTAACGTTTATTTTTCTTATCACTTACTATTTTTGTTGCTTTACATTTGATACCTCTTGAATATAAATCAGACCCTAAAAACTTTATTTTTTCAATATTCCGCATTATTTGTAAGTCAATAAATACTGATGCTAAGCAAAGAACACCACCAGTATGGTGACCGTGTGTGAAGGAATAGTCCAAATGTGGCTCAGGCATGTCGTAAAAGGCGACTTACATAGGTACCTAATGGCTAGCGTATAGCAGGACACCCAGCTGCCCGGGTATTATATTAGGGGACTGGTTCTCCAATTTGGAGATTGAGAGTGGGACTAAAAACTCTACACCTGAAAACTTCTTTTTACGAAATCCAAAGAAAATACCCGGCCATCAGACGGCATGGAATGGAATTCTGTGGTAGCCCAGAGCCTATCGAGGACATTCATGCCAGTGAAGAAGAAGCATATAGCATCATTACTTGTGTACTTCTAAAGAGAGTTATTGTATTATTTTTAGGTACTCACTCGAGTTTCCAATGGAGGTGTTGGTCTTGAGTTTCGAAGGTGCAGAGGGTGGAGGTTGGCCATTGGGGATTATCTCGTCCCCAGACGTAGTGGGGGAGATGGAATGATCCAGTTCTTCCATGAGGGAGTTCTCAGAGGGATAGACGAACGTGTTGTTGTCTACATCGTCGTCGAACGTGATTTTCAGCTGCAAATGACAAAAATATAGATTAAGTAACAGAACTGTAATACGACAAATAAATGCAGTTATTTGAACTGAAATATTTGTAGTTTAGTAGCTTTGTAGAAAATGTTTTTTTAAGTGATTATTTTGTCGATTTGGAATTCTTAATACTGTCGAACCTCGCTATAGTGAACTCTCGGTAGTAGCGAACTTTTTCAATGGACCCAAGAGTGAACTCCTATATAATTAATGTTATTTTAAACGCTTATAGCGAACTCCTGAAAAAATGAAAATTCGCTTATATTGAACTGAAATTTCCCATCCACAAATTTGATTTCCTGCTATTCGGAGCTAATTTTACATATAAGTATGAGGATCCCTTGAAAGACAGGGTTCAGAAATTCCGTCGAAAATCAAATCTTTTCTATCCTCCTCATTGTGTCAAGGTATCAACCACTGGTTCGTAACCCTATAAATACGAGTAACATTCTTTCCCCACTGTCTCTGCCGTTTCTAAGAATCAGCAATGACCACTTCTTAGAATCCACTCCTTTTCCTTAAAAAAAAAAGCAGAATAGTGGAACGGACAACAGAGAGGCGTCTCCTGATGTCCCCTTCCTTTCAATCTCCAGATTCTACATTTTACCATCCCAGAAGTATCAAGAAAACTAATTAAACGTATAGCAGATGGAAGTAATCAAACGGCAATACGCAAGAAATTTTCCTTATCAAAATTTAATTTCCAACATGTAGGAAAAATCGCAGCGTGATCGTCGCTGATCACGAGAAAATTCTGGACGGAACAAACTACGAAATCACGTCGAGTTAAAAAACGGAATAATGATTGAGCTAATTTAAAATGATTTCGTCATTTTCAACGGAATATATAAGTAAAAATATAACTTGTATTGTTCAATAGAAATAAGAAATAAATATGAATATAACCTAATAATAAATTACAAAACTGTAGCAAAAATAAATGAACCTAATTTAAAATGCAAAATTAAAATTGGTAAAAATGCTTTTATTACTAAAATAAACTTGTTGCAATTACATATCATTATTCAATAAAAGCAAGAACAATTAAATTAAAATAGATTAAACTATAAATTAAAAAGAAAAACTCAAAAAGGAATTGAAGTCTTTAAATTGCTGTAAGTAGAATATTAAACTAAAATACATCAGAATACGTAATAAATATGTACAAAATCCAAAAATAAATTACCCAATATATAATCAAATAATATATGTATATTATATAAGTTAATATTTATGTAATTAATAGTTTATTAATAGTGTCTTATGACAATGATTTTTTTCAACAAAACTGGAGTTTTCGGTTATAGTGAGCTTTTTATTCAGTCCGCAAACGTTTATACGGCGATTCGAATGTACATATTTCTTTTTAAAATTTACCCACTGTTCTCGAATGATAAGTAATCTCAAAAATATTATTCTGATAACTTTTCAATAAATCTTAAAATTTTAAATTAAAATCAAATTAATTTGATTCGAAATATTAAAGCTTTTACTTTAGCAATGTGTAAACTTAAAACTGTATAAAATAAATACAACACAGAAATAAAATTATATATAAAAAAATAATATTCTTCAAAGAATACTTATATATAAATTATATAAATTAAGGATATACATAATAGTAAAACATAAATATCAAGTGTTTGCAAAACAATTCTTTTAGAAATCAAAATATTTTCCACAATTATATATTATTCACAATATAATTTCATTTTTAAAGTATGAATATATGGAAAACTATATTAATCTTAAATATTGACACTTTATAATTCTTTAAGAGTCAACCGAAAATAACCATTTTATTTATGCAGTTTCTTTATTAATATTTGTGCATTAAATAGATTACCCCATCTTTTTTTTTTCCTATCTGAATAAATATTTTATGAATTTCATTTAATAGCTTACATAAATTGACATTATATATGATAGCTTAAAGTTGTATATGTTCAGTGAAAGCTTAGTAATATTTTCAAAAAGGTTTCAAATCATTTTTAATTGTAAAAAAAAACACACACACACACAAGATTAATGTGTCAAATTAAATTATTAAATTAATTTTATTAATGTAATTATTAACATCAATATGTGAATGAACTTACATTTACCCGGAAAAAGGTACATTCAAGATCTTATGTAAATTGAACCATATTTCAAAAGTTTAGGGTCATCAAAATAAAAATACAAATACAATTGTAACAATAGGTTGACATTTAATGCAGTTCAACGCACCAAATCTTCTTTTCCTGGTGACATACAGCTTTATTATTTCACTTGCTTGAAAACGCTGGTCACGTTCCTTTAAGCCTAAAGTACGCACACTCACAATAAGATTAAAGCAGAGTTGGGCTTATCGATTCGGTAATCATTTTACAGAATGGATATCTTTTTGAATTTACTTTATATAACAAAAAAATCATTACAAGATGTGTTTTTAATGTTTAATTCGCATGATGAGATCAGTACAATGAAATTGTAATTAAAATATAATCAACGGAACATTAACTTCTCCTCGTATCATTTAAAACAATATTCGAGGTCTGCAATCTTAATCAAAATTCCATTAACATAATTCGAGGGAGAATTTACAAAGATAAGTTTCTGCAAATAAAAAATATACCAAGCATTGTTCGATTAATTAAGGAAGACAAACCGAAAGTATTATCTTCGTTTTCAGTGATTTCCAAATGTTTTTCGGAACAAAGATAAGTAAAATAAATTTGTATCCATTAAAATACGATAGGAATGTCTTTAAGATTTTGATTCTTAAGCTAAATATAAAAATTAAATCAATTCATTTATAGTGAAATTTCTGAGAAGCAATAAAAAATGTGTGCACTCGTTAAATTTTCAATGCAATAAATACATATACATATAAATCATGGAAATTACTCCTCGCCATTAATAATTTTTTAAAAAAAAATTTCAAAAAAAATTTAATATAGAAACAGATTTATTTTAATTCACTATATATATATATATATTTCTGGATTTTTGTCTTTTTAAATTATTCTTTCATAAATTTTCAGTATATATATATATATATATATATATATATATATATATATATATATATATATATATATATATATATAAAGGAATTCCCTTGCAATATTTTCTATTTTCTTTAATAATAAAGTGACGTTGGGCTATTAGTGATTTTTTTCTTTACTAATCTTAGGGATTTTATAGTAATGTCAATTGCAGAAAAAAACAATTCCTTCAGAACCAAAATTAGATGATGATGGAAGTGAAGTGAAGTGAATTAGAGAGTGACATATAAATGGAATATAATTGAAAGGAAAATTAAGTGAGATTGAAAGTAAATTGATAAGCTAAGCTTTTATATTTATTCATCTTAGTTTATACTAATGTTGATTGGTTTTATTACCATGACACAAAAAGCAACACAAGGGCTATTGTCGACGGACATCGTATTTGAGCCTCGGTCAAGTGACGAGGACAATATCTGAACTGGCACCTCCTTCTCCTAACTGACACATCATGCCAATGGGAAGACAATCCTAATTTAGAATTCATGAGTTTCTTGGGATTCGAGAGAGAGCGAAATTATATATATCCTTCCGTGATAAATAAACCGTTTTGTTTTGTACTTCTGTATCTTCAATTGGAGTAGACTGACAGATGAAGTTAGTAGTGTGCTAGCTTCACTTGATGTGCATGAAATACAAACTTTCAACTGAAGATATACCAAATGCAATTCAGCAGCAACAACAACAACAACAACAACAACAAAAAGAGTCACTAACGTATAGAATTACTGGTTTCATCTTTAATAAATAATTATATTTTAAAAAAATCTAACTTTCTTTTACTAAAGTTGAAAATAATACGAAAGTATAGATATTTCTAGATGTGTCACGGTACTCGAGTTAAGCCAGATTTTTTTTTAAAATCAATTTCGTCTAAAAAGGATCCATAAGGTTCGTCATGACAGCTGTGAAATGAAATGAAATATTATCTCCAACTCACATAGCATGAATTGAACATTTCTTATCTTCCTCAATCTTTCACCTAGACAGCTCTTCGGCTACGGTTGCCAGTTCGTTTATGGTCGCGAGTTTATGATCGACGTTGCTTCCGGGGAGTCGTAGGTTCGAGTCCTGATGCCAATAAAAATTCGCCTTACTTGACGAAGTTTCAAAATGATGAGGTCCGCCACTAACAACCCTCGTGTTGCTTTTAAGTGCAATGTTAATAAACAATCAAGACTGTTTCTGTGAGGTATATGTCACGTAAAACGAGAGGTTGCAACTCATTTCAATTCTTAAAAACTAATTTTGGAATCGACAGAATGGTTGGTTGATTGATTGTTTTTTGACGGAGTACTCAGAGGCAATACGACGTCCATGTAGAATCGACGGAACAGAATAAAATAAAATCATACTAAATGACATAAAAGTAGGAGCAAACATCACAAGTTTTTCATCTAACAAATATTTAAATAATAAGAATTAAAAAGTTTAATCCTGTAGACTTGTCTGAAATATTAGCAAGCTTCACAGTCACTGAAAACATACTCAGTAAGAAAAATCAAGGTAAACAAAGGGAAACTCTTGAATTTATTTTAAAAATTTGAACTAGATTAAAATGTCGTATATTTGGGGATTTAGTAATTTGTTGAGATAAAATCCCCAAATATGAAGAAAAGTTAAGTCAGACCTGAGATTTTTTTAAAATTAGCCTTCTCAACAAAAATGCATATATATATATATATATATATATATATAGAGAGAGAGAGAGAGAGAGAGAGAGAGAGAGAGAGAAATTTTATATGTATTCTTATAATGTAATAAGTGAAATTGTGATGGTTGTGTCGATCCGTAATATTAGTATAAACACACATTTTCCACTCCAAAGTGAGGAACAGTATCAAATTACATTTTCTCCGCTTTTTTGTTTTGTTTTAAGTTTATTCTTTTGCCTTGTTTTATGCTATTTATTTTATTTTTTTGGTTTTTAAATTGGTTGTAATTATTAATTAATGGCTTATATCTGTATCGAATTAATATTATTATGTATAACACTATTTAAGTAAATATTTTTGGCTTATTTTTATTATAAGAATTTTTTTAAGACTTAGGATAGTATTTTTTTATTTGAAGTTTGGTTAATTTAATAACTTATTGAGTTTTTCTTATAATTTTGTAGTATTTTAGTTCTAAATGCATTTTTAAAAGGTTTTAATGGTTATAATTTATATTTTGTATGATTTTGTATATATATATGAATGGGTGGTTGAAGTAAGGATAAGATTCCAAAATTATGGTGAAATAAACTAAGATACCTATTTGACCAATGCGTTGGGCAATCTATTCGTAGAGTGCAAAAAATGAAATAAAAATAAAACATTATCATACTTCATATAATAATGCTGCAGTCTTTCCGTCATTGAATGGAAAAAGATTATTCAAGAAATATTACCTTTATATCATTTACCACCTGCAAATCATATATATATATATATATATATATATATATATATATATTGGAATCTTAATCTTTTTCCAATTACCTTTATTTGTATATCAAATATACTTTCGATTAAAGAGAAATAGGTAAATCTTTTAAAATTGGTTCTGCATCAAGAAAAAGGGAGTTATTTTTAGAGAAATTCCTCTGCCAAGCGTAACAAAATATTCTAATGTTTAAAAAGCCACGTTTTCTTGAAGAGAATCTACCATCAGTTTATTACGCGTGGCAAGTTTAATTACAAATTCGTGATTCGATCAGAAATTTATTTATAAAACAACTATTTAAAGAACATCAAAACACAGGAAAAGTGTTCAACAGCACGTTATTTAAAACAATCTGATGAAGATGCGGGAAAACATCGTTTGCCTCATCGCGTGTTGCCATCGGAGCGTTGAAATTTACAAGTCGTTACAGATGAAACATGGCGGAATTTCGTGTCTCTTTTAGAAGGTAAAAACGAGGGTTCAACGAGTATTTCCGTTGGAAAAAAAAAATTCTTCCAAACATGATCGCAGCATGGTACCAGAATCAAGAATGCCGTGTAGTAAATTGTTTCGAAGAACAAGGCCGCGCCTTGAGTCCGGCCTTGTCCGAAAAAATATCGTTTGCGAAAAAAAAAAAATTTATGAAAAAAGGGTCATCTTTTTATTTCATTCCGAATATTATTTTAAAAGAAAGGAAGGGAATATGGAACGGGTAATTTTTTATGTATGCTGCCTTCAAAGTTAGTTTGTTCCTTCCTAACTGAGAATA
This sequence comes from Nephila pilipes, assembly GCA_019974015.1. NCBI lineage: Eukaryota > Metazoa > Arthropoda > Arachnida > Araneae > Nephilidae > Nephila > Nephila pilipes. The sequence goes on from BMAW01095505.1 coordinate 703,923, forward strand.
ATAAAAAAAGAATACAGAAAATATAAGAATTTTCCTTCTTACTTTCTTCATAAGTATGCTGTTCTACAAGATGTTTAAAATAGAGATAGAGTGGAATAAATAACAGTTTGGAACTAAAATTAGACTTAAGATTAAATTACTTTATAATATTTTAAAAAATTCGTCGTTTTATTCCACACTAAATATTTAAAAATATATATATTAAAAAATTAGATATTTTCTTATTGAAGAAAATAAAAAATAACTGTACAAATTTTGAAATGGCAAACATTTCATTCTTCCAAGTTTTTTCTTCTCCTTTTCTAAAATTGTAAATCAAAATATTAAAAAAGTGTACAATCAATTTTTATCCTTAAAAATTATATTTATTATAAGAACATAGTTAAGCATACTTTTTTTTATCAATTTTTTAAAAAATATTTCATTTTTATCAGATTTAAAATTGGATTATTTTTAATGAAATCTGTTAGATCACTTCAAAAACAAAAACAAACGATACCAGTAAGACAATTTTAGGCTTATGTGTTTCACTTATGAATGAATTCGTAATTTTGAAGTATCAAAGGAGCAGTAAATTGCATTTTGTACAAATCAACGATACATAATTCGCCTATAATCCCCCAAAATTAATGTTAAGTCCGTAAATCTTAATATTTTAAGTATAGGTTTCCATCAGAATCGTTAAAGAAGATCCATCAAATAAATCTAGGGTAATACGGTATTTTCGCTTTTTCTTAGTTCATATTCTCATAAAGTCGATAGTTTTCTTTCAAAGATGTCTAATTCTATGAATGAAATAATCATCTTTTGTTAACGTGTCGTTTTCTAGACTTTCGGTTAAAATTACTACAATTTGTTCCGTCTGTATTTTATTACTTCGAACGAAATAAAATAGACGATAATTTTTCGTTCTAAATATATTCAAATGATGAATGTGATGTGAAATCTTAATTTCAAATAACTTTTAATGCCGTTTCACATGTTAATTTTTAAGACATAATGCTATGTGCATGATACTAATTTTCAACATTTTTATTTTTTTAATAATATTTTACTTTACTTAACTACTATTAATTGAAAGTCTATGATGATATTTTCAATTTTTATTTAAAATTTCTCATTGGTTCAATAACATTAAGCTACTTTCACAACGTGAAATATTCTGAAAAATATTTTTAAGGGGATACAATAAAAACCAAATTTAACAAAAAAAGAATTTAGTAGTAAAATGATATTAAAAGTTATTTTTATCACTAGTATTTATATTATTCAAATTCTGATTGTTTTACTTTCGTCAAGTTAATTTTTATGTAAAGGTACTGCTCCTCGTTTTGATTTTACACGCTTTTCTCACAAATAATTCTTTTTGTACTCTGAAATACTCCTTGATTCAAATTTTGTTTGAAAGTCATGATACTATAAAAGTATATATTTATAATATAATAAAGAAATTCGTACAAGTTATGTGTGCTTTTTAAAGAAGTATATTAAAATGATAATTTTTTCCCTCCTCTATTAATACGTCAATTCAAAAACTAATACATTAAATTCTTTATTTATGTTTAAATAGAAATAGAATTTTTTATAAAAACATAATCAAAAATTCTAAATTACAATGAATAATTTAAATACATGTGAAAAATTTATTTTTTTCAAAATGTTATGAATATATTTTTTAAAAAAAAAATGTGTGATATTTCTAAATAAATACACTTTGAAATCATTCAATCTGAACTCAGACACACATATGCATTTCAGGAATAGTAAAAATGCGATAACTTGTCCATGTTAGAGCACTACCATAAAAGGAAAGTATATATTTTGTTAAAAGAAGCGAAATTTCGTTTAGTATTCTCAGCGATGGCGAACAAATTTGCGAAAGTTTTTTTTTTTTTTTTTTTATTTTTTTTTTTTTTTTTTTTTTTTTTTTTTTAAATCTATATCTCAACTGAAAGGCCTTTTACGGACTTGTCCAGTTTTTTTGAAAATTAAATGTCATTCAATGATTGTCATTAAAATAAAAATAAATAAGTAAAAAGAATGCCAGTGCATGGCAATATCAAACCTGTTCGGTGCTTTTCATCGTTAAAAAAGGTAACCGAATTAAATAATTTTAAAACTACAAAACAAAGATACTTAAAATAATAAATCAGCCGATAAGTTAAAAATGCTTCCTTTTTTTAAAAAATTAAATCTCAAACCAATCTATCAAAAGCTTTTAAAAAATTATTCTAAAAAAACATTTCATAAACAAGTTCATCATAACAGATAATTAATTGTTACTACAATAAAAAATATTTGCTGTAACATGCTCTATGTTAAAATTAAATTCCAGATATGCAAGAGGTAATCGTAAAATTTTAATTATTTCTTAGAAATAACAGAGATACTTGGATAAAATTTATTCTGTGTATTAATTGGTTCTTATGTACATAATGCGTAAATAACAGTTAATCATGTTCATTTGCTTTGTTTTAGGATGCCTTAGATTGAAGTGACCCTCAGTATGGCGAATATAGAGTTCAATCTGCTGAATTCTGTAATGACGGCCTTCGAAAAGTCAAGGAATTCTGTGGAAAATGTATAGCTTAGATGGATGACAATATACAGAATAATAATAAATAAAAATTTAGTTTCTATCTCTATTATTTTAATATCGACTCAAAATTTTACGATAATTTGGATCACTTCACGCTATGTCTTCCAGAAACCACACAAATCTAAATTAATACCTGTTATTTACATTATGAATCAATTCATACGTAGAATAAATTTTATCCAGGTATCTCGGTTATTTCTTAGTAATAAATAAAACTTTACGATATCCTCTCGTATGTTTATATACCTCTTAATTCGCGTCTTCTCATACAGATATGCAAGATTATTTAATAGTTTTCATAAAATTGGCGAACATAAATTTTAATAATATTTTATCAATCTAAATATGTTTAATGTCAATGTAAAATCCCGATAAAAAGCATAAGAAAAATTAGATAAAAGATTTCCCCCAGAACTAACTTGAAATAAAACTCCAAATCTAAAAAAAAATAAATTTAAATAAGTTCTAACAAAAATTCTTTTAAGATAAAAGCTTTTTCAAATAATAAAAAAACTACTTATCTTTAGGGGGAAACGTAATGATAAAACAGATAAAACTTATCGCTCAATTATTCTATTTTCTTTTAAAGAAAACCAACACTTCTACATGGAGCGACATGGTTTTTCTTTCACTTCATTTTTGTATTATCTAAGAATACGGATAGTTCCTCGTGGTTTATTATTCAGTTCTTTATTTAATTCGGAAACATTCGAAAAATTTTCTTGAACGTCAGGAAAAATAAAAAAAATAAAATAAAACGTAACTTGCAACGCAAAACAAATTTTAAAAAAATAAAAAGATTTAACCAGCAATGGTGCCAAGTTTCTTAAAAAATAATTATTCAATTAAATATTAGAATTATAGCAAATGACACATTAAATCGAATAGATTTTAAGCTCAATGCAATTATTGCTGACGGAAAATCAAAACAAGACACATGCGTTTCATGTTCTATTTTGTAAAGAAAGTGCTCGGGTGGCCAATTTAAAAAATTGCCTAAATCGATAGCCCCTTTGGTAGTTAACAAAAATTTTAAAATTTAATAATTTTTACAAATTTTTTAGTAAAATTTTAAAAAACACACACATAGAGGAAGTTTATTATTACTTTAAAATTCTCCTTCTTAATTTTTGCTCTGCTATTGATTTTAAATTCACAACTGAAACCAAACACAAAGAAAAAATTCATGCCAAGCAGAATTTTAATAGTTGGAACGAGTACGTTTTAGTACTACGAATATTTTCGTACTTTTTCAAGCCACTGAAAGGTAAATATTACTTTTATAATAATGATCGATTGACAAACTGTTATCGCTCCTTTTGAAAATGTTCACCTAATTTCTGTAAAGTCTAAGGTAATTAAGGAAAGGTTTTTAATCCTAAAGGCCTAATTTCTGTATTTGAATGACAGCTTGGTATAGGATTCCACATATTTTTCTTCATCTATTTTATTTTCCTTCTCTTAATTCTCATAATATGAGTGAGTGATGGTGAAGTTTTATGACACAAGAGTCAGATATGGCTGTTGCGCCAAACAAGAAGCAACTGTGATCTAGACATTTGAAAAATGGAAAATAGATAAATATTGATGGTCAGGAAGAATAGAAAACAGGGAAATAGCGTTAGTGTCTCTGGGGAGCGTCACCCGTGTTTACCAAAGACAGTAAACCCCGTGGGAAAGAAAAAGATCACTAGGGTGCCTCGGGTTTGTGATGACTGTACTTGCCTAAAGATGGCAAGCCCCTGAGGAGGTGTCTGACAGAGAAGCAGGAATAGATGTTGTTATAACAGAAGTAGAAAGTGACGCAACGGATAAGGTATTCATTGCAGCAGTAACTGTAGAACATAACAATAGGAACGTGGACTTTTCTAGTACTCGTATAGCATGGAATATGAAAACCAACTTGACGGTTAAATTCTTCCTTACATAGGTCAGAGATGAGATCTTTTAGAGAACAGGTTTGATAATTCATAACCGTTCAGCTCCTGTGGTCCTAAATATTATCCAATACTTTTCTTAACTGTTTTATTGTTTATTAATGTCGCTCTTAGAAGTAAAATGAGGGCTATTCGCGACGAACCTCGTAATTTTGAGTATCGGTCAAGAGAAAAAAACACCTGAACTAGTACCCCACTCTCCCCCTTTCCCACCAACGTGAGTAATTGAATGTGAGTGATGGTGGAGTTTAATGCCGCAAGATCCTAAAGCGTCAAACAAGGTATAACTGTGATATAGACGTTTGAAAAATGAAAAGAAAGATGCGATGACTACGAGATTCTATAAGATTTCTAAATGCGATGACTATGAGATTCAGTTGAACTATGTGTGCAACCTCCCCATCGCTTTAAAATTGGGTGAGTGAATGAATGAATGTAAAGGTTATTGGCGCAAGATCCAGATGTGGCTACACTGCACCAAACAAAACTTAACTGTCGTCTATACGTGGAAAAAATTGAAAAAAAAAAAAAGACAAAAATTGGTTGAGAAGAAGCTTTAAAATTTGGACTTGAACCCATGACTCGACTTGAAAGTCGCCGCTCTTGAAGTTCAGACCAGAACTAATAGGATGACTAAGTTTCTATCCTGATACAATTAATAAGAATATAATGAAAAACATATATATTTTAAGTATTATATAAGCAACAATATTGTATTTTGGCTCTTTGATGGTGAAATATAATGACGCTATGTGGCTTTGCTGCACCAGACAATGTGTATCTGTGATCTAGAAGTCGGAAAAAAGGTAAAAATTGGTTAGGAAGAAGGGTCGAAAATACAGAAGGATCGTTAGGGTATCCCAGGAACTCGTCACACATTTTTACCAAAGACAATAAACCCCATGCGAAAGAAAGAGAGTATCACCCCAAAGTGAGGGCTTTAAATCCCGACAGATTTAACTTGCATGAGTCCTGCTACATGACGGATTTTTAGTGGAATCAGGACTCAAACAACATAACATCGGCCATGAGCTTGCGACCATGCCCACAGCTATTGCGACAGCAGTTGTTTTTCTCGGAATATAGTCATCAGAAAGAAAATTCTTATTAGCTCTCACAAGAATTAGATGCACAGAAATTTCTATATCGGGAGCATGTTTTTTGAAGTAATGGACCCTCATGCCCCCCCCCCCACACACACACACAAACGATAAATGAATGTAGAATATTTTTCAGTAATAAGTCCCTGGCAGAGTCGTTAAAAGCAAATCTTTTGAGAAAATATTTCCTTTCGAGATATTTTCTTCGACTCACTTTTAACTATCAAACCGTCTCGAGAACACAAACGTGGAGAGTGAACAAACGACCTTGAGGTGAGCCTTTTCCTTTTCGAAGAACAAAAAGAGACAAAAAACGTGTTCTGCTACAAAGTCGCAGACATTAGAGGTCTGGATCCCACACGTGTGCAAATTGAGTTCAGTTCTAACCTTTTGCACTCCTAAGGGCAACTATGCAGACACCCGAAGGTGTTCAACTCTCCAAGTATGGATGTCACATATTCAGATATATATTTATGCACGCCGGTGTGGGTATAGTTCAGCGCAGGTGAACGCGTTCTTTAACAAACCCACAAAATACGCGAGGCACATTGTGCGGGGTCTCTTCATAATAGAACACTCATTTAAGTATACAATTACTATAGAAAATATAACCCATGCATTCAGCTGTTCTTGCTAAAATACGGTCGCATGGCGTGGCAAGCTTCATTACTGGTTGGTTGATTTGTTTTTTTTTTTTCACAGCGCTGAATCCCTGTGGGATAATCGCACCAAATACGTGTAATATGAGATCTAATTTAATAAAAACGATTATGCAAATAAATACAACAGTGGGAATTATATAAAAGTCATTTATATTAACATGCGAAGGTGGTTGAAAAAGACAACGTGCTGAGAATGGGCAACCCCCTTAGATCGTTTTTTCGAGAAATCAATGAATAAAACGCCCTTCTCATCCCAAAAAATCTTAACTTTTACGGTCGACGAGACCGTCTTCGCTCTTTTTGGAACAAATTCACCGGAAGTAACCCATTGTTTTGATAGTTGTTTGGTTTCTGGTGAATTATGATGATTTTGATTTGATTCTGTTATTAACGCGAAACTGAAGATAAACACGAGGGCTATTGGCGACGGGCCTCGTCCTATTGCGCATATGTTCAGACTCGACCAGCAAGCTTATATTTATGATAACATTACGGCTCCATGAATTTCCGAGCGTAATGTTAAACCTATTTGTTACGTGTTGATCGGCATTCAAATGTAGGAAAATTGTACGCAATTAATAAGTAGGTCCTCTCGATGTAAAGCTAAATTTGCCGATGTAAAGCTAAATCTCTAACAAATATAAAGTTTCCCTTTTAACAGGAAGCAGTTAATTCACATATATATGAATAAATGATAGCACCAATTCAAAGTTCACACAATCGCCAAACATAATTCAAAACACGTCATCATAATATCGCACACACACATATATACTCTGTGTCAGTGAATGATGGTAAGTTTTTGGCGCAAGAGACACGTATACTCTAAATAATACACACAATCTACACACACATACAAGCACAAAAATCCTTCCAGAACCTTCCCGATAATTTGAAGGAATTTGATGAACAAATTTATTACAAAGTCTGTCGAAAAAGTCACGCTTTCCTGTTTAGCCGTATTATGTTTCTGTGCTCAAAGTATTCTCTTCAAAACTGCAAAGCCCTCTTTCCGGCTACAAAAGTCGTTCTGGAGGAAAGACAACGAAAAATAATTCGATATAAAAACCAACGTTTTTAAAAACAACGTTTTTATATAGTGGCAAAGTTTATTAGAGAAAATTATTGAAATATTAGTTAAAACTGTTAGTTATTTTTAACTTTAAAATTCACTTAAAAAGAGACATTTGTGAGAGTATTAAAAAATTCATAATACTCATAAAATCAAAACATGCATTTGAAAGTTTGTAAGTCATTCTATTAAAAAAAATGGGAACCAGAATTCAGAAAAAATTATTGTGATAAGACATGACGCCAAATATTGGAAACTTTCTTTCTTGCGAATGATTACTGACTAAAAGTCAGCAACCCTTACTATCTCGGAGATTGTAAAGGGGAGATAGTATCTCCCCTTTGCGAGTACAAAAGGTTTACGATAACCTCATGCGGTGTGGGGAGTGCCCGGTACTCCCAGAGGGGGAAAGAAATTTTTCCCTCAATCCTAAAAGCGCCTAGAGGAAAGAATATTTTGACATTAAAATTATTGAAATATTAGATAAAACTTGTCGCAAACGTGTAAATATTGCATTGTTAGGCGAATACGAACGATTCCCAAAATTTCAAAGCTCTAGCTTGATGGGAAGTTGGTTAAATTAACGATCAAAAATTTGATGACACACACACACACTCACACACACACACCAAGTGAAATTCAGAAAAACGTTGTAAAAAAGTTCAATATTCCTGTAACACTGGAGTTACAAATTATTCTTTTCAAAATCAAATTGTTTTTTTATTGCATGGAATAAAACTTATTCAAAAGAGATCAGGGGGTAAGGAGGAATGTTCGGCTTGTGATTATCTTCTTTTTCTGACTTTCGGAATTTTTTAATACTTATGATCTGAAAACTCAGTGATTTGAAGAATGAGAATCTCGGTGTTTTTTCATCATCATCAAAATGTCATCTTTGTTAAAATAATTAAGACATTAAGATGCTTTACATTTTAGATTTAAAAATTGAAAAAATAAGCAAACATTTATTTTAAAGTAGAGGGCACTTTGCTGATTCCATAGATTTACTGTTCATGAGAACTCAATAAATAGAACGATTGAAAAAGGAATTTTAAAATTGTAAACAAGCGCATCGAGCCAGAAAGAAAAATCTATATTTATGTTTTTCTTAAAATGTAGTTTGTTTTTATGATTGTAGTACATTTTATCCACAGCCCGAATAACGTTCGCGTTATGAAATGAGAATTTTTCTTATACAGTGAATATTGTTTTTTGCTAATGAACTCTCAGAATTTTTAAGTATTGCACATTATTTGTATAAAAAATTTAAGAAACTTGAATCATAAAATCTTTGAGTTTTTTTTTTAATTTTTTTAAAATTATATTTATGTTCAGTGTTTACAGAATGTAATATTTATAAGTAAATTCCATAAATTTTTAAAATTATAAATGGAGCGGATTTTATGCAAGTTGTACCAAAAAGTAAGTATATAACGTTACAATTTTAAATACAGCTGTTGCTAATTGAATGCACATACACAATTATTTGTGCATGTAATTGTGACTTCAGTTGTTTTTAACATAATAAAAAATGAGAATTATTCAAATCGGGTATAAAAAAACCTCGTTTTTTCCTAATCGAAAGCGTCTCAGTTATTTTAAATATGGGTCTATTCATTACCTTTCCTGCCTTTTTAGACGCAAAACTTGCATTCTGAATGCACTTACATTTATCTATACTGGTGATTTCTTACAATATAAATTGCTTTTATTAACAAAAAAAGCGAAAATATATTCAAATAGCACATTTTTATCGTTTCACACTTCTCTTCCAAAAGAAATTTGGCTGATTATAATATTTCATAACTGTTTTCAGAAACGATACCCCCACACCCAATTTATTACTCTATAATGTCATTTTAATGTTACATTTAAAGGCGGACAATTAAATATTGATAGAATGTTCCTAAATTTTAAAAGTGCAGTTTTATAAACTTGTGAACGCGTGTGTTATAACTACAAGAATTTACATTTATAATGGTATGTTTTCCTATCCATAAAAATATTCCGATTAAAGTTATCGCCCTTCAATCGTAGTTTCCAGCAGGGTCGAGCGTGGGTGTAGATATCTAAGCGGCGTTTTTGGTCCAAGGGAAATTTAGAGGCATTGAGAACCAACAGCCATAATTACTGGTAAGTATTCTCAAGGACGTGCTGGAAAAAAATTAATACTGAGAATAATAGAACGTTCGAAATGTTTCAACAAATGTCTATCATCTAAATGTCTTTTAGGCTGCAGTAACCTAGTGTTTATGATCGTGGACTCTCTGCCAGTGTTGTTTCTGTCGAGTCGTGTGTTCGAGCCCTGATACCACTTAAGATCCGCCATGTAGCGGAGCTGATGCATGTTAAATCTAGTCGAGGTCCAAAGTTCCCCTTGGAGTTTGGAGATAGAGGTTCCATTTCAGGTATTGGAGATAGAGGTTCCTCGTCATTTGGCCAAGATTCCAAATTACCATGTTCAGCGTCATTTGCCCTCGTGTTGCTTCATAGTATGACGTTGATAAACGGTAACAATCTTATCCCAAAGAGTTTTCGAGTGACAGTATGTCATTTTCTGAAAATTTTACACCATGTCCTTTCTGAGACTCGGATGAGTTCTAAAATTAAAAACACAAATAATTGTGAAACATTTTTATAATTCATCCATTTCTGTCACGCCGTTAAGCCTTCCAATTATCTAGCTGGAAAGTCGGGGTCTCGATTCAATAAAAAATCATCCTTTCAGAAATAAAGGTGCCGATGTATATCAAATCCTAATTGGCATCAATATACTCAGATGATGTAGAGAGGTAAACTACCGACTCAACAATCAACCCTCGTCATCTTGAGTTTCACGTTCAAATGACAAGACTGTAAATCTGGTATAATGTTAATTGAAATAAAATGAAGAGAACACTACTACCTACACACGTAAACATTTTCACGAATCAATCCTTTCATACAAAACAAAACATCTGAATGACAATGCCCACTGGGGCGGGTCTGAAACCCACTTGACCACCACTGATCTCCAGGAATGCTTATTAATTGAATCCTCTTCATTATCGCCAAACGAAAAGACATAAAGGGTGTGCATTCAGATGGAACGTTCCAATCGCACAATGAGCCGCAGCGATTCCCCTGCCCGATAAAGAAGGGTGCTGTCCTTCCGTGGATGTTCGGCGTTTAGCAGCGCGTGCTTTCATACGCTAATATCTTCTCCATCCCCCCTGCCCCCTTCAGGGCTTCCGGTCATTCATTTGTCAGAAGAAACATTTTTCTTCTTGTTTTAGAACGTTCCTTCTGACTAAATGCTTCTTTTCTTTCTTCTAGTTCATTATCACCACCGATGTCACCAACCCCTTTTTTGTTTGGGATCGTTTGGAGAAAATCGTGAGAACTGAATTGAAGTTGAAATGCCTTCCAGGTACGAAAGGGGTGGACGACGAAGGAAAAAGTTATGCTCTTGCTAAGCCGAGAGCTGGCATTATGTAACAAAAGATGGATTGTTGTCATTTGAGAAAGTCAATGAAAGAGAAAAGTGTTTGGGGATAAGAATAAAAAAATCGTTAGCAGTTTCAAAGGAATTAAAGGCTCATTTACATGTATTCAATTTGGCAATTATCCTTGTTCGTATCTTCTTCAGAGTATTAACTTTTTTTTTCTGTATTAATATATAGAGTGAATCATTTGAAGATCTTTCCAAAAGAAGAGAACTATATACACTCTTTTTATAATTAGCTGCTCTTTTAATTTACAAATGAAATATATAATTTGTATATTGGAATAAAATCGTTACGTTCGAGTTTAGTTTAGTTTTTATTAACGAAGCTACAAGAGGGCTATTGGTGACGGACCTCGTAATTTTGAACCTCGGTCAAGTGACGAGGACGACACCTGAACTGGGACCCCCTCTCTCCTAACTTCCACATCCCGGCAACGGGAGGGCTTAGGGCCCCGACAGATTTAACGTGCATCAGTCTCGGCTACACGACAGGTCTCTAGCGGGCAAGGATCGAACCCGCGACTGAACGAAAACCGCCGGCCACGAATCCGAAGCTATGACCACTAGGTTACAGCGCTATTATTACGTCCGAAGGGGTGTCGTAAAGTTTTAATTATTAAGAAATAACCGGGATATATTTGGATAAAATTGATTTTACATATCAATGGATTCATATGTACACAATGATGTCAATTACAGCCATGAGGTTGATTTGGTAGGTTTCAGGAAGCCATAGATTGAAGTAACTCGCAAAATCATAAAATTTTCATTATTATTCTGGGGTAATTATTACTAAAAGTAATCGCGATGAAACTAAATTTTTATTTATCATTTTTAAGAATTCTCTGTACAGTCCTCTTACAGAGTTATATACAACTCTCAGCGTTTCTTGACTTTTCGAAGTCCGTCAATGTAAAAATCCACAGATTGAAATCCATGCTGCGAGATATTTCCATATATGGCTTCATGAAAACCAAACAAATCCTCATTAACAGTTGTAATTAATAGCATTACGTACATAAGGATAATTTCAAATGCGAAATAAATTTTATCTAGGTACCTAGGTTATTATTAGTAATAACTGAAGCTTTATGATAATCCTTTGAGTACTATGCACGCAGGATTGCCAAGCAATTTTTTTTTTAGTTTATCCTTTAACATTCAACTCAAGGTCATAAAGACGGAGGAAATGAACAACAAGACCAGTCTGGAATTTTCTTAATGAAGTAACCACTCATCCAATTAATGTTCTTGCATTTCATATCACACTTAAGGGCCAAGCGCCTTAATTACTATCAGTGCCCACATGTTTTCTTTACGGCCATGATTTATGTATATTTTTTTTGTTTGTATTAACTAGTAATAATCGATTGTAATTAACAATTTTTGTTAAGACGTCTAGCCTTTCTTGAAACATAGTTATTAATTGTCCCAGGTGCATAACATTTGATTTTGTATGTATCTGTCAATTAGGATATCGTTGAATCTTCAAAGAAAATTCGGTTTTGCATCTCGCAGCAGCATTTTGTGCTCTTTAAACATTTCTATCAACCGTTTAAACGCCGAATTATGAAGCAGATCGAATTTGAACTTAAATTTGCTTAATTATATACGCTTATAGATCCCTTATAAGTAATCAACAAAAATATTGGAAGGGGAAAAAATTATATAGAATTTTTAGATGTTCCCAAATGGGAACAATGGCGTCTGATGAGTATTTTTCTTATAGATTTCATAGATTTTCTATCTATGAAAATCAAATAAACAAAAAAAGCATTTAAATAATAGATTATGGAAACATTTTGACAGTTTAAAAATATTTGCACTAAATTTCTTTACCTTTTTTTTTTATTTTTCACTGTTTATCCATTTTATTTGCCAAGATATGAGGAAAAACATGCTTTATGCAACCTCTTGTCGCATTCAACACGCATGTTACAGCAATTTTTTTAGCAAACAGCACAGCATTCCTGTGATGCAGATTTCAGAAAATGATAATGGCACGGATTTTTGTTTCAGGTTGAGATATAAGTTTTGGTTTAGAACGCAGCAAGTTCAGCGCAATATCTCGAAGAAATCCTAAATGTGGTATTGAATTATTTCCATGAATGTCTCTATGAATTATTCAAGATGCTGTTACAGCAATATTTAGAGCTTTTGAAAATAAATTCTAGTACCATTTTTTATGACAGAGCTGCGGTCTGCGCGATGATAGAAGTTTATCCAGAACATCGACTCCACCCTACCTTTCTTGTAATACTTTCTAAGAGCAGGTTGGGTGATATAAATTTTCTTTTTTGACGATTTAAAATATCGCTTTGTATAAGAAATAGGTTCTAGCGTTTGGTGATTAGAGGCAACTGTCCCAACTGCGTTGACATTCCAGCGGCAAATGAATATAGTTCCATCACTACGGAAATCCATTGCTCCTCTGGTTTCTTTGTCAAGTGTGTTATTGTCTAGTAAAGAACACTGCCCAATGCGGTTACTTCGGTCAATCTTTTCAATAAATTATAAGATGTAATAATCTGCCAATTTTTTCAATAA
>BMAW01095505.1:717336-812888 GCA_019974015.1 Nephila pilipes
TTTTCAATAAATTATAAGATGTAATAATCTGCCAATTTTTTCAATAAATTATAAGATGTAAAAAAGTTATCAAATTAGATTTCGTGCCTTCTCGGATCTGCAATTTTGGACAGTGTCTGTGTCACAACATCTTCACCCAGAGGCATTCTTGATGACTCATTCTTTCTTCCAGAATAAATTTAATTTCCATAGCATACTGATATCCAGATGATGAACATAACATCCATATTTTAAAACCAAATCTTATGGGTTTACCTTTTATAAACATTTTACAAGTGTGGTGTCCATAATAAGGTACCATCGATTCATCAATACTCAATTTTTTGAGGAAAGTTACAAACTGACGCAAATTTTCCTCTAATTCTTCATAAATTGGGGCTATTTTTCCAAGTTTATCATTTGACTTTAATTTAGGATCAATATATAAGTGAAAACATTTTTTGATCGTACGGAAATGGTTTCTTGATACTACTGTTGGAACAATATCAACTTTCAAATCTTCAGCAGTTCAATAATAATCTTCCTTTGGCATCATTTGGTAACTACTCAAGAGGAGCAATCCTAGAAACTGAGCAATATCTGTGCAGTCAATAGCAGTCATCTTTCATTTTTGACTAGCGTATAACTTTGTCATGCATGCTAATATTCCAATGTACTCCTAAGTCAAAATTTTATCAAAAAGTTGTAATCCAAATCTTGTAACTCTGGAAAATCAATTTTTACATCACTTGGTTCCTCATCAGGAAATGTATGATTAAACTCTTTTCTATTCTCCGTCTTACTGCTTCTAGTTTATTTATTTTTTTTTTTCATGTAGAGATACCATCACTACTTTTACCTGTGCTCTCTGTTTCTATTCTTGTGTGTGGTGTTAAGAGGGCATCATAAGACTCATCTTTACGTAGAATCTCCAATTACATCCCTCGGAATAATCTCCCATAAATCTTCATCATTGAAGTCCGAATTTTCTGTTATATCACCACTTTTATTTGACGGAATAATACATACATCAACATCCGAAATATTAGAATCATCTGAATTTAGCGTATTGAAATTTTCGAGAGCTTCTTCCACAGTTTTACAACGCTTAGAAATAATCAATAGAAAAACTCACAATAGGAACACAGAAAAGCTTCCTTTTGTCTGATAATAATTCTCTTTTATGAATGAAACACGTGTGGAAAGGAATTATGCTTTACCTTTCGAAACATCTTATAAGTAGATGGGTTAATAAATTTTTCCCCTCATCTCTACGGTGGCATTAGTTTAATTAGTTTAATTTTTATTAACATCGCACTAGAAGCAACACGAGGGCTATTGGCGACGGACCTCATAATTTTGAACCTCGGTCAAGTGACGAGGACGACACTTGAGCTGGCACCCCCTCTCCTAACTTCCACACCATGCCATCTACGGTGGGATATGCTACAACTGTTATTCACTTGTTTATAATTTTTTCGGTTATACTCAACAGAAGTAGATATGCTTAGCAAGCACTAGCAATAACTGACATCGGTGCGAAATCAAAGGAGAAACAAAAATAATTACAGAGAGATGCCAGTCTTATTTTTTGCGGGGGGAGGGGAGGCTACGATAAACTTGAATCTTATACTAAATAAATATCCTTTGAACTGAATTATACCTTGCTTTCATGCATAATATACCTGTAAAATATCTTTCAAGTCGCTTCATTTCATTCAGTTGAAACATAAAAAGAGTTCATGTCAAACGCCAATGTTCTCATTTGGAAACATCGAAATATCTCTCTTCATAATTACTCAATTAAACCTCTTTTTATGATTTAATTGTATGGAATTTATTGTTTTAAGTCTACTGTTTCATAACTCATCCAAATCTAAAAGGAATTTACATTTTATTTATCCTTTAAAAAATCTACGCTTTCTCAATATGAAATATGTCAAAATTTGCCTATTTGAACTTTTTTTTTTTCGATATAAAAAACTAAATTATCTCATTTTAGAACATTTCAAAAATTCAATCAAACATTTATATTTATAAAATAAAAATCGCAAAAATACCTTTAAAATTACATTTTTGGCTATTTTTTTAAAATTGATGTTCCCAAATGGGAACATTGGCAACTAAGCGGTTAATATCGTAACAGTCTTTTATTACATAAAAGTATTAAAATAATTATTATCAAGTTATAGGAATTACAAAGCCACAAATAGTATGCACTTAATGATATAACAAAGGCATTACAAATCGACATTTTTCGAATTAAAGAGAAATTTTTTTTTAGCTTCCTTTTTCTACCATTTAGTATTTTATTACTAGTATTTTTCACTAAAACACCATTAAAAAGAGGCATCTCAATTCTATACAAAACCAGTAATTTTTTTAAAAAAACTATTCAAATATAAATATGCGGTCGGATCTCGTTAACTCGCGGTTTTAGGCATGGCTCTATATTTCGTGAGATTCAGATTAACCTTTTAAATTTTTAATAATAAAAGTAATATTGAAAAAGTGCAAACGAAACATAGATTAAGATCGATGTTAAGATTTACATTGTCGCTCAGTTAATATTAATACGGTACCATACACGGTTCACTTAACTCGCGGGCTTAATAACCACGAACCCCTACTAACGCGAATTACTGGCGTTCGACTGTATTTGTTACTTGTAAAACACAATATATTTATATAACTGACACCTCTATATCTTTCATACCATCTTAAACAATTTTTTTTTAAATTGAAAAGTTTTTCAACCCAAGCGACCGATAACAGGTGTCACATGTTCCGACTCATTTCCAATACGTTTCATTGCCTTTCTGGTGTGATATATGAGTTTGAGATTATGACCTGTTCAGTAGCAGCCCGTTTCCCCACACACTATATAATAAATTATTGACGTAAATTACACGGTAGCAAAGGAGACGAGACGAAAGATGACAAATTCATTTAGGGCGTGTCGCACTTATGAGTCATTAGAGGGAAAAAAAAATTGCAATACATTTTAATTTGATTTCGTTTAATTAATGTCAACCTAGATCAACGATGGCGAGCCCTTTTGAGCTTGGTGTGTCAAATTTGTTTTTTTTTTTTTTTTTTTAAAAAAAAATTTTATTATTTTTTTTATTTTATTAAAAAAAAAAAAAAAAAAAAAAGAAAATATTTTTATTAGTTACTTTAGTAGCTGATTTTCATTTGCTAAATCTTCGATCGGAAGGATATTTCGTACACTTCATGCGCAAGCGAGCGCTACTAACTCCATCTGTAAATCGGTTACTTTAATTGGATTTAACATATAAAGAAGGGAATGAGGTCACGAGGGAAATTGGAGACGCACTTCGTCAATTTGAACTTCCGTTAAGTAAGGAGGATCACACCTGAGTTGAAACACCTGTCTTCAAACTTTCACACCAAGCTAACTGGAGGATCTGTAGCCGCAACAGACTCAACGCGCACTAGCCCTGCTACGCGGCTGTTCTTCAGGACTCGAACCTACGACTCGATGGAAAAAACGCCGGCCACAAGTCCAAAATTATGATCATTAGGCTACCGTGGCCACGAATAAGGTTTAATCAAAAGTATGTAGAGCAAAACAATGTATATATATTGTTAGATATGTTAGAGTGCTAAAAGTGTCCGGTAATCTGTTCCGAGACCTCCAGATTTCCTGTTCATAGAGGCACTCTTTCAGTTTCCAAGCGATTTATTTCCAGATCCTCAAATTTCGATCTCAGGTCGACAAATACTTGGTTCCAGATGCTATCTCGAAATTCTGCAATTTACATCAAATCATCCATTTGTATCCATTGGAAAACATTTAATTCTAAATTACTGCAACCTTCTACATTGGTGGGTATTTTTGAGCTCCGATTAAGTGACGAAGACGAGGCCTGAGTTGACATCCCACTCTCCAAACTTCCCCACCACGCCAACGTGCGGACTTTAGGCCTGACAGATTTAACGAGCATCATCTCTGTTATACGGTGGGTTGTCAAAGGAATCAGGACTTGAGCCCCCAACACAACTAATACTACAGTGTCCATAAGCTCGGCTTCACGGCGATTGCGACTATAGTATTTTTCTTGGTTAATAGACAATTGAAAACAAAATTTTTTGATTCACTTTTACAAAAATATCAGATGTACAGAAATTTCTCTTTATATCTGAAGCATGTTATTTAAGTAATGACAACACACAAAAAATTGATACAAAGTATCGATGATTTCCAATAAGTTTCATCCTATTACTTTTCATGGTCTTTGGAGGAATAAGAACTCAAACCATGACTCGACTCATATACCGACGGTCTTAAGGCGCGTGACTTTAACAACTGAACTATTATGGTCCTTGGTCTTAAATAAAGATATGAATGATTGAAATTTGAGGTTTATGGTGCAAGAGTCAAATCTGGCTAAACTGCACCAAGCAACGTGCATCTGTGATAAAGACGTTTAGAAATTATAGAGAAAAAAAAGGGGAGGGGGGAATTGATTGAAAAGGAATGCCGAAATAAAGAAGGATCGCTAGAGTATCCCGGGGGCACGTCACTCGTGTTTAAAAAGATAGTAAGGTCCTTGGGAAAGCTAAAGATCATAAGGGTACCACGTGTTCATGATGCCAGCATTTACCTAAAGAAGACAAGCACCTGAAGAGGAGATCTTAAACGGGATTGAACTTCGAATACGAATGTTTATCCTTCTTAAATCGAAATTCTCTCTATAAAATTCCAATATTGAGAACGAAAATTCAGGTTTTAAAGGTAGATTTTCAGTACATAAAAACATTCTTTTTCTGATCAGAGGCACTGATTGCAGCTCATTTTGAGCAAGGGCGATAAAATTTTGAATTGGTAACTATTTGTTACTATAGCAGCAACACATGGAACAGATATGATTGATAGAAGAATAGTTGGTTCTAAGATCACATGCGTACTTTGTTAATGTACTAATAAGAAACTAAAAAAAACCTCAGCTAATTTAATGTAAGACAAAAAAATATTTCGATTTTACAACAGTCAAACATTTTAAACGTTCTTAAGAAATATATAAGGCTTATTATTTCATGAAAACGTGATTAACTTTATTTCTTTTGATCTCAATCAAAACGCAAGTCTTGTTTTCATACGTAGTCCGTAAAATAATACAATGGACTTTACATGCAACCTCATTATCTTCAAAAATTGCATTTCATTTACGATTTAGTTATGTAATCAACGCCACTGTATCGAGTTATTTGGCTCTTTCGAAATTATTTTTGATTCTTACATTTGTAGAATCCGCCTATTTCTTGATTTGAGTACAAGTGTCCAAAGGTCCACTCTATAGACTAAGAAGGAATTAGTTCTTATTTTTTTAAAGAAACCATTTCACAAACTTCCCGCTTGAAAGGTATATTGAAAGCAAGCCTCTGTTCCAGGAAGAAAAACAGCACAAACATAAATGGAGGTAATAATTGATTTTTTTCCAATTCCGTACTCGATGACTCTTAAATTTGCGTCAGAGATGCAATAAAATTGAAGTTCATTAGTCTTAGCCTTCACATAATATCCGCCATTAAGCCTCAAATGCTAAATGGCGCTTCCTTCAAGCTTCAAACTCTTCGTTGTTTATAAACCCTCTTTTTTTTTATATCGCACTATCATATCATTCTTATATTCAATACACTTTAACATAAAGTAATGTCCATGCACATAAGTCCATGCACAAGCAGAAGTCTTAAAAAATGACGTCATATATAATCCTAAAAGGTTAGTTGAAGATAAATACATGTGAGAACCCTGTTACAAGAGAAAATAGAGAATAGTTAACTTCAAAATCTCAATTTACGAAAATTCGGGAAATGAACATGTACTATCTGGAAGAATCTAAAAGCAAAATAAAATCCAATTATTAAACAAGGCAATAAAAAAGCGAACTTTATACTCACAATATATATAGTAATACATAGTATTTGCTTAAATTATCTTTCATATATAGGAGAAAAATTGAAGACCGAATTGTCCATAAATTGACATAATAAAACACGATAGAAAAAAAAAATCTTAAGACATTTTGGCGAAACCAATTAAAGAAACTAACATACTTATTACTTAAAAATTAATACATAAAATATTGCAAACAATATGCAGTATTTTATAATGAATTAAGAACACAGTACTGATAATTTCCATAGTCAAGATATATTTTGACATCTTCCATAACAAACACATGTTATTGGCGGGTAACTTCAGAACATTTATTTCACATAAAACGTTTTTGAGAAAAGCATTTTGTATACGTTGCTTTATATACATCAGATATTAAATTTCGGTAAGTTCTTTTTAGAGGGACATTAAATTAGATATTAATAAAAAATTATTTTTATTTACCATCTTTAAACGTAGTTCTTTTTCAAACAAACACATTAATTTTTTTAAAGTATTTCAATATTTTAAAATTCTTAATACTTCTGTAAATTTTAATATTTTAAATTTTTTTTTCTCAGTTTCATAAGAAGTGCTTCTCATAATTCTGTTGACTCTTCTGTACTAGAGTCAATAGTTTTACAATTTTTTTTTTCAATCGGACATTGCGAATAACAGTAAAAAAAACAGCTATATTTAATTATGTGGATTAAAGAAAATTATTTATCTAAATCCTCATTCCGTGCACAGAATTGTCAAATGTATTATAAAAATAAACAGAAATAATTTAAAAAAATTTTAATGAATACAAAAAAAAAAAAAAAAAAAACGCCTTAGCAATTTAAAAAACATGACCGTCAAGAAAGGTAAAAGCAATTGAAATTTTGGAAGGTCTATGAAATGATTTGGCGCACTGCTAGAGAAAAGTTAAACAGCTCGCTAAATATTGTGCTTAGAACTATGAAATTTTGTGCATATATTTATAAAAATCAAACAATTAAAATAAGTACATTTGGTCATTTTTAGGATAATGTATCTTAGGATACTGTCTCCTAAATATAAAAAGTTTCTCAAACGAAAACACCGTAAGTTGAAAACGTCAGCCCACGGAATCAAACTGGAATGCCCTAAAGACAATTGTATACTTTTAAAATTATTTTTACCATCAAGTGCCGTAGAAGGTGAGTCATATTGTCTCAAAACCATTACGAAAATCAACCGTAATGATACTTCATTCGAATAGATAAACATCTTCCACGGCTGCAAACTGGAAAAGAAACAAAAACCAAGTTGCTCAAACCTTTCTCCAGGTTCGCTCGAAGGCTTAATTATCCTCAATTACAAACACACACAGCGGCATTGACCACAATGCATTGTTCTGACAAGTAGGAGTTAAATTACAATTTGACTGAGAATGTAGGATACACGCACTACGGAATCGTGCTGCGGTATTTATAACACCCAAGCATCAAATACCCTATCCGGAAAGTGTGTTAGTTTGCTGAGATGTGTACAAGAAACGTAATAATTTAGGGTGTTCAAATACCAATCGGGTAGGAAATAAAAATTTGGTACAGTACTTGTTAGAAGTTTTATTTCAATTCTTTTCACGTATTTCAGGTCATTATCGCGAGGCGAAAAGAGGTTAATTTAATTTTTTCTTTAATTATACGTAATTAATTTCTGTATTTATGGGAAAGGGTGGGACCTAAAGAGATTTGACCCGATGCAACTAATTATAACTAAAGTCATACAAAGACTGTTTTGAGAATTATAATAGCGAATGTCCAAAAATGGTTAAGATTAATTTTCCATTCGTGGCATTTTTATGCTTCATTTTATATGAACGGTAAAATTCTTCATAAATTTTTTTAATGACAAGTTAAAGTATAACAACACAACAAAAACATTAAAATATGCAGTAAAATACAGGATTATTCAAAATGATTCATCAGATTTCAAAATTCTATATTTTCAAAAATAAACGACACAGAATAAGTAATACATAAATACAAAGGAAAACTGTGGAAGTTTTTATTGTGAAAAATAGATGGTCCTCGTGTGTTCTTCTCGAAGTTATGTCATGAAAGCTGCTTTAGAAGCTTTCATGGAGCTACCTCGCAGAGGAACAGATTAATTTGATGTTCCACAGTCGGTCATCCAAGTCCCCTGATATGGACGCACTCCATTTCTTCCTTTGAGAGTTGTAAAGGATAAAAAAAAAACATGTACCCCCATTTCCCACAAATTTACGTGAACTTACTAGGATGTCTACAGCTGTGCAATCCATAACCACTAATACTCTACAACGTATTTAGCAGGAATTTACATATAGAATTGACATTTTACACATCTCGGAAATTATGTCGAGTATTTCTAAAAGAAACTTACATATATTCACATAACATTTCCGTATTACTTCTCATTATGTGTCGTTTATTTACAAAAATATGGAATTTTGAAATCGCACGAATCATTTTCAATAAGGCTGTATAATATCACAACAAAAGTATTAAAATATACAGTAAAATAAATTCCTTTTTTCCCGAATAAGCCTCCAAAGAAAATTTTCGAATTATTTCGACTTTTTATTAATTCTAAGTGGTTGAGTGACAGTTAAGGTTTATAGAATAAGAGTCAAATTTGGTTATGCTGTGCGAAACATTAATAATCTTGGTTCTAGACGTTCGAAGAAATGGAGTAGTTGGCGGATGAGAAGAGTCTAAAATAGAGAAGGATCGCTAAAGTATCCCCGGGGACTCATCATCTGTGTTTATCCCATGGGAAAAAATAATCACTAAGGCATCTATAGGTGATCGCTAACTCCTAAAGAGTTATTAACTCGAAGTAAAATCGGTCAAAATATTTCAGAAATGTATCGAGAAACGGACTTCAAACTTACTTTTAAGAAAATTGTAATGGAATAAAAACATTAGTTAATAAGGATGTAACTGTAAAAAAAAAAAAATCGATAAACAGATGTGCTAAGGAGTCAAACGGAGGGGAGGGGGATGAAGAATCAGCTGCAACATCAACATTTTTCAACACCATCGTTGTAAAATAGCGAGTTTTGAAAACGTAAGACTGCAAATTCACGGCTTATTTCCATCGATGATTATTATGCAGAATAAGAATTAAGCCTCAAACCCCTCACAGAATGGGGAAGACGGGGGGGGGAGTGAATGGAATGAGTGAAAATTGAGGTTTAAAACAGAAGAGCGAAATTTTTGGTTAAACTGAGACATACAATACGTTTCTGTGATGTAGGCCCTAGAACAAATGGGTAGGGTGGGGGTGAATTGCTTCACAAGAAAAGTCGAAAGTAGAGAAGTACCACTGGAGTATCCTAGGGGTGCATCATCCGTGTTTACCAAAGTTGGTTGGATGGCTGGTTTCATTAAAATCATACTAGAAGCAACACGAGGACTATTGGCGATGGACCTCGTAATTTTGAATCACTGTCAACAGACGACATCTTAACTAGAACCCCACCGTCCAAATCTTCCACACCATATCAACTTGAGGATTTAAAGCCCAGACAGATTTAATGTGTATCGGTTGCAGAACACAAAGAGTATTTAGTGACATCAGGACTCGAGCCCACGACTCGACTGTAACAATCTGGCCATAAGTTCGTGACCACGAACACTCGACTATCGCAGCCATGTGAGAAAATCAAGGCTTAGATCCATTTAACATAAGACAGTTCCAATTGTTCCGAACGACAGTCTTCAGTGGAATCAAGATTCACAAAGCAAAACTCGAATACCTTTTAATTGTCGAAATCTATAATATCGTCTCAACTAAACTAAATACCTTAACCACTGAATTATAATGGCTCCTTCGCGCGAGAAGAAGAATGTAAATAAAATGCTCTCGATCAGGAAAAAACAGTGTCTTCACTCTAATTCGCCAATGGGCAACTAGTTACTTTCTGTGTTGACCACAAAACGTAAAGTCAGTAATAACAGTATTTAAAGGATGTCTCACATTATGAAAGAATGACGAATGCACAAAATATGGTGAAATCATTTACGTTTCCGGTAATTTTTTTTTCTTTTTTTCCTATATCATGAAAAAAAAATGGCTAACCACGGATGACTGAAAATGCGGTTTTTAATTTAAAAAAAAAAAAATCATTTCGTCAGATAAAAATTGAATCTTTCTAACGCTACTCTATACCTTGCACTGTGTATCAGTTTCTGTATGTTTAGTATCAACATTTCATCCACTTTCCGATGTGCTAGAACCTTGAGATTTTACACACAAGCTCAGTTTGTATGACAATACACTGTTCAATTATAAAACTACACATAAAAAATATTACAAAAAATTTTCTAAAATGTTTTTGAAAATAAAGAATAAAAAAGTAAACAATATTAATAATTAAAGAAAACCCAACCCTTTTATGTAGCAAAAGAGTAAAAATAGGAGCTAAAATGTAAAAAATTATTTTTCTGCGGACAATAGGCAATTAAACGCACTTTTTTTTTATTTATTTATGATGATGATAAACTGTCATTTTCATTTAATTTCTATCTAGCCGAAGAAAAAAAAATTACGTCTTAACTATTTCTTTTACTCTTTTGCTACCCAGAGAGGTTAGTTTTTTTAAAATTATTTTTATGTACATTATTAACGTTACAGTCACGATTCAGATACTGTAGATAACATTTCAACGCTTCTCAAAGCAGATAAATCGATTTCAGTTTCGAGAGATGAAGCCACACTTGTGTTAGAAGATAACGACACATGGAGGCTTCTTCAGTCACGCTGAGAAAGTTACAAAATACAAATCCGATTTGCGATTCCAGAATCTGATTATTAAAATATTTGTAATGATCTGTAGACCAAGAGAGACAACAGCGCGATTCTTATGCAAATATTTGTATGAAAAATGATAAACTAAAATTACTCTCTCATCGCCCAATAGCAATTAATTCATTTCATTTCTTTTCACAGAGCTATATATATATTTGTGTGTGTGACTGAATCTATCAAACAATTTTGTAAAGAAAACCTTTAACCCTTATTCCGGGTCGTGTCACCCATGTTCACCAATGATAGTAAACTCCATGAGAAAGAAAAAGATGATTAAGATGTCTCGGGGGCGTGATGCTCGCACTTGCCTAATTTTCATAATAAGAACCATACTGCTTTGGATTCCAGGAATCTCCAAAACTTCTTGGGATGAACAGGCAAATAGTCTTGCAAAATCGATTTACGGAGTCCTATGTTTACATTGACTGGATTGCCCCAGAAGACATTAGTAATATTTTCAGAAACAGATTGAAAAGAATGAAAATTTTTAATCAGTAAAATATTTCGAAATCTCAGGAAACATCCTACCATAGATATCATATTTAAATGGACCAGAAACAAAAGAGAGAAAACACTAAGTTCTCCGATCATCAGCTAAATGATCATAGCTCCGGCACTTTTACTCAAAATTTAATTTACATGAATATGCAGAATATATAGATCTGTAACCGTATAAACGATGTAGAACATGTTTATCTAACCTGTGATAAATACACGTCTGATCGAAATCGCTTCTGGAAACGTACTCAAAATAGACCGCAACAGCACTTTCAGAAAACTTTTGGACAAAGCAATAAACAAGTGATAAGAGAATTCTTGGCGAAGATGAATTTGATTTATATTTATGAAAAACGATTTTTTTTTTTAAAAAAAAAAAAAAGGGAGAGGGTAGTAAAAATGTTCTCTGAAAAAATAAAACTGTGTGTCTATCGGAAAAGACTTAACCAGAGTCTTATTTTTGGACTAATAAGATAGCTGTTTCCATATAGTTCTAATGCGACACTGCACAGATTAAAACCTTAAAATTTATCGCAAAATAAACATAAATAAAAACTCTCCATTAAAGTACTTTCGCGAATCACAAACGACTGCTTAAATCAACTAATCGCGGTATGTGACAAAAAAAAAAATCCGTCAAACAATATGGATCACCGCAATCTCTTTTTCTAAAGACAAATGCGTTTCCAGAGGATTAGAGACAACAATTAAATGTCATGCTCTGCCAACGAGAGAGAAATAATTAGCGGATAGGATAACCGCACAAGGGATCATTTCTATAATTGTTCTGAAGGACAATACATCTTGGTCCGCGGTAATTGTTGTCACCGAATCACTGACTCGGTGATTGGTGATGATTACCGGCATGACCTCCCTTAACAGCTGCCGTCTGTTCATGTCAGCGTAAACGATAAGATGTCTACTCAAAAAAGTTAACCGTTTTACATTGCTGGTAGCATACTATTGTTAGGACTACGAGGCATATCCAGAAAGCAATAATCAATTTTTTAAACATCGAAAATATATTATGTTTTCGAAAAATAATTCGAACATCAAACTCAACTTTTCGAAGTTGTCGCCTTCCTTCACAATGAACTTTGTTAGCCAAGGACGAGCTTTCTTATATCTTTGTCAAAGACGTCTCCTTCCGGCAAAATGGCCCATTGTTTGACGGCACTCTGGACCCCTTCTACAGTCAAAAAATCTTTTCCAATCAAAAAAGACTTCAGAGAGGTGAAAATAGAGAAAAAAAACTGAAGGTGCCTTATCAGGGCTGTGTGAGGAATGGTTGATGATGTCCTTATCGAATACCCAACTATTGCTTTGTGGCGTTGGCTGCGTGGGATTTGGTTTGGTTACATAAACGTTGTACAAGAAGCAACGAGAGGGATTGGTGACGGACCTCGTCATTTTGTATCTCGGCCAATTGACGAGGATGACATCTGAGCTGGCACCTCCATCTCCTAAATTCCAGCCCCTGCCAACGGGAGGAATTTGAGCCACGAAAGATTTCAGGTACATCAGCTCTGGTTATACGGTGGATCTTCAGTGGCATGAAGGCTCGAACGCACGACTCGGCGAAACCGCCAGCCGCGAGTCCACGACCAAAACCACTAGGCTACCGCGGCCTCTGGCTGAGTGGGAACGTAGATTAACATTCAACACACTGTCTTCATTTGTATTTCTTTTTTTTTTCCTTCTCTGTATTGCACATCGTTAAGGTAAAGAGAAATAAAGCAAATTAGATTTAAGGTAATATCGCACAAATTAGATTTAAGGTAAAGAGAAATAAAGAGTTTTAGACACCAACAATAAAATATTTTTTTTATTAAAAAAAAAAGCTATTCTTCAGTGCCTAAAATATCCATCACGCCGATATCTAAAAACTGTCGCCAAAATGGCGTGAAATTGGAAATACATTTAAAAGCATTTATGCATCAAAAGAAAGGAGAAATTTCTTCTAATTAAGCCACTAAATAAAACTATATAACCGGACATGTTTTAATGACAAAGTTTAATTCATAATAGTTAACTCAATCGAAACAATGGCCATGAAACAATTGAATTCAAGTTAACGGAACAAAATTTTTGTCAATGACAATAGCATTCAAACCTAAAAACTGTCATCCTGGAAATATAAACAAAAAACCCTCCACAGAACAATAGACTTAAGAACAATTAATTTTAAACAATGTTGTGAAAGAAAATACAAGAAAAGCAAGCTGATTTGAATGAATTAGAACATGAGTCGAAAAGTGTTGTTTTTCAAATGAACTTGATTTCTTAAAGAATTAATTACACAATTTTTTCTTGTCCTAAATTCATTATTTTTTTTTTTTTTTTTTTTAGAATTCAAAATTCATTTTTTCATAAAAGATTT
Organism: Nephila pilipes; assembly: GCA_019974015.1. Classification (NCBI taxonomy): domain Eukaryota; kingdom Metazoa; phylum Arthropoda; class Arachnida; order Araneae; family Nephilidae; genus Nephila; species Nephila pilipes. The sequence continues at coordinate 730,917 of BMAW01095505.1, forward strand.
ATTCTTGTTTCATATTTTAAGTACAATTAAGATAAACATTTCACATTTGCAATTTAATGTACTAAATTGTTAATTATTAAACAAAAAAAAAGATTTCTAAAAGCTGTAAGATTAATAATCGTTTGTTTCTATTGTTCTACTTTAAGAATTTAAATTTCGTGATAAAATTCACAGACGATAAAAACATTCAATAAATTTAATTAGATGTAATAATACTATAAAAACACAGCTCTTTTAACATATAAAATACATTAAATTTTGTCTTAAATTTTTCATAATTTCACGCATTTGATCTTTAACATTATCATTTAAAAATTAATTAATTCAATAACCTTCACCCAGAACCAACATAATTAATATAACTACGATTTAAAACAACCTTGAATGCATTCTGCGAAAGCTCGAACAACTCTTAACAACCTGCGAGCCGCTTAATAATCAACAATAGGTCATAAAAAGGTTGAAAATTTGCACAAAAAAGAATGCGCGGAGCAATGTCCGATTCATTCGACGCTATGCATTATTCTGATCGTTCGTGCAGTTCAAAGAGTTAGGTCGTATAATTCAATGGAAGCAATTTTAAAAGAAACAAATTTCTTTGTGTAGTTGAAGCAAAATTAGCAATTTTCGTTAAAGAATATTTTACTCGAACTAAATACTTTACTTTAACTTTACTTTACTAAGAACTTTAATAGAACTCGTTAAAGAATATTTTAGTTTTACATGCGAGTTATTTTATATAAAGTATGCATTTTATTCAATACATAATCATTTAAATAAGCAGTTTTATATTCAAATAAAATCCTAAGTTTCCTATTATGAATTATTGATAAAATAAATCAGAGAAAATTGGTTTTAATACAAAGCTAACAGTAATATATAATCGAATAATAGAAAAAACATTCAAAAATTATAAAATCAGTTATTTCAAAAGTTTGTAAATTTGCACACTCGTAACTTTAAAGTATAACCAAATGTGAAAAGAATCACGAAGTTTTTTAATCTGAATTTATAAAATAGAATTAAATATATATAATTTAACAAACTTGTGATTAACTTGACAACTTAGAGGACAATTTCTATAAAGATTGTAAAAGGACAAGAAATGTTATATTTCTATAAAGGCTGATGTTTAAGCATTTGAATATAAATAAAAAAGTACTATCAGAAATTTAGCTTTGACAAATATAAGAATAAAAAAACAATTAAAATAAGAATAAACACATTCCATAAATGCGCAGAAAAAGAACAAAATTATAAAACATAATTAGAATACTTAAGATAAAAAGCAGTTCATTTTTATTTAAATAAAATGACTTATAACTATCGAAAACACATTTACTTAAAATGACAACACTCGCATAATTAAGGCCAATCGATCATTGTATAACAGGTAATTTTGCATTTTCTTAACCAATTAGTTTCTGAAAAGTTCACGACAATAGAAGGTTGTAAAAACATGAAAAAAGGGTATTTAAAACATTTTTAATACATTGCGTGATTCATCTTAACGTAGGATGAGTAGCAGCATATGAAGAGACAGCATTTATATAATCACCATTCGTTTTAAAGTAGTTAAAAATAAACACGAAAAAGCGAATTATACGAAAGTATACTAGATATTCATGGAACAAATCTACAAGTTCAACTACAGTTCTTAAACCAACATCGATGAAGTCCCCAAATTTTCGTATTATTATTGAATAAAAATTCTATCTATGCTATTTAATAATGTATTAGATGTTATAAGTAGCAAAATATTGAATGATGAAATCACGTAATTAAAGTATGAAAAACTCAAGTTTCAAAAAGCATAGAGTGAGGTAACAAAATAACAATGAATGCATTGAATTCAATGAGAAATTAAAAATAAATAATAAAAAAAAAAAATAGAGATACAACCTGATTTGATGGATTACTTTCATGAAGTTATTCAGCTCATTTTTCCATTAATGTTTTTTTTTTTTTTAATATATACGTTTTTTTACAAAGATATAACCGATCGGGTTTTGTTCTCATATGTTTACTTTTTTTCATTTTTTAATATCAGTGTTTAAACAAACTCTTCTACCTGTTTCGTAATCGTTTGGTTTTATTATTACGTTGCTTTATTCCGATGAGAAAGTTCGAAAGTATTAAAAAACTTGTTTTATATTTGTGGATTGTTCTACTCCATTGAGTATGATTCGTTGGCTTTTTAAAATACAAAAGGTCGAAGAACTTTAAAGTTGAATTTTTTTTTCTTTTCAACTTAGTATTTCGATAACTTAGAATCACACCAGTCTTACTGCAAGTGATTGATTATATACTCCAAATGGCAACAACTTTATCTTTAAGACGAATTTAGAAGAAAAAAAAACATGTAAAAATAACATATGTAAAACACATGGAGATTCCAGAAGCTCAAGTATGCGCACAAAACTTGTAACTAAGTAATTGCTTCTCGTATTTTAAAATAATACAACCGTAGAAAAATATACATAACATTTACTAAAGTCGGATACATATTATTTTAAGACATTACAAAAATAATCAACTTTGCCAAAAAATCTCATCTAAGTCCTAAAACATAAAACTTGTAATTTGAGTTATTTCGGTTTTTTTTTTTCCTTCATAAAATAAACTTCTTGATTTAATACCAGAGGAAAGAGTTAGTAGAAAACAAGATTTTATAACTAGAAAATACACAAGCAACTCCCTCATTTTATTTAATTCCAATTAATATTAATCCTCTGAAAGCATTGTCACACACAGCAGCAGACAGTACACAGGGGAAAAATATTTCCTCGTATTACAGTTAAGTTAAAGAAAATTTGGTTTGATAGAAATCTGGCGCCATTCGAAATTTATCTTTCGTATTTCTATTGTAATGTTCAACGACAAACAGAAAAATCAAATTATTTTGTAAACACTTCTAAAAATCAAATCATAGAATTTTCAAAATAGTTTAATGCTTTTTTTTTTCTCACCAAAGCATACAGCGAATGATAAGCTATGTCAAGAAGAAAACATTTCGAATGTTTTGTAGACAGTAGAGAAAAATAACAGCGTCATATGTCTTTCAAAACTATTTTCGATCATTTCTTGAGGCCTCATTTACATAAAAATTAAGATACTACGTGTTGATCAATAAGTTTATACACTCAGATAATTATATTTTAAAAATAAAAGCTTCTACTCACAAACATAAAAAGTACCACAAATCATTGAGAAAAACATCTGGTAGGCATGTTTAATGTCAATAATTTGAGATAAAAACCAACGTTTTTATATGGTGTCAAAGTTTATTAAAAAAATTATTGAAATATTAGTTAAAACTGTTCGCAAATACCTAAATATTGTATTGTTCGGCAAGTAAGAACGGTTCCCAAAATTTCAGAGCTCTAGCTTGATGGGAAGATGGTTAAATTAGCAATAGAAAATTCGATGACACACTGATACACACCAAGTGAAATACATAAAAACGTTAAAACTAACTAAAATTAATTAATTCATACGGTAAATTAAATGGCTGGAATGCAGTTTAACCCAACCACCCTTGGCGACAAAAATTATTTGGCAGTATTTTGCCAAATGTGGCTACCCTAGTCCATTTTACGGACTTAACGTTGAGCCATAAAAAAACCCGCCAAGTTTGGTGCCAATTTTCGAAATCGCGCCAAGTGGTTGGGATAAACTGCATTATAAAAGAAAATATTAGTTAAAACTTGTCGCAAATGGCTAAATATTGCATTGTTAGGCGAATAAGAACGATTTCCAAAGTTTCAAAGCTCTAGCTTGATGGGAAGTTGGTTAAATTAACGATGGAAAATTTGATGACACACACACACCAAGTGAAATACATAAAAAACGTTTTAAAAAGTAAAAGAAATATTTTCTTTTCGCAAGAAATTTTAGAACATGAATATAAATTTTGATAAAATACACTTGATTAAGACTCAACACGTACTAAAAATGGTTTAAAATGTTACACAGGTGAGAATTTTTATAAAACAACCACTTTTTTCAACAGAAAAACATAAATCAAGGAAAAGAAACCACAATTTTCAACTAAGTCTCATGTAAAATCCGGGTACATCGAAAGAACAACTGCTCCAGAACATCAATTGTGTCACTCGGTATTTCGAAGATATTCGGAAACGAAAAGACTTTCATCACGTTCCAGGAACTATTGGAACAATGGGGAGAGGAATGTCGTTGAAAGTCTTTGTTTTTCCAGCTTTAGGAGGGAGAAAAATGTCGGTCAACGGACCGAGAACAAAACAGAGCAATCTTTGCACAAGGAATGATACTTTGATTGGCGAATTTGTTTCGGAGACAGATGTTTTCCAGTGGGTATATTTAGATCTCACAGAATAGAATTAGAAACTGATTTTTTTTTTATTTATGAAAAGTTTTCTTTCAAAAAGATGGGATTCACATAGAAAAAAAAGCAAGATATTTTTTTTATATTCTAACAATGGTATGCTTATAGTATAATCAATTATTCTTTCGCACTGTGATTACCCCAAAATTATCCTTTTATTTATATCATGACATCATTCTTACACTTTCAATCATTTCTTTCGTCTTTTAAATGAGATTCATACACGTAGGAATAAAGAAAATATTTTGAACTGTAAAAATTTTAAATTCAAATATTTTATGTAATAAACAAAATGAAACAATTATGAACTTGTGAGTAAGATTAAAAACAATCTTAACTTTAAATGTTCCACAGAAAGAGCAAATTTATCCACCAGAGGAACTAAATTTAAAAAAAAAACCCATTCAATTAAATATTAAAATCAAAGAAAAAGATTAAATAATTATTAAATTATTCAGTTAAATAATAGAATTAAAGAAAACGCTGAAATATTGAAGTGGAAGATAATATTCTTTTCAAATATTAACATTAACGCTAACGAAAAATCATTAATTTAAATCTAAAAGCTAAAAGTAATTATTGTTGCTGAAAATTGAAAACAAGAACCTACGTTTCACATTTCATTTTGAAAAGAAAGTGAACCAATTTATACATTACCTAAAACATTAGCTCCTTTGATGAATAACAAGGGTAAGGTACTAACAGTTTTTAAGTTTTCACAAACAATGAACAATTTTAAATATTTTATGCCATAATAATTAGATTGATTTAATAAAAATTATAGTGAAATTATATTCGAGTTTTAACATTATTTTTAAAAATTGCGAATAATTGTGCACAGTTAAATTATATTCAAATGTTTATTCTAGAGAAATAAAATGATGTAAGATTCTGACAAATTGAAAATCTTTTCCAAAAAGTCTACAGAAAACTTTATGTATAATAGTGTTGCATTTGATAATTCGAAAATGTTTTTTGCTATATTTTATTTCATATGATCAATTAAATAAATATTCGATTTTTAAGGTTAACATCGTTGTTTTCTCTTTCAAATAAGATGATTAATTGAAGCACTTTAGGCATTTGTGTTTTCTTTCACAAGGAAAGAAAATATTAATTCAACTAACAAAAACATTCTAGATTCCAGAGCATAGGTGTAATGAAAGATTTTTTTTAATGACTTAAGAACACTAGCAAAATAAAATAAAAAGAGAATCAAACCAGTTCCATTTGACTATCGTCTAATTATTAATATTCTTTTGATAGTAGGAAAGAGAATGAAAATCAATCTCAGTGAAAATCATTAATCAATTTTGGGATCTCGAATGTTGTTCTGAATGTAATTGGCAAAGTACCAAATTTGTACGTCATTTAAGATTTATGGAGTATAAAAATTAGTTAAAATTCAGTTTTAAAAACAAGACACACTCACATAAAACAAGAGTCAGTAACAATACAAATAATCTATGCAGAAAAAGATTAAATAATCAGAGAAAAGGAGGAAATCAAAAGATGCTAAATAAAACATTCATTTTAAGCAGGGATGTTGCTGAGTGATATGTCCATGATGAAAGACTGGAAAAAACAGTTCAGTTGTTACACTTCATAAAACTATTCGATATGAAAAATTAAAAGGAGGTCACAAGGTGAGGGCGATTTCTTTGAAAGACAGAACGATCAATTGAAATCACTTAGTTTGCATAATATACTGAAATATCAAAAACATTATTAAGAAGAATGTTTTACAAAAAATTCCAATGAGTTTAGTTAAGTTTTTTTTTAATAACGTCGCACTAGAAGCAACACGAGGGCTATTGGCGATGGACCTCGTAATTTTGAACCACGGTCAAGTGACAAGGACGACACCTGAGCTGGCAACCCCCTCTCCTAACATCCACACCACGCCAACGAGAGGACTTTGGCCCCGAACAGATTTAACGTGCATCAGCCCCGGCTACACGGCGGGTCTTTAGCGGCCAAGGATCGAACCTGCAACTGAACGAAAACCGCCGGCCTCTAGTCCACGATCTTGACCACTAGGCTACCGCGGCCCCAAAAATTCCAAAGAATTTTTATAATTTATATGGAAGTTTTTAAAACACTTTATATATCTTTTTTTTTTTTTTTTTTTTTTTTTTTTTTTTTGAAAATGCCTTGTATCACAATTATTGATCTCATTACGAAATACATCTTTATAAATAAAAGATACTTTTAATACTTTTACGTAAACACATAACTTTCAATTTTGTTTCCATATCATACTACATAATGTTTGTGATACTCTTTTCAACAATGTTTCTTTTTTTTTTTTTTTTTTAGCTTAATAAAGGTCTATCTTTAAGAACGAAACTTTTGTGTGTGTGCTTACGAGTTCTTTCCATTGATTATCTTTCTTAAATATAGTTCGAGAATTTATGGTAGTTTTGAAATTCATATATTTTGTCAATACTTGGTACACATTCTAAGATATAGCATATAATTCATATAATTTATTACTTCAGCGGTGCAAATTTTAGTACACAGAGTAACAGTAATCGTTTCTATGTCGTCGTACAAATTACATTGGAATTTTTCTAGTTTTCCCCCGTTTGACGTAATATGAAGCAGTCTTTTGAAACACAAAAACTTACACCCTAAGGTGTATATCTTTCTTTTAAAATTAATCCAAAATAATCATCAATAGTTCAGAAATCTGCTCTAGTGCGATATACGATATTTAAAATCAAAGCAAAATTAATCAAATAAATATGATTCAGTCGAATCAGTACCATTTTTTTTTTTTTGAGTTTACTCAAATTGCTATTGCCCTAGAGCTGCACACAAATTGTCGACGACAAGTGTGAGTGCAGTGAAATTTGAAGTATACGGCGCAAGAGCCAAATCTGGCTATGCTGCACCAAACGATATGTATTCGTGATCCGGACATCAAGAAGAAAAAAGGGAGAAAAAGATAAATATTGATTGATAAGGAGGGTTGAAAATAGAGAAGGATTGCTAGGGTATTCCGGGGGAGCGTCATCCATGATTATCAGAGACACTAAGCCTCATGGAAAGGAAGAGATCAGTAGAGTGCCTGGGGTAATGATTTCCGTAATTATATGAAATAAGGGAAGCATCTGAGGCTATTGCCGACAACGAATTTCATTGTGAGCCGCAATAAAATGAAGAGGTCATCAATCAATTTCTCGCTATCTTCCGAAATTTGTACGAAGTGCTGTTTGTTGACTTTCAGACTAATTTTGAATTCAATAATTAGCAACTTTAATGGAATGAAAATTCTAATTCTTGACTCTCTGATTACTAAATAGCAATTCTTTCGTTAATGAAATTGTTGCGATTCCTAAATAATCACTAGGAGATTGTGTTACAAAAACAAATCTTGTTGAGTGGTGTATTCGTGTATCTTCCCTCAACTAACATCTTGGTTTATTTTCTGATTTTTCAATTTCCAGCTCCTTTCCAACCAAATGAAACGTTTTACTGAAATTAATTTAAAGTCAGAGTTTAGTTTAATTTTTTATTAACGACGCACTCCAGAAGCAACACGAAGGGTCTTGGCAACGGACCTCTTAATTTTGAAACTCGGTCAAGTGACGAGGACGACACCTGAGCTGGCACCCCCCCCAATTAAAAGTTAGAAGTGAAGTTAATATATTTCATTTATAAGCGACGGAGAATTGAATATTAGAATAAGTAATGAAGTTATAGAGTGCCTAGACGTAGTTAGCGAGTGTGAACCTACGTAGATTGTTATCAAACAAGGATCCAGGATCTCTCGGAGTGAGTAAGAGCTGAGGAATTCCTCGTAGTCACACCTTCCTCGTCGTTCCTCTCTCGAACCCTAGTGGTCACACATTAACTCACTCGGACCCGAGTACCCTCAGTAAGATGGAAATGTTATATTGACTTTCGACTAGATCACAAACGTGTTGAGGATTGACAGCAGAGAGAGAGAGAGAGTTCATGCTTATGATTTAGGAAAAATCAATAAAATGATAAGCGCAATCATGTGTTTCCTGTTTGTTTGACTGTTATATTTATGCGATTAGACTTAAACTTAGTAAGTAGATAGATTAGAAGCAATGACAACATCTTGACAGACTGTTTTATTAAAGTTGCACTGAAGAAGCAACAAGATGATTATTGGCTACGGACCTCGTAATTTTGAACCTCAGTCAAGTGACGAAGGCGGCACCGGAGCAGGCACCTTCCTATGCGAACTTTCACACCACGCCAGTCGAAGGATTTGGAGCTTCGACAGATTTAATGTGCGTCAACTCCGCTACACTACAGGTCTTTAATAACTTCAGGACTCGAACCCACGGTTCGACGAAACAACGACGGCCGGGATTTCGTGACCTTGACCACTGAGCTAGCGCGGCCAACGATGACCGCAGGATTAATGATAGGGAGAGGCATTGTAGTCTTACTACTCGTACTTCAGATTTCAGATGTAACTCAAGTGTTTTCTTTCCTGTCAGAACCAAACACAAAGCAAAGAGAATAATACATATTCAGGCAAAAACTGCGTCTCGTATATTTCGCAAAATAAGACAATTAAAAAGAAATTTCATTGGATATGGCAACAAAAGCACCAAATAAGCCCCACACCACTGATTACGCAGAACCTTGGGATAAAAGAAAGATTTTTTGGCTTGGTCACTCTTCAAGGATGAGTGAACTACTTAATGGCGGTTAAATGTCCGATTCTGGGAGAAGGCGGCGAAAGTCTGATGAAAGTGATTCAGTATAACTTGGATGTTGTTTGTAATTTTCGAAATTAAAGCAAGTCTCGTTATTTCTCGGGTTTTGAAGAAACTGAATACCAAGAATTGAAAAATAAAATTCGGAACGAGTTCTTTTATTCTCTAGATTATTATATATTCAATTTTTATTTTATTATATTATTTACTGTTTTATTATTATATTTACAATTTTATTTTGTTTTATTATAATATTTCTATTTTTATTTTATTATTATATTATTTTTAATATTTCATTTTTTCTAGGTTATTATATATATTTTACTTTCATTCTCTGGAAAGGAGTGATATTCCCTGTACACAGATCAATTTTTTTAATATTTATTCAGTCAGTTTTCTTCGTCTTATGAGCGGTTTAAATTGCGGGTTGGTAGGATAATCAGATGTATTATGCGGTTTACTGGTGATGATATAGTACAAGGAGATGCGAATCTTTTAAACCCTTCGACGTGCAGTCAACACGAGCAAAAAAATTGCTTTCGCGGAACCGAGAGCTTACTCAGTTTTTTCAAAAAAAATTCCTAAAACTATAATTTTTCATAAAGAATGGAGTAATGACGTAATCGGTATAATTTTCTGTATTTACATCAATATTTATCAAGTAAAATTACTGCAAATTACGACATGTAAAAAAAATCAGATTTCTTAAGGTTTTTAAAAAAACATTTAAACTTGAATAATTCGTGACCGAAGAAACCAGATAAAAAAAAAATTTAACTATCCAAAAATTAGAATTATATTATGTTTTCCTAAAGTGAAGAGGTACGTTAAAAAGATAACTCTGCTATCAAAGATTTAACACACACACGTTTTATTTTTACAAAATATTATATATCAATGCAGGCATTTAATATTTTTCAATTAAATCACGTATTTTCTTACTTGCCTCTTTGAATGCAGTTTTTGAATCATTACAAATCATTCCGACCTATGACGTAATGGAAAGACAAACTTTAAAGGGAAAGTGATATTCCAACATGTTCCTCACTTCCCTTATCTTTAGGAAAAACTATTAAAATAAAAATGCGCGTCAGCTGGGAAATCTCATGAACTACTTTTACCATAATGATCTAAGAGGGATGGCTCTAAAAATTAGAGTTATCTAAAAAAAAAAAGTCAAATTATCAACAGTTTTTTTTTGCATAGTTTTAATACAGAAATCTAGAGACGAAAAGTTGCAATTGTAGAATTTGACTTATTATTTATTAATGTCAGACTTGGAAGCAACTTCTATCGTAATTTAGAACCCCGGTCAAGTGAAAAGGACGACACTTGAGCTGGCATCTCATTCTCTAAACTTCCACACCACGCGCAACGAGAGGACTTGGGACCTCAACAGATTTAACGTGCACAAGACCCGCTTCACAGTAGGTCATTCAACTTAATGAAGTTCTATAGTAATAAATAAATCTTAATAATAAGAAAAATATGACAGAAAAAAACTTTTAGAACCGCAAGTAAAAATAAAATCATAGTTAAAAAGGAATTCTGAAGTTCGCTGTATAACGCCTTCTTTTTTATATGGCGATATGATATTGTTTGCTAACATCTGCAATATAATAATTCAAATCATACTTGTAGTAAAACTCAAACATGAAAATCAAAATAGCTGAATTATAGAAGTCCATACATGAATCAAAATATTCGGTTTCAACTGTTGACCAAAGTAGTACATATTTTTCATTTTTTTAAAATCATAGCAAATTGTAGTATCAAATATAGAATGCTAAAGAGAGCATAATGTTTTCGTTTTCCGCACGACTCGATAAGCGAGAAGTTAAAATTAAGAGATTGCACCATCATATTTTCTTCGAATATAAGCCAGTAAAATCGCATTCAAACTATTTCAACTCGTTATACTTTTCAAACAGATCTAATTATTCCTCTTTGGTTGTGAAATCAAACCAAAGTCTTAAAGGAAAGTTAAAGTCAAAGTTAAAGGAAAAGTAATGTTTTGTACAGTCAATTTATGAGAAGGGTAATTTTTTTTTTTTTTTTTTTACAATGAAGGAGAACAGTTAAAACTTTAAGAAAATTCCAAATATTTTAATGAGGCACAGTTAAACAAATTTTAAAACAGAATAAACGAATCTAATAATCTTTTATATGATTTTGCAATTTCGACATAAAAACCTTGAATATTTTATTCCTCGAATCGATACTAAACTAATTTTTTTTTAAAAAAAAATGAAACGAATTTCCAATGAAAATTCCATTTTACTCCTCATTACATGAACAATATTTTCGAACAAATTTCATTATGTTCGCATATATTTCTAAACAATGAATAATATTTTTTTTTATATCGCAGAGCAAATGTCACTTGGCGATTTTACACCGATACCAGTTTCTAATCATTCATCGCCCTTACGGCGACTTTGGCTCTCTTTTCATTGGAGAAGTAATTTAATATGCCAAAGAAGGGAGAGTTCAATGAAATTCACTGTCCACACGAGTGACGGTCTAATGAGAATTGTAATTAATTTTTTCATGGATGGTACCGTGACTCGACTCTAATTAAGGCTAACGTAAAACAAATTGATAAGTGAAATGTGACATCTAATTAGAGAACACAGTGTGAGCCAATTACAAAATAGTCTGTATTTACATTTGAATGGCAGACATTTTAATTGGCAAGCAATAAACCCATTTCAAATTCAAATAATTTACTCTGTATAAATAATTCTGAAGATGTACAAATTTGCACCAGTTTCACCAAAAATAGAACCAATGACGCATAAAAATATGCGGAATAACATTGAAAAAATTGCTCGAATAAAGTTTCGTTAGAAATTTAAAAAAAAATTGATAAAAAGCCCCTATGCGAAAAACAGATTCAGCCACCAAAGGAGCTAACTTATTTAATTATTATTATTCAAATCTACCTTACAAAGTGGCTTGTGATAACACTATCATGCCCTTCACATTATTTAAATTATGTTTTAAGGCTTTTTGTAGAAAATTCAGTTTCTATTGAACAATAACAGTGTCAACTTTTTATAACAAAAAGTATAAAACAAATGAATATGCTCTAAAAATCAAATCATTCAATCAAATTTTAGAATTAAAGCAAACGATAAAATATTGTAGTGGGCAATAATATATTTTTTCAGGTATTAAAAATTAACGCGAAAGATAAATTATTAAAATGAATATATTTTATGCTGAATGCAATTATTGATGCTGCAAAAGGAAAATAAAATAAATATCTCTCTCTCTTCACGTATTAATCCTAATACTTCAATGAAGCGACAACAATTCAAACTGAAACTACTGTGAATCGGTTGGAAAAAAATTAGATAAAACAAGTCACGTACATTTCGCACTTAATTTTGAAAAGTGGTCAAGGTCGACATTTTGTGGTTGTGCGAAAACAAAAGTCCCTTGGATGACTAAAAACCTAGAGATATGTTAAGATTAAGAATTTTTTAAAAAAAGAGCATGTTTATTTAAAGAATTTCATATGAGAATGAAATACATTCGATTGAAATACATTGAATATACATTCGATTCATCTCCATAAATATTTATATACATAAAAATTATGTTTAGAACACAAAATTATGTTAATTTATGATTGATCTACAACTTTTTAAACTTTACTATTTACAGTTGGTGTTTTTTCATATTGTAAGGTAATCGATTAATTAGTTAATTTTAAATTATATTGCATTGAAATTTTAGTGTGACTTTATCACAATAGGCATCAGCAATATCAGTGGAACCGCGACGAAATTAATTCACTGAATTGATTTTAATGCTGAATGTCTTTATGCAAATATATTTAACTAAATATATATAAAATATGACATATATAAAAGCACAATATATTTTTGACTACTGCTTAAATTATTTTTGGTATTGTAAGAGGTATTAGATAAGGCATTACACGAAAAAAAAGGGGGGATGACTCAGAAAGAAGTTCGTAATATTGTAATGCACTTTGCTCTTTAAAAAGATAGGGAAGTCAGAATACAAAATTAATGTTCCTGAGTTTTATTACGGGAAAAAGTATTCCAATTTCAGGTCCCCTGCTATGCGAAAACAGCCTTAAGTAAGCGAATTTAAGTTTGTCGTCACAAACATGTTTATCGTTAAATTGAAAAATAATATAAAGCCATCCGAGTCATATTTTCCTTTGAAGAATAAAAAACTATATTATTTAAAACACCCCATAACCATATTTAATACCATTAACACAAAATTAATCGTGTTTTTAAGAAGATACCAAAAAATACTTTACGCAGCTCTTTTTATGACATCTAAATGAACTTCATCGGGGGGGGGGAAGCCATATTCATCTAATATCTCAAAACCGAGGAAGAAACCCATTCCCAACAGCCACCATTTTTGGGGAAACCGACCGCGCACCGCTAAGCAATTCTATTGGGTAGGTAGGTGAGCTCTGAACCGTTTGCTGACCTTTTGCGAGTGTAGGAGGAAAAAGATTCCACAGATAATTGTGTGAAGATCTTCCGCTTTCCACTTCGACTTCTTTGCGTGCAGCCAGGTAAAGTAGAGCATCGCGAAGAGTTAGGCTTCACCCGGAACACTTCTTCCTCGGTGATGACGTCACGTACATTGGACCGAAGGTCTCAGGCAAATCGAGTTTTCTGGGTGGGGTGTTTTTAAATCTCTTTCCATCGGGGTGAAGAAAGCGAACGGGTTCTTTGTTTCCAGTGATTTGTGAATTGGATCGAAGAAGCGGTAGTGATTTGGGGATATTTTGTCATAATGCGAACCAAAATTCGATTTGTAGATTGAACATTATTCATTTTCAACAAATGCTGTGGTTTGGGAACATGTCTCACGCGGTCTGTACGGGTATGTGACTAATAGTGGTTATTATGATGACAATATGTTATTACAAAATAACTAGTTTTGATACTATAATTTTGCCCCACTTCTATTAAGGTATTTAACAAAGACTGATTTGATGTACTTATGAAAAGAAATGTCTTTTTTTTTTTTTTTTTTGCTGCTGCAGAATAAGATACGACAACAGAAAATAAAATTTAATTACAGTGAAATCCTTGTACGGTTATTTCCCGTAAAGACGTGTTTTTTAATGGGGCAAATTTCTTTAAAAAAAATTATTTCATTCTACTTGCATTTTCATTCATTGAAAAACTCAGCAGAATTCCATGTCAGAGTGACCGCATTTTTTTGTAGAATGAGGATAAAATTCGATATTTTTCCTGTTCCTAGAGGTTAAGATCAACTTTAACTACAAAATATTTTCATTCCCTCTTTATAAAATAAAGACAGGGGCTATCTTTGTATCAATAAAAATGGAAAGTATATATTACTTTTAAAAACTGATATGAACGATTAAACTCAGCTTTAATCGTTCATATCAGTTTTCATCAAGTTAATAAAATATTTAAAAAATCTGTGAAAACCTTATCTATGTATATTACTATCGTTCTATTTCTAGCAGTAAAGTTAAGCTTAATCACATTCATTTAAAAAAAATCACGTTTCTATGCAATTGGTATTCAGTAGAGCATGATTAAATCATAGAAACATAATTTTTATCGAGTATATTTAAACAACATTCGCGAGATATTTCAAAAATGGAAAATGATGATACAATCAGTATATTACACACACACACACACACACACACACATATATATATATATATATATATATACAATCATAAGCACTAAAAGAACATATGTAATTTTACAATAATTTGAATGCAATTAAAGTAGTTGACAAACAGAAAATAAATTCAAATAAAAATATATAGTTTAAAGTTTATAAAAGGAAAGATATAAACTTTCCATTTATTATTTATAATCTCCATCTTCAATATATGTATATCTATTTTTTTTTCTCAAAGTAACCAACGGAAATTCAAAACAAAATAATTACAATTAGTTTAGTGATAATGTAAAAAAAAAAAATTGTAAAAGTTTTTTAAAAAATGTATATAACTGAAAAACCAATAATTGCTTCCTCAATTTCATACTGAAATTATCTTCTACAAAAAAAGTATAGATATTTTGAAAAAATTCTAAAGAATATGAGACGTTAAAAATTAACTTAATATAATTAACTACTCATAATACATATAACTCAGCTAAATAGAGCGGAGTATTTACCCGATTCTTTTTTCAATTAGTTTAAAGCATCTTCATCAGTAATTTCATGAAAAATCAAGAATTTCTGATGACAATAAATTCATTTAAAAATTTATACGGATGTATTCATGAGCCGTTTAAACATTGAAATACCATGTATTAAATATGAACAAATATAATATTGATGAAAGAAAGTATACAAACTGTCAAAAAAAAATTTAGTTGATAAAACAGTAAATTTTATTTTAAATAACTATTAAAAATTGACGTCAAATTTCAAAAGAAAATATAGCATCCTGAAGAAAACTAAGCTGTACACATGGTTATTTTAGTAACAAGAAATCTTTAAAATTCCATATTTTTAAATATTTTCTCATAATTGTTCTCGTTATTTAAGCGGCTTTTCCTTCTCTTATACAGCTTTTAAATTTCCTAAGCTGTGAATGCAATGCAATCAAGTAAAAATTAAATCTAATAAATATTCCAGGCATTTTATGTTAAAATCAATTTTAATTTTGTAAGAAATGACACTATTCGAATATTTACATCTGTTTCCTGTTACTATTTTCTTAAGAATTAAGCGTTTTTGAAAAGTAATAGTCTATTTCACATTATTTTAGTTGAGAAGGAAATGATTCTCCCTTGTCTTTAAAAATAACACAAATATGTTAATCGATTCCTCATGTATGCAAAAAAATCCTGTAGCATAATTTTACAATTATATCATCAATTACTTAAAAAAATCGAAAATAAAGAGAAACATCCTTGCAAATATTGACAGTAAAATAACGGATATAAGTGCAGAAAATTGCATGTAGAATATTGGAATAGAAAATCCTCAAATGGAGGTGCTGCTCAAAACCCTTTGTTATCTTCAATACCACCACTGTCTATTGTTCTCTTAATAACAGATGTTCTCAATTGCTTTCCCTTTCTTCCCTCCCTTCTTTTTTAGGAGGTGATTGTAACAGGAGATAATTTAGAGGAAATGTAAATAGTATTCATAGAAGAAATCTAGTTCATGTTCTAAAATTATTTTTTTCGTTATTCTGTCACTTGCAATACACTTGTAATCTTCCAAGCTTAGAGTGGCAATCATTGACAAGTGCATCGAGAATCGACTCTACTTTACTAGTTTCGATATTTTTAAATTAAGTGGACATATATATCAAGTTTTTTTTTTTTTTTTTCTAAACTTATTCTAATTTAGAAGAATATGTATATTTTTATGAATAAATTTTGAATATTATAATTAATAATATGATCCAAAATTTATATATTTGATAAGTCGAGAAATCATCCATTTCGAAGTTTAGCTAGATTAACTGATCAGATATTTGTGACACTTCTCTACTTTTAGTTTCCACAGCCCTTATTCCAAAGTTACTATATGAAAGTCTAAGTAAACAGTACAAAACTCGAGGAGAAGAAACGGCTCCATTTGAAACCAATCCTTTATCCGTGCTTCAGTTATGAATATTTAATAATTAGTCTATCTACTAAGCCTCAATGCACCTGATTGCGAATGTTTATTAGTGTGACACTTAGAAGCAACACAAGGGCTGTTGGTGATGGACCTCATCATTTTAAACCTCGATCAAGTGACGAGGGCGATACCAAAGCTGGTATCTCTATCCGCAAACTTCCATAACATGCAACGAGAGGACTTGGGGCCTCGATGAGATTTAAAGTACATCAGCCTCGCTACACGGTAGGTCTTTATTGACATCAGGGCACGAATCCATGATTTGACGTCTGTGAGTCCATGACCACTAGGCTACCACGGCCTCGATGCTCCAGAAATCTAATACAGAATTAATAATTAAGGCCTAGAATACAAGCTCACACGGGGTCGAATGAATTCAACTACAAATATTGGGGGATCCATCGGGTTCTTCAATACCCACCTATCTGGATATAATATGAAGGTGATTTTTAATGACGCAAGAGCCAAATGTGACTATACTGCACCAAACAATGTGATCAAGACATTTGAAAAATGGAAAATACGTAAAAAAATGTTGACAAGATAGAGGATCGAAAAAAGAGGATTACTTTAGTTTCCCGGAGGAAGGGGGTGCATCACTCTCTCCCCCACAGCACAGACAGCAAATCTATCACTAGGGCAGTCTTGATTCTTGTACTTACTTAAAAATGGTAGCCCCAGAGGGCTCTATCGAACTGGAATCCATGTGGATAATCTTTAATCTCCAACAGTTTGCTAGAATCACTATCTTACTCCAACTACTGGCTACTAACTATTTCATAACTAATATCTATATTCAATTCTCCGTTACTTTTATAAGTATCTTCAAATCTGTTCAGTAGATTTCTTATGTTAATCTAATTTGTGTATAATCACGTTTCATGCGATCGGAAAGAAGATAGAAAAATTTGAATATAAAATCAAAAAGTAAACCCGGATGTTGCTTGAGGGAAGGTTCACGAATAGCCCAGGTTATAAATTAAAGTTATTTTTCCAGCAAGTAATCAAAACAGAAAAATTTAAAAAGTAAGCTCACATAAATCTCATTTTGCCAAATAAAACTAATATGCGTGAACATGCATTGCCTGTCTATTGAGTAGCCTAACATTATCAATGATACAATTATTTTAAAATATTAACAATAAAAAAGTCCAAAGAATATACATTACGAATTACTATTGCATTACGCATGTATTTATAACATTATATTATAATCTACCCATAGTTATTTTGTAGATTAATATGTTTCGAATCAAATAATTTGTCTACAAAGAAATTTTTTGATTTGGGTTTCATTAAGCGTATCCTGCCAATTTTTGCCTCACTCAAAGACCCGCTTAGTACAGACCCCCCCTTCCCAACACGCCTTTAAATTATAAACCACTATCAGATGACGGAAGTCGACTCCTTCATTGGCCACCCGTTCGCCACATTCAATATAATGCCAACAGAAGGAAGTAATTTTTCAAGACCTTCAAAGTAAAACAAATAGCTTAAAACATTCTTGAGCAAAATTCTAATTAATCAAATATATCTCCACAAGTATTTTAACATAAATTTATCCACAACTGGACGGAACGGTAATTACATTTTTTGAACAGAAAATAGAAGTTGACATTGAAATTATATTTTTCTCTTCTCAAAACATCAATAAATACCTTGATTTTCATGGTTAAATAATTATGTCATCATGTTTATTCTTGAAATTTTTTTTTATATTATCACTAATTATTCCCCAAGCAATACTTGTCAAAAAATTTTAAAAAAAATCGAATAAAAATCTGCATTAAAAACAACCAAAATGAGATAACATTACAATTTTGTTTCAAAAATTCCCCAAAATAGAGATATGAAAATGCATAAAAATTAGCAAAAAATAAAATGATATATTTGCTTCCTTTATTATTACCGGTTTTGAAAATTAAATTCAGGAACTAATTTACATGAATAATTGATAAAGTTGAATTGAATAAAATAAAATAGATATCAGATTAAGTATGAAGTCATTCTTATATCTTGCTTTTGTAATTAATTGCTTTTTTATTCGAGAAGTAATAAAATTTCTAGGTATTTATTAACGCATGAATTTATAATGCTCTACATTCAGAATGCCCATTAAAATGTTTCCCCTTTTTATCAAGTGTTAAAACTTCATGTAAATTTCTTTAAAAGGTCAAAGGCTAGAGATCGAAACAGTAAAGAATTTTTTTTTTTTTTCTTGAGCATTTCTTTAATTTTCGTTATTAATTGCAGAACATAAATTCCTTCAGCATAAAAAACGCAATTACTTTTTGTTTCTAATATTCTTTAAAAGCAAATAATGAATGGGAAAAGAATCTAAAACAATGTAAAATATAAAATACTGAACATATCACAAGTTTTTTAACCATAAAAAAGGAATGCTTGTTTTAGTAAAAAATATTTTAGTCATTCTGCAATGTATTTGACTAATACTTTTAAAGAAAACTACACGTAAATAAAATTTTGCAACTGAAAAATTATTTTTACTACTATCAACGTGAACTGTTTTGATTTTTCACAAGGAAAATGTTGTATTACATTACATAGATTTTAATTCAAAAGGATATAAAAAAATTAATTTACACTAATGAAAAAATGTTAATTTTAATTTTAAGTACTTTTCATGAGGATTCTACACATTCCGTACAAATCACAAACCATAGCCCACGTAACAAATATATGTAGTTTATTTCGTGTTTTTATAAATTATTGACCTGAAATCAATCAGAATTAAATTTGTAAGATACAAACAACATTTTAAGATAAAACGTAACAACCAAACTTAAACATTCGCTCTAATTCCACAACCTAAAAATGAGTTAAACATTGCAATATATTTCTTTACGATGCAAAAGAAAAGTGCAATAAAAAATTGCACTTATATTTTTTATTCCAAAATTTTTAAGAATAGAATAGAATTTACACACAATATGACGAATAGTTTAGATTCGTGTAGTTATAACACATTCATCCGTTATAACAAATATAACCTATCATACTATATCCATAAAATTATAAAACGATTTCATAAATATATAATTTCCACTTCAAAATCAATTTGTGTAGAATGGAAACACAATAAAAGGTGACAATACGTACAGTACATTTCATAATAGAAAAATATTGATGGATATTAAAATAGAATGACATTTATGATATTAATTTTTTTTACCTATCTGAAAAAGAATTTTTGAGTTTGGGATTTATTCTTTGACAAAAGATGAGGAAACTCTTAAGCTAACAATACCATTAAAAATGTAATACACAAATTCAAAGTATTTTTCTCATCATTTAATCTCTTAACTGAGTAATAAAATCTTTGGCATCTAATATATTATTTTATTATATAAATACTTATTCTTCAAGAACTTTACTTAAAACTTGAAGGAAAAAAAAGAATACAGAACAAAATACTCTCAAAAAACAAATCGTCTGCGTGCAACGAGATGTCAACTTCTACGGCTGCATCGACAGCTGTTATTCGTGCAGAAAATCCAACAAGACGCGTCTCACATCGCTGATTAAACGCAACGTGAGTAGAATAATATTTCCTATCATGACTTATTTTTCGGTCACCATTACTATAAAAAGCACTTAGTATCAACATGACTCATCTTATAGAACGATTTATACAAAAATCAATATAAATTCGCTCTACCATCCTCACAGATGATATCGTAGTATACGCTGATACTTTGTAGTAAGTGATATGGTAATGGATTGATTTTATACCAACTGCACGTTTGAATAATTCGAATGACATGTTGGTCACGTGATAAACAGTAAATCAATAAACAGTCTTTAAAGTGATGAGTGCATATCGGCATTTGCGGATTTTAAGAAAGATTATTAAAACGATACTTTCCCGTAAAAATGATAATATTTTACTTAAAATTTTCATAAATTATTATTATTTTTCTGTATAAAGATTTTTTAAAATTAAGAATAAATGATAAATATTAAATAAAAGGAATCCAAGATTTGCATACATTTGTATGAACTTAAATTCTAAAAAGTTAAGTGAACAAGATTAACGTACTTTACTTTCGATCGGAATTTCATTTATTTATTTATTTTCAAATGCCGCGTCATTGTTTTTAATAACTGGCTTTCTGTTTTCGATCGCATGATAAATGACAAACAACGACGTGAAAAAAAAGACCTCGAAAAGTTTATTCGCAGGAAAATGACAAGTACGCTACACTTTACTCACCATTAATTCTAAAAATACTATGTCATTGACACTTTCCGTACAAATTCTGATCACGTGATAAATAGTAAACAAATACATCGATCTAAAGCCTTGGAGTGATCGCATAACCTTGCATTTGTGAAGCAAAAAAAAAAATTCTATTTCTATTTCTAAGTACAATTAGTTATTTTTTGAATAGTTCTGATTAAATTTTTATTACAAATTTAATGAACTTTTTAAATTAATAATAAATGGACCATGATTGCTTGTAAACTTCTAATTAAATGGTTTGGTTTGAACTAAAGTCGGCACTAGAAGCTAAATGATAGTTGTTGGTGATGTACCTTGTAATTTAGAATTTCGATTAGAAGAGGACGACAGCTGAACTGATGCTTACTTTTTCGAACTTTCACCCCACTCTGCTTGAAGACTTGGAAGCTCAATTGAAGTTACTGTGCAACAATTTCATCATTCCGCATATTATATAAAGTGGAGTTAGAACAAATTCGTATAACACTTTAAGCAAAACTTACTATTAAATAATGAACGAACAGGGTCTTTGCCAAGGAATATCCCGACTTTGAAGAGCTACAACTATAAAATCAAAGAAGCTACAACCCTTTTGGACAAATTAATTTAAAAAATAACATTTTAAAACTATATCTAGAGAAGCGACACGATGATCTCAAAGAGATGGTGACCCGACTTTAATCAGTCGTTCTCAAAGACAGCCATGACTTATTTCACTGCGACTTATTTTCTGCGGGATTTCTTAAAATGTAAAACATTTTTTTTCCGCCGCTACTTGTAAGCATTGAGCAAGCTTACAACCATTCAAACGGTAACACCAAACATGCCAAAAAAGTAGTGGGATAAGTTCTGTTATCCGCTGAATATCCTTTTGTGTTTCTCGAGTGGGTCACATTGAATATTTAAGATTTTATAAGCTTAAAATGCTATTTTTAATTTAATATCTTTGAAAATGTAACTTGAAACTTTTTAGATTTGTAATTGTAATTGAGATATTATTTCGTAAATATCCTGTATAATGTTATCTTTTTTTTTTTTTTTTTTTCACTCGGCTTCATAATTATGAAGCTAAAAATAATTTCTTTAACAATACAAAGAAATTCATTTTCTCTATTAAATGAATGAAATGATTAATTTTTTCAAATTTTTTTCCCTTCTTGTGGAAAGTCATTTATTAAAAGGTTGGTTGATTTGTATTAATATTTCCTTAGTTGATACGAGTATCTAGTTTTCAAAACTCGCAGCGTAATATAATGGGTAAGATTTTCAGACCCACACAAATTACCGTATTAGCACGAATATAATGCGAAACTTCCCGTTAAAATATTGACTCGCATTTAATTCGAAGTCTAGGTAAGGGAATGCAACACCTCTTCTTATTAATTTAAAATAAATAAAAAAAAAAAAACACAATACCCTAAAAATCAATAATCAAAAAAAAATTTTTTATTGTAATTATATGACTTTTCTAAATATATATACAAAATTCACAGCTTTAGCTACATTATTTGGCGAGTTCTTTAAATTTTTCTTAACAGTGTGCCAGGTCATTTCATTGCTCTACAAAACTTTATATTGCTTTTTCTCAGCTTTCTATTTTCGTGACAGTCAGTGCACCTAAAATACCAAGACTTTTTTTTGTAATCAGTGTAAAGTTTTGAAATTTTTCTGGTATTTTGTATAACATGTTTAATAATACTGTGCTTGGAATAATTATTTAGTGAGTAAGTGAAAGCAGAAGTTTATGGCATAGGAGCCAAATCTGGCTTTGCTGCGCCAAACAATGAGCATCTGCGATTAGAAAAAGTGGTGGGAAAAAAAGTTGATTGACAAAAAGTGTTGTAAATAGAGAAGGATCACTAATGTAGTCCTGGGGAAGCATCGATTGTAATTGTTTATTAACATCGCACTCCAATTCTGAACAAACATCAAATGACCAGGACAACACCTGAGCTGGCATCTCCCTCTCCAAAATTCCCCACTATGCCAATGAGATAGCTTTGATCAACCATAGATTCTCCCCTTCCGTTCAGTCTTGATGCCCATTTAAATGGCATCAGAACTCAAAGAAAACAACGCTGGCCAATGATCACTGGGTTTTTGCAATCTCGTGCTAAAGGGGGAAGAGAATAAATAGTCCAGCAACTGACAACTTGAAAAACATCACCGATGTTTACAAAACAACTGTTCTTGGCAGAAACAAATCATACAGACAGAAAAAGCATTTGGTACTTTAAACAACTAAACAGAGATCGGTAGATGTTAGCTTGTCGAAACTATACAAATTAAACATTGTTACGAATTGTAAAAGAACATTTCTGAAATCCTTGACATTCAAATGCATTCAGGATCTTGAAAGACTGACCAGAACAATTGATTTTCTAGAAACCTTAAAACAGTTTCTTTCTACAATGACAATGTGAACTCCCCAAGCGGATTTTCAGAGGCCATAAGGCCATGTGCCACTCCTTATGCGGAAAATTTATTTTCCGTCTATTGCAGCGCACAATTCATGAGATATCGGAGTGAATGGTTAGTATAACATTTGATCCGAAGCATTTCCTAATTATTACTTTAAAATATTACGTCATTTTTTATCCTCTTGATTACTCAACACTATTTGTATATGTCTTCCCTTGGCATAGGAAGCCACATTTCAGAAAGGAATATTTCAAACTGCCATTTATTCAGTGTTGCCAAATGATAATTTAAAAATTAACTCAGATTACACTTCATTTTCCACAAAAAATAACATTGTTTTGTAAATTTTTCTCCAAAACTTTTTTTTCTGGGACAAGACGGTGGTTCAACTATAGAATTTTGAAAATAGGTTCCGAAAAAAAAATATCCTAAAACTAAAGGTTGCACGCTCAGATTAATCCCATTTGTTCGTACTTAGTTTTGTGGTGTGTGAATATTTGTATTCAAATCTTGAATTCCTTAAAAATAGACATTGGTTCGTTTCAACTGATTTACATTTAACCAAGCTTGTGCGAATTGCTCTAATACATCATCAAAGAACCTTTCGGCATCTAACTGCTAAGATGGAATCATTCGCAAAGTACCCACAAGAAATTCTGACTAGCACTTGAAACGTCCAAATGATTTGAAATTTTGCATAAATGTATAACTCAGGTAATAGCTTTTTAATGTGAAATTTTCAGACTATATATATATATATATATAATAAAAGAATGATAAGTAATTAAAAAAATTAATCACGCTTTTATTTAAAGACTGACTAAAAAGAATACAAATATTTTTCTAAATGCCAAACAATACATAATTTATTAAAGCTCAGGACGTTAATACTTATTTTGATCTCATGTATAAGTAATTAGGATACTTAACGTATTCGTCATTACCTAGGTATCTTAGTTAAGAGCCTCAAATTTTTATAAATTATTTATTACTTTATATTTTAAAAAAAACATTTTCGTACCTTATAGTGCATTTTTTTTTTTTTTTTTTTTAAAGCGTGATTTAAAAATTTCTTTTGACTTGTATGTATTTAAGCGTAAAGAAGAATTTCAATTTAATAGCAAACATTTACTGATAACGTAAACATTATTATATCACAGCAAATAGCCTTTCGATTAATTTCGCCCCCCCCCGGGAGAAGAAAGGGAAGAACGGGGGGGAGATAAAGTGGGCGTTCTACATTTAATTGTATATTACTAAACGCAATTCTAAAAAAAAAAAAAAAAAACTGGAAGAATGACCCACGACGCTCCTCCCATAACAGTCCACTGGACCCACCCATGATAAATGACCAATACCTCACAAACGACCCTGGGAAAAACAAGAACTAACCATTAAGAAACCCAAACGAGATTTATCAGTATTTCGAAACTGAGAGAAAAAAAAAACACCTTATAAATAAATAATCACTGCGAACATCAGGAATGGATGTTAATCGGAAAACAATGTCGAAAATAACCCACACCGCGTATCGTTAACATTCTTCGAACGAGTTTTTCCCGCGGGTCGCGCTGGGTCACGTGACTCGGATTGGCGACCTTTCCGTTGGCGAAAGTCTCCCTCTTCCGTAAACAGTATGCCAAACAAGGCGCTAATTAAGGTTGACCCTCGTAGACGGATTCCTTACAGCGACCTTTTCTATACATCATCCGAAATGGGAAGGTAATTATCTCTCTCTCGAGTAAGAAACTGGCCTTCTGTGACCGACTCCTCAGAGAAGGAAGCACAGTTTCTGAATGACAGGAGCTTTTCTCATAAATGTGTCGCCTTACACAGAACATTTCCTCCGAGGTCGTGCTTTTATTTACAATAACGATCCATTTGCCGATGATAATGAAATGACGAATTAAATTTTGTATAATTGATCTAGCTATGTTTTTAATACATACTCACTGACAATGTTGCGTACATAATGTCACTAAAAATAAAATTATTAAATAATTACAATAAATTAATTTTATTAAATTAGTAACACTAAATAGTAAGACACTAAATCAATAATAACAAGTTAATAATAAATTAACAACAATAGTAAATTGATATTAAAAAGTATGATTCACAATAAATGAATAATAAAATATATTCAATAACAAATAAATAATTTAATAATTATTAACAATTTTAAATTATTTTATAACTAATAAATATTATATCAATAAAATAATATAAATTATTATTAATAATAAATTTAAAAATAATAAATAAATAACAAATTAACAAATAATAAATAAGTAAATAATAAAAATTTAATAAATAAATTAATAAATAATAAAAAAATCAACAAATAAATAAGTGAAAAATTATTAACAATTTAAAATTATTTTATTACTAATAAATAATGTTTTAATAAAAGAATATAAATTATTATTAATAATAAATTTAAAAATAATAAGTATAAATAATGATTAATGAATAATAAATTAACAAATAACAAAAAAAATTAAAAAATAAGTAAATAATAAAAATTAACAAATAAGTAAATAATAAATTTAATAATCACAACAATTTAATAGTAAATTAATAATTATAGGTTTATAACAAAATTTTATATTTTTATTCTAATCTGTGGATCTGCTGTATAGATAATGGTACAGCTACTTTAACTGTACATTTTTTTACATACAATCAAAGTGCAAACAATTAAAATTTATTTGAATTATTACAGAGAAAACTAAGTGTGAATTACAGACAAACTGTAACGAATTGAATTGATTATTAGTAAGGAACATAGCAACACTATTTAAACAATAAAAGTTCAGAAAATTTTGAGCCACTTTATTCTAGCTTAGAATGAAGTAAATTAAAATAAATTGCAAATGCGGAACGCTTATGTCAACGCATCTTCAACAAATATTTTAATGGGGAATTTATCTAAATAATAACAAATATTAGGGTTGAATAAATTGAATCCAATGCTAATAAGTATTTTGGACGGGAGTTTGGTGAGATATATACTTTTAGAATATCACCTCCCACTATTCGTAACCCATATAATGTGTCTATTAATTTAACAAATGCCTCTGTCTCCTTCCACCTCTATGTAATCTTTCTATCACCTCCAATCCTTCTTTCATTACACTTCTTGCATTTAATACTGATTTACATGCCTCGGTTTTTTCACAAGGCGAGGTTCTCAATTCAAATAGCATAGAAAAGTTGCTCCTAAGATAAGTGAGAGAAAAACGTGCATGAGAACCCGCTACAAAACCCTTGAAACTGGTCATCTTATCTGTCTTGACAAACTGCGTAAATTGTTTGCTTACCATTTGAATTGTGACTCATTATTTTCGATTTAATCTCAATAACTTCATCAGTTGAAACCAATCTACATAGAATAAACTTTACTTTTTAATCAGTCAAATCTTTTACTACTAAAAAAATCTTTTATAAACACCCTTTATTGCATTAAATCTAATATATAGTTAACGTAAATTGTGGAAAAATATTTCAACATGATGGATTGAGTTGATTATGGGTACACTTTAAAATTTCAAAATTGAATAATCTAAAATTATTTTAATTCCTGTTAAACATTTAAACAATGCATGCATCTAATAAGAAGTTAAAAATAGTTATAGAAAAGTTCCAAATATGTTTGAAAGCATAGTCAAAGTCAAGATGATTTTTTTTTTCTCTCACCTTTGTAATAATAAGTCAGATGAGGGATATATTTTTTTTAAAAAAAAAAGCTAAGACTTGTTTGGATAATGAAAAAGTCTGGAATTTATCAAAAATAAGTACATCGAAAAAAATTGGAAAATTTCTCTTTAATGGGAAATTCTGTAATTCAAATGATTTCTCATCCTTTACAAAAATTCAAAGTGGATTGGTATGTCGCATGTCTGTTTAAGTATTTAAAATTATTTGATGAGAGTAAAAACACGTTGAATAGTTTTATCAAAATTGAGATAACTTATCACTTGTGTTTGCTAAAGGACAGGAAACTGAGAATGATTTTTTCCTTTTTTTTTTTTTTTATTTAAAAAAAAAAAAAGAATTCAGCCATAAGAAAATACAAAATATGTCAATTTTAAATGACAGTGTTTTTATGTAATTTTTCTGTGCTTTACATACATACGATATGTATATATATATATATATATATTGACCATACCTCTTTGTAAACCAATTTTATCCTTCCCCTATACATTGGTCAATTTCCGGATGCTACTGCAGTTTGTAAAAGAATTACAAACCATCATGTAATATACAATAATTTCAAATCCACCTTTTTCTTGTTGTGTTTGATCTAAACTAAATAAAAACCAGTTTTTAGAGCTACATGGAGACTCAAATTCGAATTGCAGTCAGATGACGAGGACAACAACTATATTGGAAAACCTCATTTTCCACACATGGGGATTCTTCAATATCTAACCACACGAGGACTTTATGTAGCTTTGTTATATGTCACCGGGAAAGAAGATTATGACTTTAATCACTCAATCGTCGTGGATCAAACCACTTATTCTACAAATATGATTCGGTTAAGAGCGATTTCGGTGAATTAAAAAATTCTGAATAACACCCATAGATGGCGCTGAGTATTCCGAGGTATTTGGCATGTTTTGTTGGCTGGAATATCCAGCTCGAGCGATAAATGAGTCTGCCTAGAAGTATTCAATACGAAGTACAAAGGTCAATTGGGGTAATGGGGGGGGGGAAACATTATGGAGTTTCACAGTTGTAAAGTTGAAAGAAGCAAAGATTTATTTTGCTATTACTTGAGTTATGTCTCTCTCTTTCTTTCTTTCTCTCTCTCTTTTTAAGGGGATGTGAGCGTATGAATTTAAAGTTTATTTTCTCTTAGTATGAAAAGCGCTTAAGATTAAATATGTAAACTTTATTTATTTTATAAGGAAAAATAATAATAGTAAAAAATAACAAGAAATAAATAATGGAGGAAAAATTATAGTGAATAAAAATGTAAAACAATAAAAAGAATGAGAAGAGCTGTCAGACAATTATCAGAGATAGCACTCTGAAATGTTGCCATGTAATATTTTCGAAGATATTCAAATTTAATTTATAAAAGCAATCAATAAAATGATTATTATTTAACAGCTTACATAAATACATTTAATCAGTATAAATGTTGTAAAACAAAATTTGAATATTATTTTATCATGTCAAAACAAAACTAAATGTATACTTAAATTTTATTTCTACTAAATAGACATATTGCGATTGAACTATGTATTCTATTAATCATAATTGTCCTTCGAAATTAAACTTACTTAAACCTTATGGGTAACTCCTCATTTTTGCAGAAATTCAAGCTGAAATGAAGTATAAGTAATTGAGGAAAAACCGTAGATCTTTTTCTGTCGTATTTAATTATAAAAAAGCTCTCCCCCCCACAAAAATTGTTCAGTATAAATTTTTATAGTTCACTTATTTTCGTTTTATTGCCTAAATAGTTAAATTTGGAAAATATATATTATTATCATAATATATTTATTAAAAAAAAAAATTCCGTACAGTAAAGGGAAGCTTGCATCTATTTCAGGTTTGAAACTTTTATCTTTTGTAATGTTTTTAACTTTTCAGGTTTCTTTTTATATTAAAATATAAAAATATTTATTTCCATATGCTACGAACAGCACTTTCTGAGTAAGACCACAGTACCAGAGAAAGTTCGTTTAGAATTTTAAACAAATACTTTTTTTTTTATTGATGCCTGTTTCCAAAGAATAAGCAAATATTACTGATGTAAATAAGAAATTAATAATCCTTAATTCATTAAATACTTTGATTGATTTTTTGCTTATTAACACGAGGGCTGTGAGCGATGGACCTCGCAATTTTAAACCTCGGTCAAGTGACGAGGATGACATTTGAGTTGTCATTCCTTTCTCCAAACTTCCTTCTAATCCTTTATTTTTTGTTATTGATTCAGAACACATATTCAAATACATCCATAACAATTGGATTAAACAAAAACATGCAGGGCAATGTTTTTATTTTCCAGATTTTGAAGGTCATAATAAGTTTCCATTATTAGAAGCAAATTTCTCTACACTTAAGTGTGTAACGATATGATATCGAAAATAATAATTTTGTAAAGTTTGCTTATGGTTTAATTTTAAAAGCTTTGTGTCCTTCAAATCTTGAAAAACAAAATGTGAAACTTGTGCTTAAGATATTCAATAACTTTGTTATTCAAGGGCTTCAACAATTAGGAGAGCAACATAAGCTAATAAGTTATGAAACTACATCAAATTTTATTTCTTTAATTTGTAGATGGTGGAAAATTGTTAATGTTAAGATAATTGTAAATGGACAACATCTGATGATCCTTATCAACAAACGATTACTTTATCACCAGATAACAAAGGATGTGAATTCTTATACAAAATTTTATTTGCTTAGTTTCATGGAAGGAAAAAAAATTTTACTATTGGAATCCTAATTAAAGAAACACGTCTTGCTTTTATTCATGCAACATATGCTTTACTTGAAATGTCAAAATATTGTATATAAATGAATTAAAATTTTAATATTTTCTTCATGGGAATCCAAGCAGATGCAGAAAGTAGTTTTGGGAAATATAAGATAATTTCAGGTTCTCAATATTCAATATCAGTTCGACAGCTTTATGAAGTGGAAGCTAAACTAAGAATGCAAAATTTTTTACCTCTAATTTTAATTTCGAACACTTTTGGCAGCTTAAGTTAAAAAAACATTGATTTAGAATATTCGTGTTATGAAAGTCGTTTAGATTCTTTAATATTACATGATTTTTTAATATAACACTTTCTGAAAAAGATATTTGCGATGCTCAACCTTATCTGCGTGTTTTAATATATTTAGCTGGTGTTTGTGCAAGAACAAAACTTAAAAAGTAAAAATGCGACCTTTGCTCCAAATCAATTATTCTCAATAAAATTTGAACTAAATTCTAACCATCATTTAATGCGTATCATAGACTGAGGAAGTTTATTGTGTCCTATCCCAGATATTGTCTCATCAGTATTCTACAACTATGTAACTGTTCAGAAACTTCTTTCAAAAGATTATAAAAATATGTTCCTTACACAAAATAATTAACGTCGAATTACCTCAGATATATCGATTATCTTGATAAATTCAAATGAATTTTTTATATGATAAACCTTGAACAATGATCATGCTTCTGAGCTAGTTTTAAAGCATATTATACACACTTCTACAAATGCATTATTAAATTACTACTGTAAGGAAAAAAAAATGATATTAAAAAAGTTGAAACAAAGAAAAGAGAATCATATACTTTATTAGCTAAATAACTTGCTTTATTTTTTGTATGGACCAATTTTTGATGCATATATATATTTATTTTTATGTATTTATCTATAATTATATATCTATGATTTACCTAAAAATATTTTTTAAAATTTATTGAATGGCATTTTTTTTTATTTTGTGATTGTGTTTGATACCAATAAAGTTATTGTTTTTAAATTTGTGTTGTATTTTTTGTTTTGAAAACTATTTCTAATGCATTACATAACTAATGTACGGGGGAAATGATATTAAAAAAGTTGAAACAAATGAAAGAAAACTACATACTTTATTAACTGAATAAATTACTTTATTTTTATGTATGGACCCATGTATATATATTTATTTTTATGTATGTATGTATCTATACTTATATATGTATGATTTACTTAAAAGTATCTTTTAAAATTAATTTAATCGTAATTTTTTATTTTGCGATTGTGTATGATGCCAATAATATTATTGTTTTTAAATTTGTGTAGCATTCTTTGTTTTGAAAACTATTTTTTATTTTATTTCTCTTTTTGAAACTATTCTGAATAAAACTAAGAAAATAATAATAATAAAGAAATTAGCATAGTTTTATGTATAAATTAACAGTAAAATAGAGAAGATTAATTTTTTATTTTACTTTTTGTTTTCCTAAGAACAAAAAAAAAAATATAAAAGATTCTTATTTGTTGCAATGTAGCAAGTGTTTATGTTCATTGCAATACGTTTGAAGTAAATAATACATTGATGATCACATACTTGCGATTATTATTTAAAAAAAATAAACTATATTTATACTTAAATGCTCTATGTACATGAAACACAATTTTTTGATTAATTTATTGATATTTTTTTATTTGCTGTATATGAATGTTTAGTTTAATTATAAAGAATGGAGTAAAGTATGTTAAAAAACGCATGGAAACAGTACCGTAGGCGCATATACGAGAGTTACCCAACTAGTTGTAACATCACTAATCAGCGCGAAGGCCTTCTAGTATTTAGGAGGTGTTGACAGCAGGCGGAAATTTGGAGCTTTTGGCGGAAAAGGGATATTTTCAAACAAAAAACTAATAATTCGAGATAAAAACCAACGTTTTTAAAAACAACTTTTTTATATAATGATAAAGTATATTAATTACGATATATTAAATTCAAAACAAACACGTGATAAACACATAAAAAGTTTAATTATAATTTCAATTTAATCTATCCTTTATTGAATATTTTTTACTGAAAAATTTTACAACACATACAAGCCTTTCCTTATTATCTATTATTATAAATGTATGATTTACCTAAAAAAATTTGTACCAAGCTATCTATAGACAGTTCTTTCCCCCTTTTTTTTCCAGCAGACCCTTTTACAACTTTCCCTTGCCCTTTTTACGACTTTGCTTCTATTGTCCGTAATTGGGTGGGGATATTTTTCGCCAGCGTTATCAGTTGTGCGCGAATTCCTTATCATTGGCGACTCTCAAGAACAACCAAATTCGAAAAAATACTCCATTGGATGATTTTTCGCTGTCTAAGATCGATTGGATTTTCTTGTTTTTCTTCGAATTTTTAGAATGAATCCGAAATTTCTCGCAGAAATAGAGATTGAGAATTTCATGAAAGATTTAGATGAAGAAAATTTTGTTGATAGAAACCCAAAAAAAATCTAATGGTGCCTTTGCTGAAAAGAAAAA
Organism: Nephila pilipes; assembly: GCA_019974015.1. Lineage (NCBI taxonomy): Eukaryota > Metazoa > Arthropoda > Arachnida > Araneae > Nephilidae > Nephila > Nephila pilipes. The sequence continues at coordinate 763,290 of BMAW01095505.1, forward strand.
GAAAATTAACCACTTCCAAGCAAAAAATTGTGGCAGATTACCACAAGCACATGGGATATGTTGATTTAGGAGACCGCAGGGCATCCACCTACACTTTTGCAAGACGAACTAGGAAATTGACAAAAAATTATTATTTAGCCTCATCCATGTTGTTGTGTTTCTGATATTTAAGTAGCGCCAAACTAAGTTAAAAACTCAATTTAAAAGAATTTAGAATGAATTTAATAACATCTCTGATAGGAAAATTAAATTATAAAATTGCAGAGCCTTCAGTAATAAAAAAATGAAGACAAATGATAGTAAATTTTCTCATTGGCCAATTGACGAAAAGAAAAGAAGAAAGTACACATAGTATGCGAAAAAGAATATACAAAAAAAAAAAAAAAAAAAAAAAAAAAGAACTATTATCTGTAAGGCATGCAGTTTGCCTCTTTGTATTGACCAGAACTGTTTCGAAGAATAACACACAATTTATTTAAAAATCTCTTAACACATAGAGCAATAAAAAAAAACAAAAGACTAGAGTAAAAAAGATTAAAATTGATACATTTTTAATAAAAAGAAAAGGAAAAAACAAAAAAACAAAAAATCTCTTTTAAAATCCTAAAATTTGAAAAAGTAGAATTCACTTCACATTTTTAAAACAGACATTTGAAAAGCATTGTTACAAGAACTTTTCAATTTAAGATATACGCTTCACTTGAATACAAAAAAGATATTTAAAAAAAACAAATATTTACTTTTTTTTTTCTTTAAAGATTAAAGATTCACAGAAATGTTTGATATAAAAAAAAGTGTTACACATTATTTTCATTGGAATGCATGAATTAGCTGAAGGTTTTGCCTTAATTTGACGTACTTAAGATTTACTCAGCAGCTTTGAAACATGTTCAATTAAGTTAAAAGTTATTTCTTAAATCTCACTTTTGATAATATTTAATTACAAAAGGGCCACGCCAGCTGACGAGTGAGGTCGCAAACTCGTAGCAGGGATGGAATTGTGAGTTCGAATCCTGTTCAAATGAAAACCGGCTGTTAAGCCTGTCTAGATTCTAAGTCTTGATGTTGGTGTGGTGTGGAAGTTTGGTGAGTGGATGCTGTCCTCATTGCTTGACCATCGTTCAAATTTATGAAGTTCGACACCAGTAACCTTCCTAATGTTTCAAAATGCGATGATATTAAAATGCCAAATCAAAATATTTGGAGTACATTGATTTTTTTTTTTTTTTTTTTTTGTGCATTAAAAGGTTATGTTAATTTAAAAAAATAAAATGTTTAGTAATAATGTTCAAATATTGATTCTTTAATTCTTTTTTTCCTTCTTTTGCATATTTCTGTCGAATAATTTTGAAAACATGAGGTATTATTTTTATTAAATGTAGTCCAATGTTGCATTTAAATAGGTAAGGCAAAATAAGACTACAGAAAAAGTCTGCACACTAATCCATGAGATTGACATCTATATATATATATATATATATATATATATATATAAGCAAGCACCGAATAAATTTACGAGTTTATGATTGAACTATCGCGTTCTCAAAGAGTATAGTCATGAGATTACAGAAGCTATTAATTTAATATTGTTTTAACGTACTTGCTTTTAGAAAATATCTTTAGTAATATGGTATAGCAGTCGCTTTCTTTGTTATTTGTTTTGTTTGAAAATGTTAATTTACGCATTACACGATTATAAGTTATGATAAATATACATTTGAAAGTTGGTAAGTCACTTAATTATAATGTTAACCAGGAATTCATAAAAATTTATTATGATATGATACGGCGCCAAATATTAGGATCTTTCTTTCTCGTCAATGCTTACTGACTAAAAATCTGCAACCCTTAGTATCTCCCCTTTGTAACTAGAAAACTGTGGTGAACTCAAACTTCCTAGTGGGGGGAAGAAAATTTTCCCTCAAACCTAAAAGCGCGGAATGGAACGGATATTTTGACATAGAATCAGCCGAGTTCTAAAGGTTAAAATTGCGCATACAGTGAAACAAGGAATTTTGGAAAGCCCTAATTCCAAAGTTAACAAAATTTTATTTTAAATGTATTTTACCGTCAATTATTGATGGATGAGCGCTTCGGAAGATGTCTTTCAGAGAGCCATCTGGAGTAGAAGCAATTAAAAATAAAAAAAAGTGACTGACATTATTATATGATAAAGTTTACATATTCTTGAACAGGATTCCATAAGAACTGTATGTGTTACTTATGTATAATTATACTAATATTCTATGGATTACTGCATAAAAAGAAATTATTTTGTTATCAAATGCATATAAAAATTTTAAAATATCAGTATAAAATGATTAAGATACATTGTCATACGGGCAGGCTTCAAGATTTTTTTAAGCTACATGTTCAATTCTTTTTCTTGTCAACCAATTATCTTTTCCCTTAATGTTCAAAAGATGCCTTTGAGAGAGCCATCTGAAGTAGAGGAAGCAATTAGAAGCAAAAAGTGATTGATATTATATTCCAATAAAGTTTACATATTCTCGAAGCGGTTTTCATAAGAATGTGTATGAATTATGTATAAATGAAATTATTTTGATACCAAATGCAAAAATAGTATATATATATATATATATATATATATATATACTTTTATCACAAATACACATTGTTTGGCGTAGCATAGCCATATTTGACTCTTGTGCCATAAACGTCTCTTGACTTCGAGGAAAAAATTACAAAATAGTATCATTTGGAGGAAAATGCAGCATCATGTAGGGAAATTTTGCAATATCCATATGACAACATTGAACAAAAGGCTCTTTCAAATATTTCTTTTTTAAAATGTGGCTCCTAAAGATAGTGCAACTGGCATCCCTGTTATAAAAGATTGTGTTATTAACTTCGCACTTAAAAGCAACACGATGAATATTGGCGACGCACCTCACAATTTTGAACCCCAGTCAAGGGACCAGGAGCACACTTGCGATCTGAAATTCTACTCTCCATACTTCTACACCACACCAACGGGATAATTTGGAGCCTCTACAGATGTAACGTACATCAACTCCTCTAAATGGCGGTTTTCAACGAAATGAGGACTCGAATCCATGCCTCGATGAAAAAAGTGTCATGACCTTTCGGCTACAACGACCAGTAATTTATGTGAGCATATAATGAATAAGGAAGGAAATAATTTCAACGAAATATATATATTTCGTTTCTCTAAAATTTACATCCAATAGACTTATTTTTTGTAGTTACAAAAGCCTTCCTTCATGTTACTTATTTTTGCTAAGACTATCGGAAAAATTGAATCGGTAGAATTGTTATTCCAATGCCGGATCCGAATCCAGGGTGGGTAATGATAGACGCCTTTGTGACATCTTCTGCATCGTTACTTAGGATCTAAGTCATCGGAACTCAATGAATGTTCATCCAAGAAAGAATTAGTTAAGAAAAATCAAAATAGTTTCTTTCATATTCTATGAATGACAAAAATTACTATGAATGTCGATAGGATATTATCTTGTAATCGAACCCAAGATTATAACTGAAATTTAAACTTATCTCAATAACAATAAAATTGGATCTGAGTCGAAATTAATATTTATAAACAGAGTCTGTGAAAAATATCAGCTTTTTGATGATCACGTAACTTTCCTACACCAATATCATACATTCTCTTATATTACTAACATTCGATCTCCAACAATATGTTGGTTTCCATAAGACACGGTTTATACACAATGCGAGGTTCTTAAATCAAATAACGTCAATGTAACCCAAAAAGTTAGCGGAAGGGACAAAAAGCGCGAGAATCAAAACAGTTTTATTTTCTCTATCGCGTTTCAGACAAATCGTGATATTTGAAAGATTTCTACAATTGAAAATTATGTATCTTTGCTTTTTTGAATTTAAGACATCATTTGCATTCTTAGAAAAATAATTTTCAATCTTTCAAATGCTCCAAATCAATCAGAATTTTTTTCTTTTAATTTTTTTTTTATTTAAATTTAAATAAAAAAATACTTATATTTATTATAATATGAGGTGGGGGGGGAACCTCTGATAAACCCAAAAAAAAAGTTCAATTTTGCTATGGTAATACTGTTTTATGACAGATAGCTGTTCTGTTAAATTCAACTGCAATAGATATTCGTTGAATTAATTATAAATCTGAGCTAATATGTGTAAACAGTGTTACCCTCAAACTATAGCGCCTCTTATGTTAAAAAGTTATTCGAGGACTTGATTAGGAAATTGAAAATATCCGATTTTAATTTTCCATAATAATGATAAAAAAGGCGAATGTTACCGATTACAAAGTGTGAAGTTCTACACTGATTAATATATTGCATAGATTAATTATTGATTAATTTTACGTGATTTGTTTTCGTACACCAGTTACATAAAAATAAGTTAAATGAAGCTTCCCCCCCCCCTGTTTCTGAATGAATCCTTTATGGTCAATGAAATATTTGTTATAGTAATCATTTGGTAAAAATTGATTGACAAAAAGGACGGTTAAAAATAAAGAAGAATCGCTGGGGTATCCAGGGGGTGCGTCACCCGTCTTCATCAAAGACGGTAAAATCCAAGGGAAATAAAAAGAGTACAAGGATGTCTTGGTGTTTTGTATTTGCCTAGAAAAGGCAAGTTTAAAGACTTAAATTTTGTGAGATGCTTAATTCGATTTGAAAAGTAATAATAAATAAATAAAATTAAGTTAAATAAAAAAAAGTAACTTTTGCTGGAATAAACAAATTAATTCAGTGCATCTTAGAGACTAAATTAAAATTTCACATTTTATGCTTCACGAAACAATAATTTGCATTTTGTTATATTTTTTAAAGGTTAAAGAAAATTTATATAACTTTTAATTTATTTCGGAAAAGTTCAATATTAATTTAATTCAGATTCTCTCTTCTGAGCTTTTACTTCACTAAATCAAAACTTATATTTTAAACATCTTTCCAATAATACAAATTTACCATTGCACACAAATAAATTTTTATGAACACACACAAAATATTCCCAAACCGGAGAGTTTATAAGTGGTTAGTTCGTAAGGTTCGCGTACACTTCTGTGAATCATAAGGCTTTCTCCATTATTTACCATTAGTCACAATTTATATGTTGCTACAATTTCATTTCAGAAAGTAACTATAAATGTTCGCCAAAATTAAGCATTCCTCGCCAAGAGTACTTACTACAGAAAAAAATATGCTGGCGCCATCTGTTGCAGATAGTCCGAAGTACGCCAATATTTAACAAAAATCCCTTTGAAACCTTAAAAAATTGATTAATAACGACATTAAACTATATTCTGGCTACGCTATTCGATAGAGAGAAGTGTATACTTCTAACTCATTCAATTCTGATTGAATCAATAATTTTTTTCTTGTAGAGAATGTGTTCGAACATTTCGTCTCCTATACTTTAACATAGAAAATTGAATATCCATTTTACATAAAGGCAAAATATTGCAAGTTTTCTTAAAAAAATCAAAATTCTAAGAACGCTATTTAATAAATAATTATATTTGTTATATCCATAGTAATTTATATTAGTATTGAAGTATTTTTTCTACCTGAAAATGTGTTCGAACTTTGAGCCCTATTCTTTAACATTAGCCGAGAACAGCCTTAAACCCTAGATAACTAAACTACGGACTCCCATCCGGTTTGGCGAATTCGAAATAATCCCGTTGTGTTCAGGCCGCCACATTCGGTAAAATGAATGATCCGAAGGTGATAAGCACAGCTGTTCAGTTATTACTTTTCGAAATTTGTTGTAATCGTCGTCTGTTTAGTGATAACGTGCCGAAGTTGCGACATTCAATCAAAATCAATATTGAAGATATTTTGAAAAGTGAAATGCCGTGCATCAAATAAACGCGAAATTTGTTCTTTCTGTCCATTTAAGAAAAGCAAAATAGCAAAGTGCGTATGAAACTACAGCTACAAGGCTAGTTGTGTGAAGAGCACACTTTAAACATCTGCCAAGAATGCAAAAGCTAAATTTTATCACCTTCCTATCTTTATTAATTGAAATATTCTAACACTAATCTTTAGTTAACCTAATTTGTTTGAAATAAATAGAGGAAACAAAAATTTACTTTTAAAAAAATTCGTAGTCTATGAGTCGAAAGATTAGTAATAGTGTAACCTTGATTTAAGTTTAATTATTTTGGGTTAATTAACCTAGCATTTAAATTAAGGAATATATGTATTCGTTAGGCTATATTCGTTACATCTTATTTTATAACATACTGTTAAAAACAGAAATGATTAAAATTAAAAATTTCAAAAACAACCCAATACTTATTCAATATAATGCAAAAATTTAAGAATTCAATGCACGTTTACAAATCGAGTACGAGGATACAGAAACGCGGAAAAATAACCATTGAAGACAATATTTTTAATTGTGCTATTTTATTTCTTATGCTTTCCGAAAGAAAAAAAAAACACAGGAGGAAAAAAAGCTAAATGATAAAAATTTGCATATATATATATATTGTTTCAGGTAGATTAAATATCAAAAATGCACATCATAAAAAAAATTTACAATTGTTACGCCAATGTATTGAAAAGCTAAAGTCAAAACTTTCGATAAAACATGACAATAAATAAAAATAGACAACTATCAACAACTTCACTCATTTTCGCCAAAAAACAAACAAACAAACAAAAAAAAAAAACATGAAACGGCATATTTCTTCAAAAGAATTTATGGAAATTCAAAAGAATTTACGAATTATATTCATTACTATTCATAACAACCATTCGAACAGGTGGGATTTTTTTAAAAATTCTTATTATATCGAATTTCACAAAAATATTCGGAGCCACATATTCTTTATCTGAACCTGGTAAACGAACAGTTAGAACAAAAATAAATAAATCACATCCTCTAACGTTCTTCTCGGCATCACATTCCACATGAATATTATTCCAAGGTTTATGTCGGCGTCTGGTCGAATTTTCTTTTTACATTTCTTTCTTCTGCTTGTTTTTTGTTCGCCTTTCGGATATAATAACCGGTTCCATCCGCCATTTTTTATTTTATTTTTTTTTTTATTTTTATATATCTTTCTTCCCATTCGCTTCAAAAAAATAAACGCGAGAAATCGTCCGACGTGAGAAAACTTGGAATGCTCTCACTGTACAATCGAAAGAGATTTAGTGATACGTGAAAGATAGGAAATGCTTTTCGAACCAGGGGGGTCAACAAAAAAATAAATAAAAAAAAAGCTAAGGGAGAAACAACTTGTAGACTGGTGATTTAAAAAAAAAAATCTTTAGAAAAATCGAAAGCATAGACTTTTCTTTTGCCTTTTCAATGGTGCCGTTCGTTTAGATTTACCATTAATAACAATACATTAGTTGTTAATTCATGATCATGGAAATGGAATATTATTTAGTTAATGACTTACAGTAAGAGATTGTGACAAAAGAGCATCTTTGTAATCTAAAAAAGACGAAGTTTCATTTGCTTTCATTTTTGTCAGTCGTTGTGAAGATGGGGAAAAAAATCTTTGCAACCAAACCGTAATAGATAAAACGTTTCTTTGACTGAATAATTCAATTCGTATGCTTACATTTTCTCTTTAAAGATGACACGGGATAGTGTTACTTTATTGCAGAGAAAAAAAAATGATGACTTTTTCAAAGCTTAAAGAATAACGAACTAATTGATATTATGTGATGTTCGTGAAGAAAAATATGTTAAAAAAAAACCTTTTTCACAAATTAAAAAAAATTGACGAAGGAGTACTTGTTTGAAAGATAAAAGTAGATATATTTTATTTTAGTGTTTATAATTTAAGCTAAAAAAATGTTAACGGTTAAACGGAAAAGTAGAATGTCGTTTGCTCATTTTCAACTATCAGTCAGTAAGAATATTCTTCCACAAATGATAAATTGGTTTCTATTCGACACTCTTAGAATTTTCTTATTCTCTTTGAAAATGTAATTTCGTCGAAGAAAAACAGAAAATACAATTTTGCTTTCAATACAATTATTAAATATTTTCAAATTAAGAAGTAAAAAAAAGAAAAACACAGTTTCCCAAACTTTAAAATTTAAATTATTATTGGGTTTTTTTTAAATTTTTTTTTTTTTTTTTTTTTTTTCTTTCTATTTCGAAGTTTCAAGGAGAATATATTTTTCAATTTGTTTTCAAAAGTTTCAAATTATCATTTATAGTTTTTAGAATGAAATCTTTGGAAAGTTTATAAAAGGATCTTTATCTATAAGTTTTGAAAAAATCTCAGTGACCTCCAATTTGATTTCGCAACCCACCCTTTGTGAAGTCCATGTATCAATTATATGAATTAATATTAGAAATGAATTTAAATTTTGATGCAAGTATTTTCATAAAAAGTAGATTTATGCATGACTATCGTTTTGAGTCATTTTCAGATAAAATGTCTCCATTTAAACACTATATACCTATTTTGAGTATTAAATGCATTTCCTGCTACTCGTAAAGCATTTTTAACTGAATTTTATTTCCTCTTATTTGTAAAATACATCTTTTATCTTGGAGATAAGCGAACATGTCTTATTTTATTGAATTTTATGCTTTGATTTTGAATCTATTTTTGTGAAGACGTTGATTTTAAGCAAATAAAATACTAAATATTAATTTTACAAAGTATCTGTCGAATTCCAATCGACGTTATTTAGAAAAATATTGATGATCAAAAACTTCTTTTTCATACTTAAGTTGAAATATGCAAAATAGGTCGAGACTATGAAGACAGGATCTGATACAGTTCAATGACGTTTAATCAGAGTTAGGTTGTTATAAGGAGTATTTCATAACATCACTACTAGGATTTTACGACGAAGATCAAAACAAATCTGTGTGGACTTTTCAAATATTGTGCTCAATGATGCATGTTATTTATAAATACTTCTGAGTTCGTAAAAAAGATTGTACAATAGACTCAAGAATTACAAAAAAAAGGAATCTTAAAGATTAAATAGTTTAAAAAAACATTACACAGAATGTTCTACATTTTTTTAACGAGCAAACGATTTGTTTCTATTACTGTTTACTGTTTGATTTTCGGTACGAAAATTTCATAGTATTTTTCTTCGGTCTCAGTAAAAAAAAATAAATGAAAAATGTTCTACAAATGAGTTTATCTTCTTCATAAACTTTTTTTAAAAAAAAGAAGTGAAGGTTTTTTCAAATCCAGCTAAAAATGTTTCATTAAAAACTGAAGTATTGTGCACGATCATAAGTTAGATATACAATAGAAGATAAACTGTTGATGACAAAACTATCGTTTTCATATAATTTTTTATTGGCCAAACAAAATTTTTATTCTCTTCGGCTTTTTTTTACATTTTTGCAGCATAAAAGTGTGTTTAAAAAATTTTTAGCTAAGTTTTTTTTATTCGTAGTTTTGAATTTGAATATTGGCACTGACATCCCAATTGAACTTGTGTTCAAATTTTCAAAGACTTAGCCATGAAAAGGATGAAAAATTGAAAAGATTTGTGCCACACTGATACACAGTGCAAGGCAATAAGAAGTGTTGCGGAAATAATGAGTGGCGGTCTGTTCCGAAAATAAGCTAAAAAGTCTCCAAACGATTTCTTTCGCAGAAGAATGAGTTTTAAGCAATCTTAAATATAAACTCCAGTTCTTAAATCTTTAGTCCTGCTCAGAGATATTAATTGGCAAGAAAGACGATGTGGAACTTCATTTTCCGAATTTCTAAATCGCACATCTCGAGAAGTTTGAGGAACGAGATCCAAATATATTTTAATGCATAAAAGAACTTCATTTTAATACACAAAGCCGATTTCAATTCTTTTAACAAGATATTGCCTGCCCGATTGGTAAACTGCTTCGGCCCATAAGCTTAGCTAGATTTTTCACATACACCCTCTTCCTTCTGGAGACAACTGAAGGTGGTTTCGCTTCCTTTTCCCCGTTTGCCAAAATATGCAACGGGGAACAGAAGTAAAAGTTTAAAAAAATTTATCTACAAAATAATATTTTCAGAAAGAAAAGTCACTTTTTATTTTAAATATTTCAATCTTTTAAAACGCTTTTATACGTATGTTTTCAAAATTTCGCTAAATTCATACACATAGAAATAATTAAAATAATTAAGACAACAATGGTACGCAACGCGACACCAAAATTCTTTTTATAAAGTTAGAAAAAAAATTAATTTGACGCGATCCATTCATTTGACAAAAGGGAATACCAAGAAAATATAATTTAGTCAGATAAGCATTTATTTAAAATAATTAATAACACAGGTTACATTCATGGCAATAAAATTGAGTAAAGTAGAACAAATTAGGTAATATTAGGAAAGTAATAAGAAGTAAAAATATTCCATTACCAAAACCTCGAATCTAGCGCGAGTCAATATTTTAACGGGAAATGATCAGCCGAAAAGTATCTCGTTTATACTCAGGCTAATTCAGTATATTTTAAAATTTTATTTCAATATAGCAATGCAAAAACTTAAAGATTACATTGGATATACTATATATCACCTGAAAATTAATTTAGTATAATGTACAAAAAAAAATATGATGTATAAATTAATTTTAAATGTATTTATTAATTTCAAAGAGAAATATTTGTCTTTTGCAGATGCAAATTTATTAATTCATCAAAATTTATGCTGTGGATAACCCCTCGCTCTACGCACAGCAAAACCAAGGTTGACAATCTTTCCTATGCTGTGGATGATCTCAAGCAGGATCAGAAAGAGACAAAAATCGTAGGAAAAAAAAGATTTCCTCGCGATGATGGAGTGTATGATGGATAGAGTATGGGAATATTTACTTTATAGTGCAATGAAGATTAGAAAACATTTCATTCTAATATTTCATGACATCAAATTGGCGCCCCCTGGATGTTGTGCCCGAGAACAGGTATTTTCATTTTTTTTTTTTGCAATGAAATTCAATTTTGTGAAGAGGTGAGGGTTGCGTGGCATCGCTTTTTCTCAAGAGAAGATGAGTTTTTTTATTTAGTTGTTTATTAAGGTCGCACTGGGGAGCAACAGGAGGGCTACTAACCACAGATCTTGCCATCAAAGACAACAAACCTCCATCGGAAAGAAAGAATATCACTAGGAACGTAGAAGTCGCGATGCCCGTACTTACTAGAAGGTAAGTCCCTGGGTGGATGTTAGGTCTTAGAAGGATAAGGATAAAAGCTCGAGTCTTCAACTGGAACACGTATTCACGACCATCACTATTCAGCTATGATGTCCTTCTTCGTCAGTCTGATCTCGAATTAGTTACCCTTAGATTACAATACGCGGACTCGCTCAAGTAAGAAGTTGTGACTTCTCCATCGAAATGTCAGTGTTTACGTTGAAACATGAGAGAGAATGAAGGAAAGAGCGAGATAACTACGAAGTCTTTTTGATATACATACCTCGGTAGAAGACGGAGAACATCATAAAAAATGACAATCATTTGTCGAAAGAGCGCTACAACGCGCAGTAGAGAAATAGGTCAACGTATTAAGAGCATAAAAAAAGCACTTCTCATGACAAGCAGCAGTTCGTCAAAACACTCCGAAGGCAGCGTTTAGGGTGGCACATGCGACATTTTTTTGCGACGAACATACTCAAGACAATTTATATCGGTCGTGAATAAAGACGCATTCTGATCTTTTATACGATGTCAGTGTTATTCCACATACACAGCCCTGGATGCATGACGCGAGTGAGTGAGTGAGTGAGTGATGAGGGAGTTTAATGGCACAAGAGCCAAATATGGCTATGCCGTACCAAACAAGGTGGAACTGCCATCTAGGTGCAAGAAAGATGGAAGAAAGAAAAACTGGTTGACAAGAAGTGAAATAAGAAATAGAGAATAATCTCTAGGATATCCCTACGGTGCGTCACTCGTGTTAACTACAAACAGTACATTCCATGGGAAAGAAAAAAGTCATTAAGGTGCCTCGAAATCAGGATTTCCGTACCTGCCTTTAGAAGGCAAATCCCCGAGGGCAGGTTCGGTTGTGAATTGGATTGATTTGATTGGTTGCATTAACGTCGCACTGGAAGCAACACATCTATTGCTGACGGACCACGTAATTTTGAGCCTCGGATAAGTGACGAGGACTTCATCTGAACTGGCAACCCCCCTCTCCTAACTTCCATGCCATCGGAAGGAGTTTGAGCCACGACAGATTTAACGAGCATCTACCCCGCTACACGGCGGATCTTTGGTGGCATCAAGTATTGAACCTACGACTCGACGAAAACAGCCGGCCGCGAGTCCACTACCGTTCCATTACCACCGGGCTACTGCGGCCATTTTAATAATTCCAAGCGACAGTCAGGAATTCTGGCTTTTTATAGGCTTATCAAACGGGCTACTCCTTAATCAAAGTTTAGAAAAATTGAGAGATCCGAATCCACGGATAGATTTATTTAATTGCATGTGAAACATCCAAATTTTTAATAACACAAAAGTTTCGAGTCTAAGTCACATCAAAGAAATAAATTCTTGCTTGAATACCCTAAAAAACAAACGTGCGTGTCTTAGTTTTTGATACTGTAGAAAGTAACTGTCAAAAAAAAAAAAATTACGATTTGCTTAGAATTAAATTCTACGCTGTTTGCGTCGAAAATAAAAACTAAACTTAATGTTCTACTTTAGTTACTGCAAGTTTTCTCTTGAAGTTTCTAAAATCGCAAAATCGGAACAAAAAACACAATTTTTAAACGCTATTACTTCGAAAAAAGTGGTAATATGTACAAGTAAAAAGTAGAACATAGCATAAAATGCAGGATTACATATTTTTATTAGTTAATTTACTTTGCCAACTTTCTTAAAAGTTACTAGCAATGAACATAAATGCTAACACATTTCTGCAACTTGTGTAACAGATGGAATACTATTTCGTAGAAAAATGGAACGCAAGATTTGCAAAGAACATAAAAATTTACAAGTTCCTTTTCCTTCCCTTTTTTGTTTCTGCAAGTACATTTACATGGAAAATATTTGCATATTAGTTACATGCGAAAGAATCGATGAAGAAGACAGCTATGATCTAGATTACAGCTGTTTTTTTTTCTTGTTTACTATAGTAATGCGGGCACTAAATACAAGTCGGAAGAATTCTGAGTGAAAGTGTTTGGTTTTCTTCAGGTGCACGATTTGAGGTTAACGGATCACACATAAACAATAAAATGCGATTCGTCTTCTTAAGCTTTTATAACCATTCTGACACAACAGAACGGCTTTAGCTTTTATGTGTTATCACCGAAACACTCATACAAACAATCTGAAGAGTCTGACCCCAAGTAACCCAAATGAAAATCTTAGAGTAATATATATATAATACATATACTAAGTCTGTGTTTTATTTCCCTCGTCACTGTTCATTCCTGCTTTTACCAGTAATGAACTTAATTTTTAAAAATTATATAAGAAAATATCTTAAAGTTCTATTTGGATTTAATCAAAACTTCTTCTAATTTTAATATATATATATATATATATATATAACTTTGCCTTCATAAAAGTTAATTCGTTTCTTTGGATACTATTGAAATGAATTTAATCGGCGCAATCGTATATTTATGTTAATAACATTTATAAAAATCAGAAAAAAATATTTTTTAATTTTTATCATTATACTCGTAATAATTAGAAGATAATGAAAAAAAGAAAATTGTAATGAATTTTGAACTTTCTTATGGAGCAAAACACTTCAAGTATTTACAGAAATTAATTATAAGCAATTTTAAAACAATATATGCGCTTCATATATGAAATACTCAAATTTTTTTGACGTATTGAGAAGAAAAAAAAATTTCCAGTGGCTATTGGTGCCGATTGTACATGTAACTAAAATTTTTTTGGATCTGTTATTTAAAAAAAAGATAATAATGTTAGTGGTTTCTAATAAAATTTCACTTAAAAAAATCCAAATATCTTTTTAACACAACCAGTTAAAATGAATTTACATTGCTTTGTACTACTATTTTCCCAAGATAATAAAGTACATTTTGAAACTTTATGAGCACTGTAATAGTTTTCATATTTTGATAAACTGTCAAGTATAGCATTGATTGTTTTTTACGTCGCATTTCAAAGCGACACGTGGGCAATTGGCGACGATCCTCGTAATTATGAACCTCGGTCTAGTGACGAGGATGACACCTGAGTTGGCGGCTCCGTCAGCAAACTGCGCATAAGGAGGAATTGGAACCTCGACAAATTTAAAGCGCATCAGTACTGCTACACAGCGGGTCTTTAGTGGGATCCGATACTCCAACCCACCACTCGACGGAAGCCATTTCGATCAGGAACCTGCGACTGTGCTCATTGAGCTACGACACCTGCCTCATTAGTCTGGATCAAAGTCTTGGATTAATAACTTTATAGTACACGAGTTCGAAACTCGATCCTATGAATATTCTGTAATGAATAGTGAGATTGACAAGTCACATTCATTGTGGAATCTAAATCTTACCATAAATTTCGATATTTTTTATTGTCCTTTGATCACGTCGAAGCATACTTTATGTAACCTATTTATTGTATAGTTCCAATGTGTGACGTTAATTCAAACAAATGTTTTAATAAGGGGGAAAAAAAAAGAGGTTTAATGGTGCAAAAGCCAAATCTGGCTGTACTGCACCAAATAATGCGGATCGGTAACCTAGACGTTTGAAAAAACACGAGGAAGAATTGGTTGACAAAAGGGGAGATCGGAAATAGAGAAGGATCATTAGTGTATCTGTGTTTATCAAAGTAAGCCCCGCGGGAAAGGAAAAAGATCACTAGGATGCCTCGGGTGAGTAATGCCCGTACTTAACCTAAAGAAGACAAGTCCCTCTAAATTCCCTAATTCAAAACAAATGAAACCCAATCGGACAACCATTGTTGCCAATACCCCTCATGTTGCTTCTAGTGCGACGTTAATAGAGCTAAACCAGAACCGGACAACCATTAGCTATGCGTTTTCTTTTTTGGGCGTGTTGGCGACGGTATGGATCTCATTGAATTAAGGTCGCACAAAAATGGTGCTTTCCATTATTTACTAGCATAAAAATCCATATAGAAAAGATCCCAAAGTAGCTTTTTTTATTTTTGAAGGAGCAGGAGAAAATATCTAACTAGAATAAGTTTTCAGCGACACCCAAGATATAGAAATGCTTTTGTAAATCTCTAACAAAAAAGCATAAAAATTTCCATTCCAACGCCTTGAATCGAAACGGTTGGAAAATGCAAAAGTATTGAGGGCATTCGAAGTTGCTTTTTTTTTTTTTTTTTTGATAAATACAAAAAAATTCAATTCGTGTGGGACTTTCATGAACGATTCATTGCAAGTGCAAAGAAGAAATTGCACCGCGAGTACTCTAAATTGCTGTTGTGAAGACTTGCATTAGATGCTGATCTCATTTCGAATTTACTAGACACAATGCAAAAGACATCAATCGGTGATTCATCTTCTTGAAAGTAACTATTTTGATGGATAGGAACACAAATTGGGTTAATGTCTCAATCAAACGCACTTCACCGTTTTCGGTTACAAATCGAATTTTAACCTTGAACAATCTCCGATGATAAAATTCGGTCATCAGAACCGTCGGTCAGAGAAATCAATGCATGTTTATTACCCTAGCAATTTCAGCTAGGTAGATTTTCAGCTATCGATTTTAGTTTAGTTTTTTTTATAAACGTCGCACTAGAAGCAATACGAGGGCTATTCGCGACGGACCTCGTAATTTTGAACCACGGTCAAGTGACGAGGACGACACCGAGCTGGCACCCCCTCTCCTAACTTACACACCACACCTCGGGGGGACTTTGGCCCCGACAGATTTAACGTGCATCAGCCCCGCCTACACGGAGGCTCTTTAGCGGCCAAGGATCGAACCCGCAACGAAAACCGACGGTCACGAATCCGAAACCATGACCACAACTATTAAACCGAAGAGTACTATTAGCACAGTGGTGGATCCAAGGAGCGGGCACGTACTCCTCCTGTCACAATTTCATGCTCAGACAAACATACCAGAACAGGAAATCCCAACAAAATAGTCAGTATCGAAACAATATTAACATTTTTTCGACTTTAAAATTTTACATTATTCTCAAATTGAATATTAAAATCCGAGTTTTTGAGGTGATTTGATAGCCAGTGATTATTTATTAACGTCGCACTGAGAAGGTTATTGGCGATGGACCTCGTAATTTTGAACCTCAGTCAAGTGACGAGGACGACACCCAAGTTCACACCTCCCATCGAGATCCATGTCCACGCCAACCGCCGGCTGCGAGTCCACGACCATAGCTACTTGATAACCAGTGAAGAAATATCCGCGAGGACAAGTTACACCCCCTAAAGTGGCTTTGTGCCCCTCTTGTCGATTTTTCTGGATCGTAACTGACCGTGATCACATTTATTCCAGACTTTGATTGCTTCCAACGAACATAGCTTATTCACAATATCATAATAGTACATTTATATTTTGTAATTAAGAATAAAATATATGGATTTCAACATTTTGAAAAATCCTTTTTTTCTGCTATAGTAAAAATGTTAACATATGTTCAATATTTTGTTAGAAATTTATAATGGGTTCAAAAATTAATAAGATTTTTTCCATGTTTGGTTAAATACTATCCGATTTATTTTATGGAATATAAATTTGCAACATTGATAAATTTTAGAGAGGTCGGCGTGGCCAAAGTTAACTGCCACGGCCTTGACACCGATTCTGTTCGTCAAAATAACTTATTTCGTTTTCTGCGTGTGCTACGAGTATTTATCACTCTGGACAAATGGGTATAGTAAGGAGTACATGAAAATGATAAAAACATTTTTTAAAAAAATAATAATAACATCTACATCTTACAAAATATCGTAAGATAACGAAACTAATAGTTTCATACACATAAAATACAATTTGGTATGCGACTTTTTAAAATAAGTTTAAAATCTACGATTTTGTTTCTTTTTCCTACAAGTTGAATGCGAAAAAAACGTGGTGCAGGTTTATGGCGCCAGATAAGGCTGTGATACTCCAAACAATGCGTAACTATGATCTAGACATTTGAAAAATTTGGAGGAAACAAAGAAAAATTGCTTGACATGACGGGTTGAAAATAGAGATAGATCAGCGGGATGCGTCACCCGTGTTTAGCACAAACAGTAAACCCCATGGGAAAGAAAAAGATCATCAGATTGCCTCGGGGTCATGATTCTTGTATCTACATGAAGAAGGTATGCCCCTGCGGGTCTACATGTTTGATAGCAAATTCGTTCATAATTTAGTTTAATGTTTTGGGAAATTCGGATTCGGTAGACAAAATGGCTAAGGAGGTTGGAATCGTTTTTGGACAAATACTAGATATCAAGTAATTTTTCATTTTTTTTTTAAATCTTAAGATCCCTCGAGATGCAACTGTTATTGACATGGCTCATATAATTTCCGGGACTGTGACAATATTTGGATACAATTAAAATAAACTTTTTTTTATGTGAATAATGTAAAAATTAGTAATACCGTGATTCTAGGGAGCAAAACTCGATGACGAATTTCGATTGCGTGAAATAAATTCAACGCAATTCATATTGTCTTTCAAAGGTTGATGTGCACATACGGAATGAAATCAAAAAGAAACTGCATTGATTTTGTAAAATTAGTTGTCTTTGCGCTGCGCTAACTCTGCTCAAACACCCCTTAGACCAGACCTAGTTTTACATTCGTTTCGACTAGAATTAAAAACACTGAGCCGATTATATTATTCAGTTTGACAAATGACTGAAAATTATTCAATGCAGCTATAAAAATAATAAATTTGCTTTTCACTTTCGAAAACATAAACTTTAACACATTTTTTTTAATTGGTTAAATATCTAATGCTTTTAAATAAATAAATTGCACTGAAACAATGGGTGCGATTGAGGGGGACATAAGGAAAATAGACTCTCCCTTCCACTTTTTGTTTAAGAAATTAAATTTTTATTCTATTTTAGAGTCGTCTAAAAATAAGGAATTAGAAACAAAACATTTGTTTAAAAATTTTACTTAACGGAAACATGCACAAAATGCAATACCAAACATGGCGGTACGGTTGTTAAGACTGAGAAACTTGTTTTATATTGTAAAACTTTTTTTCTATGATAGAATTCACCGTATCGCTTTGAACATTTAATTAAATGGAATTAAACATCAGCAATTGATAATTTTTTTTTTTTATTTTTCTTTGCGTATTTTTTAGCGTAATGGGATATAAAACAAGGTCTTGAGCAAACTTACTGGTTGGATTTCGGAAAATTATCATTTTTTTGAAGTTTATTTTAAACAAGTCATAAATTTAACGAAATTATCATTATTTTTTTTTATTTCTAGATATACTTCTATTTAATTATGCAACATTGTTCCTTTGATGAAAGTCATATTGTATAATAAAAATTTCAAAAAATAAAAAATTGCCACTGCTATTAAAAATACACCGCATTAAAGTTGGTATAAATGTCAACTTTTATTTCTATGTCCAAATTCCCTCAAAAAGCGTCAAAAACTTGCCATTTTGTAGCTAAATGTTTAATCTTTTGTTGTATAAATTCGTTGTCCCCCCCTCCCCATTTTTATTCCCAATCGCCGCAACGGCATCGAAATACTATGCTCTTGTCGATATTTGTTCATCTGACAGGCAAAATCACAAAACATTTTAGCTTAATAACGAAAGATATCATTTATAATAGAATGCTGAATTGAATTTTTCAAATAAAAATGCGCTTTTATGAAAAAATCGTGATTAGGTACATAAACGAAGTAAATTTAAGTCTGAGTACAGCGAGACGAATGTTTATAGAATCATAATGGACTAATTTTTTTTTTTAATCTTTTTTTGTAACTGAATAAAAAACACCATGGATAGAAACAGAATACATAACTTTTTGTTCACAATATCACTTCAAAAAAAATCTCTATAAAAATTTTACAAGTAGAGTAATTTTCTTAATAAAGAGCAATATCTGAGAATGAGTTCAGAAATCAAATAACTTTTTGCAGGAAATGTTTTCAACTGCCACTAGAACGTTTTATAAATCACAACAGAACTTTATTGCTAAACTTTTCTTCAATTTCTTAATAGAGAATGCAAAAGGAGACGAGGAAAATATTAGTAAATATTACTTTTTCAATTCTCCGAAATTTCAAAAGCGTATATGATGATTACCAATGAGGTTTTAGTTTACCAATGAGGTTTTAGTTTATCAATGAGGTTTTAGTTTACCGAGTCTTTTAAAAATACGCGTTTTCAATTATTAATAAAATTCTCTGTTTGGTATGTTTTACGACTTAGGGGTTATACGACTTTTAAAAGCATTAAATGGACCATTTTTCTCACTCTCTTCGATTCTTCGCATCTATTTAAAATTCCAATGAAATATAATTTTTTTGTATGCAATAATTTATAATTTTCTACTTTGATAAACTAATTATAAATCAAAACATTAATAGTTTATAAAATATTGCTTAATGACAATGCCCTGTTTTTACATTATTTTATGGTATATTGATTTGTGTGCATAATCATAAAAAATTATTTCCTCCGAAATATATAAATTTTACTTCATAATGGATATAAACGCTTGGAAATACAATATTACTTTCAAAAGTGTATATATAAACTAAAAACATTTAATGCAGTTTTCTGGTTTATTATTTCATATTTTGACAAGTACTTAACTCCAGAAAACATATCAAAATAACCACGAAACAAAATTCACCTTAACAAAATACTATGATAAAATAACTGTACAATTTTCGTAGGTTTATCTTAATTAGTATTTAAAATGCCTTGCACGAAATGCTGAAAAATCACATTTTGAGAAAAGCTTTAAAGTTTTCTTTAATATCAGTAGTAAGCATGTATATTTTTAATCATATCTCGTGGAATAAGAATATTTTCGTGATGTTTGTTTTAATATATTCAAAAAAAATATGTATTTTAATACAACATTTTTTTTCCCTTCAGAAAAACAATTTTCTTAAGGTTTAATTATCTTTATGTGATGATAGAAAAACATAGAATAAAAGTGTACTTACATCTTTATTCCTTGTGGACAGTATGGATCCCCGGCCAATTTTCACATTTTCACCTTCGAAGATAACCCCTGATGGGGGAGGAACACTATAATCCACAAATTCCTCGTCTTCATCATCCGAGACAGTCCCATTCGTGACTTCTTTTCCATCCACGACGACAGGGCGTTTTTTGGGATGGAGGGATTTGCATCCAAAAGGCACGGGCAAGACAGCCACATGGGGAACGACATCCTTACCACGAAAATCGAACACTATGGACGTCGTTTGTGCAGGCGATTTCTGCTTCTTCACTGGCTTAAACTCGCGTTTCACTTCTGTGTCCTGAACTATCTCCGGCTTGGAATTATTCGATTTATCCGTTTCTGACAGGTGTCCATTTTCTGCTTTTTTCAATGGAAGAATTGGTGCTGGTGCTTTCTGGAGTTTGTTGTTGAAGTTCTTAAGGTCACATGGACCAGTCCTTTCACTAGGTTTGGGAATATCTCGCGCTTGGGGCTTGGTGTCTTCCTTTGTTTTGGATTCGGTATCCAGTTGATGAGATTTATTTGTTTCTTCGGGAGGTTTTTTAGTTTCGATTTTTAAGTTTTCTACTATAGGTTTGGTGTCGCCGTTGACGTTTTCCGGCACTGGCTTGATGTCTTCTTTCGGTTTGTCATCCGACGGTGATTTGATTTCTTCCTGTTTGATTTCTGGTGGCTTGGTTTCCACTTTCGTTTTACTTTCGGGGGAAGTTTTTACCACTTCTTTGACAGGAATGATTGGGGCAATCTTCTGATCTATTTCGAAAGACTTCTTCAATCCATTGACAAGTTTCGGTTTCAGTTTAGGAGGCGTAACTTTGTCGTTTAATTTTTGATCATCGGGTTTAAGTACAGGTTTGGGAGACTTCAGCGAAGGACGATTGGATGGGACCTTCGGCTTGGTGCTTCCATTTAAAATCACATTGTTGGGGGTGGGTTTGGTAAACTGCTTCACTACTTCGTCGTTTGTTTTTATTTTCAATATCTCGTTATGACATCCATTTCCATTGATTATAACGTCAGTTTTGGGAACGAAATGCACTTCTTTCTTGTTCAGAAGTCGATTGATTGAATTCAAGTTCTTTTCCATATCTTTTCCATTCCGCAAGGCATTGCTGTTTATTTTCACTGGGCTCGCTTTCACAACGTGGCATCCATTATACAATGGCCTGGATGGCTCCCCATTCAACACCGGTTTGTTTACATTCCCGTTGATGGCAGGTGCAGATTCAGGAGAGGATTGAGCTTTCACAGATGGTGATTGTTTGGCACTGTATTTGCTTTTCGTGGTCACTCCGTTCACTTTGGCACTCGTATTGGTCGCTATCCCGTTGATTTTGGAAGCCGCAGAAGACTTTGCACTGGCCCTCAGTACTGGGGGTCTTCTACAGTGAGACCCTCTTCTGGATTCGGCCGGCTCGAACATACGCTTGTAGGTCTTGACAGTATCCGGTTTGGGGAGTTCTTCATCGCACAGACGATTCAAACCCCTTTCGAGATTCTTGACGATCTTGGGAATCTTCTTGCTGTCTTCTCCATTTGTATCCAAACGCAGATCTTTCACAGAAGACTCTGGTTGCAATTCCGTGAGGAGAGAGTCCATACTCTTGGCTTTCTTCAAACCCCACGGAGGATGGTTCTGAGGACCATTTCCATTGACCATCCCCATGGTCTTCTCCTTGGGGTGGAAAGGTCTGTCTTGATCCAGAAGATTTTCCATGCTGCATGATCTTCTCATGTTTATTCCACGATTCTGTTTTAGAGTGATGCTGAGGAATCGTGTTCGCAGTTTGTTGACAATTCCCGGACCGTATTCCAATTCCTCGTCCCTTTCTTCGTCCGGGGACTGGGGATATCCGGTTGACGTGGACTCGCTCTCCGCATCCTCAGAGCAAGATGATATCACGGAGGAGTGTCTATGACGGCATGGGGGTGCGATCACATCGTTCGGTTTCTTTTCCACACACGTGGTCCGGTCTTCCCCCATTGTTATGCTGCCACCAAGCCAAACAGAAACTGAAAGTCCTTTACGAAAAAATAAATATTGACGCCGCGCCGGTGGAATCCGCAGCGGCAGTGTTCACCTCACCGACGCGTTCTTCTGCTATGTGTGTGCTCTGCTACACGCGACCGAGCACATCTGACACGAACCCGAAACTGAAGGGTTGCTTTTTTTCCCTAGCCGACGTTCTGCACCTCGCCAAGGGATTTCGCCAACGCAGCGCTACTTCGTTCCGCTTCCTTTGACAAGCTTACGTTGAAGGAAACGATTGTGTTAGTGCTGGTGATGTTTGACAGATAGCCTTTAGAAGAAAATATTTCTACTTAATGTATTTATTATATTTATCATTCGTAATATTTGTGTTTCGGTACCGGATAAATGGTGACTTTTATTCCGATTTATAAAACATGTAATGAATAGATTGTATTAGAAAAAATTAAATGGGAATGAAAAAAAAAACATACTATGCTTGAATGATATAAAACGGCGAGAGGGTTTTTGCTAAACAAGGAAAATTAAATACTCCATTTTTTTTTAATTCGATCTTTTTTTTTATATAGTTTTTATTTACTCTTTTTATAGTTTGCGGTAGTTTACAAAAGCCTGTTTCTTCAATGGAAGAGTGAAAATCAATTTTTCTCCAGTTAAAAAAAGGATAAAATTAGAGAGAACATAAATGTTTCCTCCCCAATAGATTAACTGAACAAAGATCGCATGTGGGCTTTCTGAAAGAGGTTGCAATGTTATGTGGCTACTAAATGCGTTTCGATTTCTCTGTTGTACTTAACAATGTTAAGACTTACTGGGACTTGACGGTGAATTGGGTCACTAAATTAAGGCAGAACGCTTAAGTTAGTGCCTCTTATAAGTTTTTATTTTCTTCGTTATGTTCATATGCCTGTTTTTTAATTCAAAATTTGTACTCGAATTTTAACTCACTTCTTGTCACCCGATTGAGCTGAAATTTTGCTTGCACGACGAATTTCGATGAGGCCGCTGTAGCCTGGTGGTCATGAATGCAGATATGCTGTTGGTTTTTCTCGGAGTTGTCGGTTCGAGCCTTGATACCACAAAAGAACCGCCATGTAGCCATAACTGATGCACGTTAAATCTGTCGAAGTCCGAATCCCTCCCTTTGGCGTGGTGTGAAAGTTTAGAGATGGAGGTGCCAGATATTTAAATACATTTACATGAAGCACCTTATGAAGCCTTGTCAAATTATTACCTATCAATAATTTTAAGTGGCCAATCACTGTAAAGGAAACTTCCCGTTCCCGATGACCCGTGTGGTGACCGGGAACGACAGAATAGTCCCACTGTAGCTCATAAATGTTGTAAGAGGCGACTGAAATGGGTACCCAGCGTCTGGGGGTATAGCCGGGCACTCTGCCCCTAGGGATAGTATCAGGAGACCTCAGGGACTTGCCTTCTTTAGGTAAGTACGGGCATCATGACCCAGAGGCATCCACGGCTTTTTCCTTCTCATGGGGTTTACTGTCTTTGGTAAACACGGGTGATGTGCCCCGTGGTATTCTAGCAATCCTTCTTCATCTTGTTAACCATTTTTTATCTTTTTAATTTCTTGACGTCTAGACCACAATTAAATCTTGTTTGGAGCAGCATAGCCATATCTGGCTCTTACGCCAATAAACTTTACACTCACTCACTCCCATTCCCTATCTCCTTATAGCCTGGGATGATGCAGTTAAATCTGCCGGGGCCCAAAGTCCTACCGTTGGTGTGATGTGGAAGTTAGGAGAGGGGGTGCCAGTTCAAGGATCGTCCTCGTCACTTGACCGAGGTTCAAAATTGAGAGGTCCGTCACCAATAGCCCTCGTGTTGCTTCTAGTGCGACGTTAATATAAACTGAATTAAACTAAACCCGTTCCCCATATAAAAATTCCCTAAATCGATAGTTTATGAACGAAATGGTGGTTAGAGCTATTGTAAAGCCAATTATTATTAAGAAAAAATCGAAATACCTGTATAAAATTTATTTAACTTACTAATTGATCCTTATGTACATAATGTTGTAAAATATAGCTATTGGTGGTGATTTCTGATTTTTCAGTAAGCCGTAGATTGTAATAAAAGACCTTATGAAAAAGATTCCAAGAGCTGAGTTCTACAGTGAAGGCCTCCAAAAAGTCAAGAAAGGCTCGGAAGAAGCGTATAACACTGAAGAAGAACTATGCAGAGAGGTATCAAAAATAACAATAAATAAAATTTAAGTTTCTGTCTAGATTATTTTTAGTAATAATTAAAACTTCACTATACTGCAGATTACTTCAATCTACGGCTTCCTGAAAGCAAATAAATTAACAGGAATAGGTGTAATATAAAACATATGTACATTAGAATGAATAATTTGCAGCGTAAATTTTAGACACATGTATATCTCTATTATTTCTTTTAGTCATAACCTCTTCAGACCCAAAGTCAACTTTGAACCATAAATTTTAGAATAATTTGTATAAATCAGCTCTAAATGCATGAAAAAGTACTGAAAAATGTTTAAAAAAATTATTTTAATTTTTATTTTTGAGAAATTAAGTGTCTCCTGGAGGAGACATTGGGACAAAGTGACAGCATAATGTTAACTTAAAATATTTCTTTAATCTTAATTTAATGAATAATTCATAATAATTAGCATATATATAAGAAGTATACTATAAAATAAGCATAATGTAAAATTTGAATCAAACAAAATATTACTGTCCGAGCTGTTTGCAGAAGAGTCCTAATTTCCAAAATTTATATATCTCATTCGGTTTTTTTTCTCTCTCTCTCTTTATCTTATACTATTACATAATTTCTCAGTTTTAAGTTGTTTTTTATTGAAAACTCGTGTATTTCCAAAAAATGTTGTCTGCGAGTACGAGAGTTATAGATTTTTCTGCCCGATACATTCGAATTCTGGGAAATTTTAAATTAGACATAATTACAGTGATCACTAATTATGTTTCATTTTCTTTTCTGGCAGATACAGATTTTTTCTGGTATCCTTTAAATATCTACATTTGGTGAATTCAGTTAGCAATTAAAAATTACCATTCCGAGCTGAAATATGTCATAATTATAGTTTCAAATCAAGTGATTTTGATAGCTATTGACCCAATTTCTCCTGTAGGCGACACTGAAATAACAGCATTCTAAATCAGAAGAGCAAAGATGTGAGTAAGAAATTAATAATGTCATATAAAAACAGCAAGTTTAAGGAATTCAGCAGTGTATTTAATAATTTTTTACTATACAAATAATAAAAAAATATGAACACTTAGTGATGTGCAAGCATATAATTTTTTTTCTTTCGGAAAACACTATTTTCCTTTTACCATAAATATGCTACGAATGGAAAATGTTCACTAAATATCAATTTTTTTTCGGAACTACTATCTGTTAACAAGAAAATTAATTCTGGTTACCAACGGCGCCCTTTATTTAATTTGGCGGCATTTTTGGAAAATGTTGTTTAGTGTCTCCTACAAACGACGCTGGGACTGAGAAGGATAATTAAAACATTACGATTTCTCTACGTAAACATCATTTGTGACAAACAAATAACTTAATTTAATTTTAATGTAATGTATTCTGTATAATTTTAATTTATTATACATTTAATCTACTAAGTAATATTAATTCATCAGGTGTGGTTGTGTATGGGTCTTTCTCCTGATGCTAAAATTTGTTCTTTATCTTTAAGTCGCAGTTGCTTAGTGGTCACGGCCGTGAACTCGTAACAGGCGTTGTTTCCGTCGGGTCGTTGGCTCGAGTCCTGGTGACATTAAATGTTACTAAAGACCCATCGTGTAGCGGGGCCTATGAACATTAAATCTATGGAAGATTCCAAATGCGTCACTTGACCGAGGTTCTAAATGAAGAAATTCTTCGTCAATACCCCTCGTGTTCCTTTTAAGGGTGACATTAAAAAGCAGTCAATCTTTAGCAGGCTGTTATCGGGTAAAATAGCCTGTACGCCTTCTTTGTCAACTCCCGTTGTCTTAACAATTGCACGAATACTTAACCGACGGTCAGATCAAACCAGATTACCGATTATTTCGATATTGTCAACCGTTTTCGAAATGGAAGGGCGACCCTGGCGTGAATCATCTTCAAGGTCTTCTCAGCCATCTTGAAAACGCTTAAACCACTCAAAAACACACATGCATGGGATAAACGTTCATTACCATACACTTCCTACAATAAATTATAAGTTACAGGGGCGTTTTTTCCAAGTTTCATGTGAAATTTTACAAGAATTCGCTGTTCACTTATCATTTTCCCGGCGAAACAAACAAACAAAACAAAACAAAAAAACAAAAACAAAAAAACCCTCTAATGCGAACAAAGGTTGCGGGTATGCGGATTTGTTTACAGATGGAGAGGCACTGTATTAAAAAGAGAAGGTTTCACGTTAAACAGCAGTCGATCGCTGGTGTTTAGCGCATGCGTACTTCTGTAGCAGCTTCAGTCTTGTTATTTAATAACCACACCTCGTGTTATGTAAGAAAATTTACTTACGTACATAACATTTATTTATTTTCGGAAGTATTTATGAAAATATAAATTTGTTATAATCACATATTAATTTTCTTTCAAGCGTTAGAAAATTTCTCACAGTGTAGCTGGTTCATTCCAAGACGAATTAAAAGTTCTGCTTTATCATAATTCACTTCGGGCATAAATTTACGAAAAAATAAATCTAGCTTAGAAAAATATGAGTAAAAATTGTTTTTAAATTTTTTTAAAAATTAAGCTCTTATTTAAAGATGGACTGAAAGGTATAAAAATATTTTTTTAAATGTAAAATAATACATAATTTATGACGGCTGGAGGCGCTCAACTAAGTTGTCTCGTCAATGATCCTTAAATTATACACCAAGCTTACTTACTTATGTATGAGATCAAAAGAAGTATTTACGCCTCAAGCTCTTTTATAAATTATACACTATTTAACATTTAAAACAATTATTTTCGTACCGTTTAAATAAAAGCTTGATTTAATAAAAAAAATAATTAATTTGTATTAAATTCTTTTTAATCTGAAGATTTAAAATTTATTAAACTGGAGATTTTAGAATAAAAGTACATGAGCCTTACGTGTGTGCAAAATTTCAACGTAATTGAACCATGTTGAGCGCTAGGCTGGCCCTCTAAAGTTCTTCGCTGCCCGAACATACTACAGTAAGATCATGAGGAGTTAAACGTGTTTACAAAACTTCAGTTCGATCGGATGATATATATATAAATAGGAAGTAAGTTACAAATCTTGATCATCGAGTACAAATTCTTAACTGGCATGCATTTGAACATAGGAAGTTAAATAAAAGCTCGTAAGATATTCGTTTGAGCAATAAGAAAACAAGTCAAATACTGAATAATAGTAATAACAATAAACATACTTTATTTTTAAAAAGAAACAATTAATTTCTTCGAAATAAAAGATATGTGTTGATATTCTGTCATGCAACCGCGAAGGGAGTTCGTCCTTATAAAAGGAGGTCGAATAAAATTACTTTAATGAGTCATTGCATTACGTCAGCCGAAGAAGCCTGTATAAATATCATTATATGTTTATTTAATTAAAATCCTGGTCAAGTAAAATGAAGAGTGTTGAAACTTCTTTTTAATTCATATGATTGTTTCTTGGAACTAATTCATATATGTATTTGAATTTTTTTTTTTCTTACATTTTAAAATATTTCCTAGAAGCATATTTTCAAATCTAAAGTAAACATATCAATTCTCTGGAATCAGATAGATTAAGTTTTAAATAAAGCTTTCTTTATTTATTGTCAAAATTGTTAAAATTTTCTAATTCTCATTCTATGAGATTGTTCTTGAAAAATTTCTCTTACATTTCTAACATTATTTTTATTATATTCAGTGTCGTTAACTCGCGATGGTCGGGGCTCATGATTACTAAACCGCGAATTATATGAGTCGCGAGCTGCAGTATTAATGTAAATTGATCGATAATATAAATTACAGTATCGATTTGAATTTTCTGCATTACGTTTACGCTCTTTCGACAAATATTTTTAATTATTACTGACACAAGAAAAAAAAAAATCTTTATAACATTTAAAATTTGACCAAATCAAAATAATTAAATGTGCAGCTAATCTCACTATCTATGAGGTTTCGAAAATAATGTTCAACAAAAAAATCCTAAACTAGAGCATTTCGCTTTCCGAGAAATGGGGATTTATATCCAATCCAAACATTCAAATACAATAATAGTTATAAAAATGTATTAAAAGGGTCGACCCTCTCTTGGCCCGAAACTTTTAAGCGATGGGCATCAAAAACAACATTTTGTTCATTTCCGCTTTACCTAATTTTTATGACGGCAACCTCCGTCGGACGAAAGACACTGTCTGCGCTTTACGATTAGGGAACTTGGGAGTTCTGAGTTTCTTATAAGATTATTTCCCCCCTTTGCTTGTTTTTTGCTCGGTTAGGTACGAAGATGCCATTTGACTTTTTCTTCTTTTTCTTGCTTTTAATTTCTCTTGTTCAGAATATGTTCCGCATTGCAAATTAGAATTCCATGACATGTTAATTCCATGATATATGAAATAGAAAGAAAAAGAAAACATTGTTTGCATTGAACGGGAAGTCATGCCGTCATTTGTAAAAAATTAATCTTAATCTCCCAAAAAGGGAGCCATAATAAAATCGCGAGTTAACGGAGTTTGATTGTAATTTCATTTAAAAGGGGTCATACGATTCATAAATTCAATAAAAATCAAAAATATTTTCCTCCATTTTAGAGTACGGATATCTTTTTAAAAGTTCAATGAAATGATACCATTTTTTATGATAGAATTTATAGTTTGTATTTTGATAAACTAGTTTTAAATATTCATAAAAGTTTAAAATAATTTTTTAACTGCTGCTTAATAATAATGCTTTATTTTTACATTATAATTAAAGGTTTGTTGGTTTCCCATCACAGTCTTAAAATCGTGTTTGCTTCATAATACGCATTATTTATTTCATAATGCAAAAAAAAAAAAAAAAAAATGCTAAGAAATGTAATTAAGTCAGAATCGTTTGACATTTTAGGCAATATTTACTTTTCTAAGTCATACTGAAAATTGGCATTAAAATTTTCTATATATATTTTTTTAAATGTTAAATTTTCCGATTTTTGTAAGATGATCTTAAATAATTTTTAAAATACTGAGCACGAAATGTTGAAAAATCACATTTACAAGGGTTTTGAGAAATTGAGTTAAAGTTTTTTGCGCTGTAAAAGTAATCATGTACAGGTTTAGTCATATCTCGGGAAATAAAATAATATCGCGAGGTTTATTTTAAAATAATTAGTTAAATCTATATTTTAATATAAATATTTTTTTTAGGAATTCGATTTTTTTTTATTGCTTAAGGACCATGAAAAGCCTTAGACAAATTGATGGCCCCCCCCCCCATAATTTTAATTCAAATTTTTCTCCTATTAATCAAAGTCGTTTTTGTTGAACACAAATATCAAAACATGTATTTGTATAAAAAAAATTGTGGCGAGAATTACTTTAAAAGAGGTATATAGAACTTGCTAGAAAAAAATAAACATTCTTTATTAATTGTGTGCATGAATTTTCAAAATAATATACACATTCATCATTTTTCTCGTATAAAATTAGGTTAAAATGTGTACTTACTCATACTTGCAGACAAATGTTTAGAATATTTATTTATAAATCCTTCATCACTGTTTAAAGTTTATGATTAATTATTAGAAGAAAAATAAATTCGAATCCCGTAAATTTTCCCATTTAGGTCAATTACATAAAATAATCTCTTTACTTATTGAAAAACAGCAATGCGTTTCCTTAATTTTAGTGCAATTTTGATGTATTTTTCTATGGCATCAGCTCAAAAAATTAGAAGTTTAAGAATTTAAAAGAAATTATTCCATTTGTTAATTAATTTTATTTTGAACCTCTTAATAAAATAGTTATAAAGGTATTACTAAGAATTTTTAGTAAATTTTTTTTGATAGAACAACTACAAAAATAATTATGAAAGCATTTATCAGATGTCTTTCAAATTGTCTCAGATGTCAAAAAGTTGTGATATTGGATTATTCGTGGTTTTTCTCTTCAGTAACCTTGAGGACTTTGTGTTATTTGAATTCCAGAAAATTCTAACTCAATTCCAACTAAATGAAACATTATTAGGCAAATTAGATGAAGATAAAAATTGTAATGTATTGAATTAGGGATGGTGATTAATAAGCGAAATTGAATTGAAAGGAATATGATGGGAGACAGATGATAACGAGAAGCAATAGATATTTGTTAATTAATTGAAGTGAATTATTGTAATTAATTGTTTGTAGTAAAAATGGTAAGAAGTGACTCCTGGTTAGCGTAATAGGAGTTGAATCTACTATATTCTAAAAGAGTCGTATTTGATGCGATAGAGTTGGTGGGCTGAGATCTTATTGTTTAATTTTAAGTTAGGATTAAAGTGAGTTAAGAGGGATTCAAGAGAAGGTGACCTTACATATTCTGCGAAGATAGTTGATGAACTGTGTTATCTATTTTATGACGTCTCTTCAGATAGATTTGTGACTCAATTGACTATTTAATTGAACATTATAATGTCTGAGAAGTTAAACAATGAAGGGGGGCGATACAAAGTTAAACAAATATATTATATTTTTTTTCAAAATGAAAGAAAAAAAAACAAAAACAAAAAAACAATTTTGCCGAAACATTTCTTAGAATCTACAAATACCACATTTAATTCTGACGAAATTATTTCCTATTCTGAGCTCCTCCAGAAATATATGACGAGCTTTCTAAACTCGCATTCCTTCCTTTCGTATTAAGAAAATCTTTTGGTTATTCTTCGCTTTACTTCAAAACAATTTAAGTTGAGATATTTCTTTTAGAATTTATTCGAATTAGCCCTTGTAAGTTTTTAGATTATATCTATCATCACATAATTTTAGCAAATAGTATTAAATATAATTAAAAAAAACCCTCTTTAAATTAAGCTTTTATTTAAAAATAGACTAAAAGCTATAAAAATTAATTTTTAAATATAAAATAGTACAATTTATAATTTATAAAAGCTTGAGGCGCTAAACTAAGGTACCTGGGCAATTTCCAATCAATTAAGTATCATAGCAATTTACTTAATTATAAGATAAAAAAAAAGTATTAACTTCCCAAGCTTTTATGAATTACATATTATTTTACGTTTTAAAAAAATCTTTTGGTCCATCTTTAAGTAAAAGCTTTATTTAAAAATGTTTTTTTACTTATATTTATTTAATTATTTTTGTTTGAAAATTTAAGACAAAGGAAACGTCACTGCTTAAGTATATAATCATAGTTGTATGACCATCGGAGTCATACTTGTATGAAAAATTTCAGTTCGATTGGTTGATAGGATACAGGTTAAAGTTCGAGTACAAATTTGGAACCTTTCCAAAACCTTTTTCAACAATCATTTAAATTTTTTTATTTGTGTGTGTTATGCTTGAAATATTTTTAATTCTGACTACAGTACAATAATTAAATAAATCATTTTATGCGTATATACAAAATAAGTTTATAAGTAACTTTAAGAAATCATGTGTTAGATTAAACTTTCCATTTCAAAAGCCTGTGTTCATGCACAATATTAGTAGACTTTCTAATATAAATTACTTAAAATGAAAGAGAAAATACAAAATTATGAACGTTCCACAACCTGATTTTTTTTTTTTTTTTTTCTGTTCAGAGCAAATTACTTCACGTTTGAAACTGATTTTCACTCGAATGTAATTTTCTTCAAAAATGACATCTTTTTAATTGTTTTTCATCTGCAAAATAGAACATTCGATTGCTCAAACCCGATTCAACTAAAGCTGCATCAAAAAAAAAAAAAAAAAAAAAATCTCTGTTAAAAGTAAACCTCGTTGAACGAAAGTAGAGAGTGAAAAAAAAGTGGCAGAATATTTCATCCACATTTTTTCCCCCTTCTCCCAAGGTGAGAGATGACCTCGTGACCTTGTTAAAAGGTTGAATCGAAGCAATTAAATAAAAGTGAAGCACGCTCGAACGCGTCCTTTAAGTGCGAGCCATCTTTCAATTACAGAGTCCGGATCAACAGACAGCAAATTGACAACTCTCCTCGGCATATATCCGGCATAAAAATGTAAATCGTCTGAGAGACGAAGTCACAGCATTGACCTCCGAAAAATAGGGCACTTGTGACGTAATTCACCGCGAATTCCTCGCATACAGTAGAAGCCCTGTTGCTTCTTATGGTGCCGAAAGTTTAGTAACATAAATACATGCGTAATTAATTGCAAGTGATTCAACTGATTGAAACGGAGCGCAATTTCTGTGAACTATTTGGTTCTGTAAACAAACATGGTTGAAATAAGTCATTGTTTGTGGTTGCATCTGAGTTATTGCTTCACAATTCAATACTTACTTGTATCTTTCTTGATTCATTTGTTATTATTAAATTTAAAAAGTACCAAGTGTTATTAATAAGAAAGAGTAAGAATGAATGGAATAAGATAAATAACAAGATGAAACAACTTTGATCTGTATGGACAGTCGTCATTTTTACGCCAAAATCAATTTCTTTGCCAAACAATAACGCATATGGTTTGTAATGGAATAATAACACATAATAATTAACACTCTACCATAAGCGTAAAATTTTGAGCGAAGTTGGGACGAGCTTGACTCGTAAGGAGTAAATGCCACATAAAAAAAATCATTACATTACTTTCTTATTTGTTTGATTAAAAAATAATTACTTATATACTCATCATTGACGCTATATAAAAATTACTAAAGCATTGCCAAATCTTAAGTAAAAACGAGCTCGCAAGAAATTAAGGCCCCTGTCTACCGGATATTTTGATTTCGTGAACGTAAACGTAATTATCTTATGGAATGTCTGCTACCGTTCTCAAATCTGTATTATTTAATCTATTTGAATGCAATTAAGTACACTCGAAAGTGAAAAAATTAACGAAGGTTTCTGTGGAATCACATTGTTCTTCAGATTTTTAAAAAATATTTTACCCCTATTTTAATGATTCTTCTGTGGGTTTCCGATCTTTAAAAATTATTCTAAAATATTCAACAGTTATACAATGGGTTGCTTCCTGTGAATATGCTCCAAAGAAGGCGAAGACGGTCTCAAGACGGCTACGGCAACGATTTTTTGGGATGTGAAAGGTGTCATACTCATGGATTTCTTAGAAAAAGGAAAAACGATCGACGTCAGGGAATTTCTCCATTCCTTTTCCTAACATAGGTGCTTTTTGAACCATCCTTGTAAAAATGACATTCAGACAACAAATTGTGAAAATGCCTAACATTAAAATTCACTTTTTTATTTTTCGGTATTTCTTATATATTCTAAATTTAAAAAAAAATCTCGAAATTATTTACATTTTGCTCCACCATGAAGCCAATCTAATGACCCAAACAGTTATTCAGAAATTTTAAGTGTTTGAATCACCTGCAATTATATAGCTATCATATTTCAAAGAATCCTTGTAATAGTGCTATATTTTTCAATTAATATAATCAAATCTTAATTTAATTAATTAACTGATGAGACCTTCTGATTAAATTACATTGATGTTAAAATATAATAAATTGATCAAAATTTAAATCTATGAAATTGAATTGTATGTTATTACAGAATTATTATAACAATTATTATTATTGGCAATTGAAAAATGAAAATTTATAATACATATACACTCAGATTTAATTTTTAACGAAAACTTTTCAGCTCTATAAAAAATGCAATATTTTTTTATGCATATTTTTATTTATTTACTTTACTAATTATAACAAACACTAATATTTAACGTCATTAATGATTATTAACTCTGTGTACATTAAAATAATATTATATCACTAATAAGTTCTAATTTGTAGAAAAACTTAACTTCGAGAAAAATTCAAAATGAATAAAATGTGAAATGTAATAAGAAAAATGTTAATTTGATTGTAATAAAAATTCTAAAATAAAGGAATCCAAATGGTGGTTTCGTTTTTTCTAAAATGAGATAATCAGAATTTATTATTTTTTATGACTTTTCGAAATTTGTTTTTTTGAAATACTATTTTACTTATAGAATCATATTTCAAGTAGATCAATATATACCATAGGCACTGCTTATCAAAAGGAAGATTTTTAAAATATTTTCGCCAAAGAAGAGATGAACATTTAGCGATTGCAAACGCGGGCAATCATGCAATATAGATTGGTTATTTTTTTTTCTGAAGAAAAATATTCTAAACATTCTTTTGTTTGACGAATTGTGAAGAACGCTTTTGTTATTGTTATTTTTTTCTCCGTGTAAACCCAATTCTGTCAATTTAAAAACCTTCTGAAAAGTTTAATTACTTTTTCTGAGCACATTTTAAAACATTTTCCACAGTAAAACAAGTTTAGAAGAGTATTTGATATTCCACTCTGAATCATGTTTTGATTGATTGAACGAATGGTTAGCTTGAATTCTTTTTTCATGTAATTTTAATTTGATCTTAAAAGTATTTAATCAAATTTCTGAAGTCATTGCCGACGCAGAAATATAGATAACAAAAATCAAAAGTATTTCTTGAATTTTTTTTTTTAAAGATTTGTGGAGTAAAAGAAAATGGGGAATACTTGCGCATAGGATGAAAGAAATGGAATAGTTGCAGTAAAACTCATTTGCTGGAATAATGTGTGAAATTTATACCTATTGAAGAACTCATGAAAGTTTGGAAAATATCTGCATCATGCAGTGTATGCAAGCACATGTGGAAATTGAAGGCATTGAGATGATGGATCCATTGGCCAAGTAGTCATGATCCCTCAGTGAAAAAACTTCACACCAAAATGTTTTGCCACCATCTAATTGATGCGAATGCGATTGCAAAATATAAACCGAGAGTTCTGTCCATTCAAAAAAAGTTTTCAGATATGCAAAACGAACGAGGATAGAGCATTGACAAAGATAGTATGTGGAAATTGCCCAGACACTGAACTATCGCCAATTTACATTTTTATATATCCGGCAACGTAAAGGGCATGACAATTCATGAACGAATCCCCGGGTGAAAAGACGCATAGCGACAAAATCGTTTAGATAGCTGAAAGTGTTCTTTTAACCCGTGATATGCAGCTGACTGTATAAAAGAAAAAGAAAAGATATTTGAATCTAATTTTTAAAACGACAACATTGTCAGCGCGTTTTAAGAGATATAATCCATTTGTTAATCAGCGCTGCATGAGATGAATGCTCTGCGTTATATCTTTGTTCTGTGATTAAAAATATAAATCGTAGAAGTTAAAATTTTCATCATACCTATTCATTTTTCTTGACCAAAAAAATAAAAAAAAGTAATGATAATAATATTAAATTTATATAGTATACAATTTATAAAGAAACCGAAAAGATTTTTCGATTTTTAACGAAAAGGGTTAACATTGAACACGTTCATCTTGACCTCAGATTTAGTATTTCGCTAAAATTTTGCGTGGAATGGAAATAATAAAAGAAATGCGTTGCATTAGCGATTCATTGCAATATCAAAAAGATTTGCCAGGAAGAAAGAAATATTTAAAAGAAATTGTATTTATGTCTAGAGAGGATAAATAGCAACCTTAGAACTTTCTTAAGATTTTTGATAGTTTTACAATGGTCTTAAACATTTATTGGATTCCTGATTGTACGTAAATTAAGGCAGTTTCAATTAATTGACAAGTAAGAAAAATGCTTAATTGATTTTTGTGCTTGTTTTATTTCGAATCAATAATAAGAACTTCATGAGAAATTTTTTCATCGTTATATATTTTTGAAAATTGAGCTCATTACTAATGAAATCAAGTATAAATGATGAAACACACTGCGTCGAGCAAACTTTCGATTACGAAACCAGAAGTTTCCATAGTAACACTTATAAAAATGATTGTTTCAAGACTTAAAATAAGACGAGTGGCAACGTTACAGTTTAACGTTGCCACTCACCATATTATTTGGAAGCTTAATGTTGCCATTTGCTTAATTTTTCTCTAAATAATATCGTATAAATACTACTTTAATAAAGCAGTATCTTGTATATGATCGCGGTATTTTAAAAATGTTCCGTAAAATTAGAATTTTTATCCAATTCGTCTCATACGTCCAACACACATTAAATGAAAAAAACATTAAATGGAATAGAAATTTATTCTCAATTGTTTTGAGACAATATGGAAGTATTACTTAAAAATACCTTGTATTTATTCATGGTATTTTTAAACAAAACTTCTGACTCAAAGAATTTTCACCTAAGTGTTTCATTATTTTCTTGCTCATTAAATAACAACTTTAAATTGAACGAAAAAGTTTTAGATTTGAAATTGTTTTCCAGATCTCTATCGTCGAATGAAATCTGGAAAAATATTTACAAAATATTTTCTCAGTGCACACCACTGTTTTAACGTTCTCACCCCCCCTTAACCAACACCTCCTAGATACAGGTCTGTTTCTAGGAGGTGTTGCTTTAACTAATCTCTAGGGCTAATTTACTATGATATGAGAACCTCGCCTTGTAATCGTTATTAAATGGTGTTGCAGTCTTTGAAATTTGAGGTAAGTTCGAGCAATTATAAAAAATTTAATATTCATACTTTTATTTAAAATGGATAAAAAGTTTGATGATTGTACTGCAATAAATCTCGATATTCCAGTCACAGAAATCAGTCAAGTAGCAGTTAAACAGCCAATTTCTTGGCGAAATAAGAGAAAATTATATTTTTTCCGACTTAAAGTGTAGTTTGCTGATATCAATATTTTTCAAGATGCAACAAAATGTAATATCGTCATTGCGGCATTTGACGGAACTGTTTTAGAATTTTGTTGTTGATATATTGTCAAATCCGCCTCTAGATGATAAATATGGCATGCTCAAAAAGCTTTGTAAAATAGTTTAACTGACAACGAGAAGTCAAACAAATTAACTGATATCGAAGAGTCAGGATTAAAAGAATTGTTTGATCTCGAACTTGGCAACAAACCCCCGTCCGATCTGTTGCAGCGGAGAAAAATTTTGATAGGAAATTCTATTTCTGAGAAGCTATAAAATCTTACAAAACCTACAAAGAATAAACACAAGCCATTGTGTCAGTAAGCAAAGAATCTCTTGATAACTTTGCTCAAAAGGCCAATGCCATTATTATTTTCTACAGTGCGTCAGAAATATGCTCGTCAACATCAGCATCATCAACCAACAAAAGTAAATTAGAAGCATTGCAAGCAGATTTGGCCGCTCTAAAAAAATTGAAGAGTTCTATGGAAGTACCAGATCGTATCCGGGTCACCAAATATAGCTGTTTGCTATGTGCTTGGCATGTACATTATGATTTAGCGATTTATAAAAGTATTAAAATTATTTACTAATGTAATAATAAAATAAATAAATTATTTACATTAGGCCATCTTTACACGTGCAGTTATCATACATCAATTACGGACAGAAAGAGTAAGAAAATTTAAAAAGAAAATATAAAGTTGAGTAGTTTCTATCCTTTTTTGGCTGAACGATGGTATGCCATCACAGAACTGCGATATATGTAAATTAGCTTTACTAAATAATAAGACCTGTTATTAAGTGGGGGGGGGGGAGATTGAAGAATTGGAGAAATATTGGTGAAACGTTACATTGGTTCAAGCAACTGTGAGGCGATATATGACGATATATGGCGATATATGAGGCGATATATAAGATCCAGTGATCTAGAATTTTCTTTTTAGAGTTACCCAGAAAAGTAAAATTCCTTATTATAATATTAAGTGATTAGTTATCCGCTCAACTTTATTAATCTGTTTTAATATCACTTATTCATAGTATGAATAAATTGATTAAACATTTTGAGCAGATGTTTAAGTGATTATGTCTGATGCACCTCACGACGCTTTTTCGTTACACAACTGTTAAAAAATTCCAAAAGATAATTTTAAAAAAATTCTAAAAGATCCCAGACTCATAATATTTCTCTCACTTTTTTATATTTTATTCTATTTTTACACTATATATGTGCATATCATGTTGTAATATTAAAAATTAATTTTAGCACGTGATATATAGAATCAGCAAAAACTTTCAATTCTCAACACCATAAGATTTCGAAAATATATTTTATTTTAAGAAATAAAGAAAAGTCAAGAGAAACAAGATAGAAAAGAAAAGAAGGAAGGAAATCGAACAAACCTTGACAAAGTAGAGTTGATTTAGGCTTATTCTACTATTTACGATTTAAATAACTTCTTATTTTATTCAAATAGCTAATCTGCATCATCTGGAGTTTCATTTAGTGGTCGGTAATACCATTCAGTGGGTAATTTATCATTTTATTTTTATTCAATCTTAATTCCAAAAGACTTTAGTAAAGTTCTTTTTCTTGCATATTCTTATAGAGATAAACATGAAACGTCATTTTTGCATTTAAAAGAATGAAATTCCTCGAGAGCACTCACCGAATCTCGAATGTCAAATGAGATTATATTCTTAGTGTTTTTGCATGTGTAAATTTGCTAAATACAACTGGATTGATGTTTGAATATCTGGCAACAGGAATGGTAGTAGAGAATAAAAATTATAAATGTGAAGGGACAAAAAATCTATAGACAACAAAAATATGTTAAAAGGAGAATATAAGGTGAGGTTTATATACACAAAAAATTAAAAATTTAGCTACAAAATGGTATGTTTTTAACGCTTCCTTAGCAAATTTGAACGCAGCTTATATCAGCTTGACTGTGGTGTTATTTTGATAGTAGTGTTTAATAGTTCTTTTTTTTAATTTTCATTAAGGCTGTCGATTTTGAAGACGTAATTTTAATCCTATGAAATTTCGACTACCATTCTCAGATCTTTACTACTTGATCTATTATTCAAATACAGTGCAATAAAGTGCATTCGAAAGAGCAGAAAATAATGAATGCTTCGGTTGAATTGCTTTTTACCTCTGATTTTTAAAAATATTTTTACCCCTATTTCAATTATTCGTTTGTGAGTTTTCTTGTCTTTAAAAAAAATATTTTAAAATATTTTTAAGAATCAGAAGAAAAAAAGTAATTCCGCAGAAACCTTCATTATTTTTTCGCTCTTTCGAATGTACTTTATTGTATTCAAATAGAGCAAATAGTAAATAATTGAGAACGGTAGTCGAAATTCCGTAGGATTAACATTACGTCCACGAAATCAAAATGGCCTGTAACGAGAGTCTTAACACTATATAATATAATTTTAATCACAAAGGAACGCTGTATTAAAATTTAATAGAAACAATTCGAGGATTCAAAAATGATCAATGATCAATTCATTTAAAAAAGAAATCATGGCTTGTGTAAGATAGAATCACTAAAATTCATAATTTGACGAAATCCAGCCAGTGAATTTACTCTGCTTCTTTTAAATCCCCATAACGCTACAAAATATTCAAGGGGGAAATTTATCAATTACTTGTGCATAATAGCATTGAATTAAGTGTTCAAAAAATGCGATACAGTTAGTTCTATTATAGAAAGAAAGTTACTCAATACAAAATAAGTCTGACACCCATATCTCGATGCATAGTATTTCATTTTAATCTTATTTCTGCAGAGGAAATTTTTTAATAATTAAAAAAGTGAAAGAAAGGATAATTAGGTGAGAGATAAAACATCAGAGCTTCTTTTACTAATGTTTTGCTTTTAATTCCTAGTTTTAGTCGTCTAAAATAGAATAAAAAGGAATTTTTTCTCAAACAAACGTGGGTCTCCTCCTTCTTGCATCCACCCCTTAACCAAAAAACGAATTGGGAAGAAACAATTATATTTCATAATTATGATTAAAATGCTATTCGTATAATAGTGAGTGATGCACATAATGATGTGCATAAATCAGTTACTGCTTAATATGGTTATTGTAAAATTATTCGAATGGACTGTAGCATTAAAACTAAGGTTATTGAAATTCAATTAGTCCAGTAATATAAATACTGTTAGTATAAAATATAGTTATAAATACTAAGACATACCATTAGTGTGTGTTGTAATATGAGGTATACATGAAACACTTCCGGTTATTTCAGGAGTTAAACTAAACCGAAACAAGGATTTTATGAATAACTAAATCAATTAGACGTAATAACTAAAACGATATATATTCCAACTACAGCTAGAATAATCTACTATAAGGTACTGAAACTTAAAATAATACAACAAGCTGTAAGCTTGAATTCGAACTGTGGAATCAATTTTTAGCAATTTTCTTAACACATTACAAAATCAGTCATAAAATAGCAAACGTTTTTATTCAAACAAGTACATTCAATAACAATTTTGTGAAAAATATAAAAATTTACGTAACGATTTTTATTCATTTTCTTAAAAAAAAATTGATAATAATTTTGCTTACAAGCCGAAACAATTACAAATATTTAATTATTAAGTAATTTTATCAATTTACGAAAATTGTTCAAATTCATTAATTGCCGTTTAACCTCTATTGGAATTAGAACAAATTGATCATCATACGGAAATAATTTATTGTAGTAATTCATAAATATATTTACTCTTTGTATTAGCTGTACTTAACCTCCTTTTCACTGAATTCGTCTGTATATACCTTTCTTTAATAGTTTAAAAGAATATTTCAAATCAAGCACCAATAAAATCGAGCGTGTAATAGTATTTTAAATTAAATACACTTACTAATTTATATGATGGAATTTATTCTTTTCTAAGAAAGGGCAAAAAAAAAAAAAAAAAAAAATCACTTGGTGGTATTTCTAAATTTTCTTCAATTCTTGCAGTACCACTCAGCAAACTTCTGTATTCATTCACTACGCATATATTAAACTGTATTTTCAGATCCATAAGATTTAAACCATTTTCAATATTTAATATTGACTATGATATCTTTATATTATTCAATTTTCATTCCTTTTTCTGTTTATGTTTTAATAGTTAATAAGATGCTATAATTTAAACAAATTCTGCCCTTCGTAAAACATGTTCATAACATGAGATAAATAATAGATTGTTACATTTATTATTACGTTATGTGTGGGTATAGCTAATACAGAATAATTCGATATAAAAACCAATGTTTTTAAAAACAACGTTTTTATATGGTGGCAAAGTTTATTAAAGAAAATTATTGAAATATTAGTTAAAACTGTTAGTTATTTTTAACTTTAAAATTTACTTAAAAAGAGACATTTGTGAGCGTAAAAAAATTCATAATACTCATAAAATCAAAACATGCATTTGAAAGTTTGTAAGTCATTCTATTAAAAAAAAAGGGGAACCAGAATTCAGAAAAAATTATTGTGATAAGACATGGTGCCAAATATTGGAAACTTTCTTTCTTGCGAATGATTACTGACTAAAAGTCAGCAACCCTTACTATCTCGGAGATAGTAAAGGGGAGATAGTATTTCCCCTTTGTGAGTACAAAAGTTTTACGATACCTCATGCGGCGTGGGGAGTGTCCGGTGTTCCCAGAGGGGGAAAGAAATTTTTTCCTCAAACCTAAAAACGCCGTGAGGAAAGAATATTTTGACTTATTAAAATTATTGAAATATTAGTTAAAACTTGTCGCAAACGTCTAAATATTGCATTGTTAGGCGAGTACGAACGATTCCCAAAATTTCAAAGCTCTACTTGATGGGAAGTTGATTAAATTAACGATCGAAAATTTGATGACACACACACACACACCAAGTGAAATTCAGAAAAACGTTTTAAAAAAGAGCTTGTAATCGAAGAATGAAATAATTAAATGACGGGAGTTAAGTCTACATTTTCTTCTATGTGGGTGGCTCAAAAAATATTTTAGGAGTGGGAAGTGGTAATGAGATAACTCTCCTGAAGCATTGTTCGTTGATAATTTTCTCCTTTTTCTATGAAGTTCATGAGCATGGCGCTCTTTGCATTCCAAAATACCGTCGTCATAACTTTTCCTGCCGCAGAGACCATCTTCGCCTTTTTTGAAGAAGATTCACCTGAAGAAACTCATTATTTAGATTATTGCTTAGTTTATTAGTTATTTAGATTGTTGCTTAGTTTATTAGTTATTTAGATTATTGCTTAGTTTATTAGTTATTTAGATTATTGTTTAGTTTATTATTTATTTATTAGTTATTAGTTATTTAGATTATTGCTTAGTTTATTAGTTATTTATTATTTATTAGTTATTTAGATTATTGCTTTAGATTATTGCTTACATAACGATGAACCTAGGTCTGTTATAACTTGTTGCAAAATGACGACGACACTCTAGCGGCAGCAATCGAAACTAATCAAAGTATCATTGCTAAATTTGTTTTGGAACCAATTAACAGATAGTAATATAAAATGGTTACACCAACTCGCCATAGTAAAGCCATCTGTCATTTAATACGTGTACTTTTTGATCTACTATCTTAGATGTAGAATAGACGCAGCCAGTCATATTGTAGAATCCGAGCGTTGCTTGGATTAATTACAGAATATCGCGATATTCAAAAATTACACCTTATGAGACGAATCCTAAAAAAATAGTTATTTTTATTCAAACTAATTAATTTTAAATAAATTTGCATAAAATGAAAAATTAAATAGTCAGTAAAATTAAAGAGGTATACTATTTCATGCGTTTAATTTAAAAAATTTTCATTTCAAAAAGAATGTCTTCATCTGTTAGTTTCAAAAATATTTGTACTTCATCATCGACATTTAAATAATCATGAACAGGTATTTCAAACATTTTTCCAACTTTAACTTCGTAATCGGTCAAGGAATTTTGAAGACGTAAATAGCATTTTCTTCCTCAGAATATCCACAAGAAGTATCATTTTCCCTCTCTACGTCATTTTGAATGAAGTCAACTTTTTTCCAACAATTAGAAATGGACTGCGTGGCATCATTTCCCACCAACTCTCAGCAACCCATTCACATGCATCTTTTATAGTAACAGACTCTGTGTGCCTGTTAATATGATTAACACTGTGCCTCTGTATGCCTGTTTTATAGTAACAGACTCTGTGTGCCTGTTAATATGATTTAACACTGTGCCTCTGTATGCCTGTTTTATAGTAACAGACTCTGTGTGCATGATTAATATGATTGTGTGTAACTGCTGTACCCTGTGTTTGAAGGAGAACAAAATCTGAAATAAAACTCCAGGAAAAGATGTTAATTTTAGATTTTACAATGTATTTAAATACTACAACTGCAGTGGGGATAGAGGTGGTGGAGTGACTGTCAGGACTGGAATCTGCTCAAAGACTGACTTTATCTCTGCTGAGAAACTTCTCAATTGCATCTAATCAGCGAATTCCTCTCATCTCATCAACGTCATGCCGAAAAAATTTAGGATTCTGAAATTGTTGAGGGAATGGAAATTTATATAACTCGAGCTGTCGCGACAAAAAGAGCCCAAAACTGATTATGAGTTCTATGACGTCAAAATTGGAATAATAATGTGGAGAGGATCGATTGTGAATATACTCTTAATGTCAATGACGTTAAATCGGAACATAGACACAAATAATACTGACTTATAAGAGAAAATGCTGTAATGGAAATGAAACAACACAATGTGTAGTGACCAGTGGTCTATTCCATTCCTGGAGATGACTGCATTCACTATTTATTCTTTAGGAACATATTCCAAGTGAATCAGAAGTATAATGAAGTTATCAACATTGCCTTCCTCTGAGATTTTGTGAGAGAAGTTTCTTCAACTTAAGCAATTTTGGACCTCAATTTTTCATTATCCTTAATGTCCTCCCTTCTATTTCAGAATTTCCCAAGTCACATAAACACATACGATCTTCCACGAAAGCGTTCCACATCCTTTGATAAGTTACGCTAGCAGATTTGTTCCTTTTTAAAACAAATTATTATCCCTACCTTCATTCCAATTATGAACCGATTGGAAATGTAAACAACAAATGACCGACAAAGTGCCATATTTTTCCGAAAGCTCAGTACCAACATGTAAAGCTTGTCAACTGCATACAGAAGACATTGAACTTAACGTTTCCGGTTGTCAAATCCCATCAATACGGTCCCATAAATCTTA
The DNA here is from genome assembly GCA_019974015.1 of Nephila pilipes. Classification (NCBI taxonomy): domain Eukaryota; kingdom Metazoa; phylum Arthropoda; class Arachnida; order Araneae; family Nephilidae; genus Nephila; species Nephila pilipes. The sequence continues at coordinate 807,429 of BMAW01095505.1, forward strand.
AAACTTTTAAGCCACGCCAAGTACGGCGAAAACAGTTTTAACAAGAGAACTCTCTTTCCCTCATCAACATGTTTTCAGAAACACCTTATTAATAGGGCCTTATCAACCGCCAAGCTTTTCAGTAATTTAAAGCCTCTTACTACGTTTAACAGTCTTCTATGAGATAATATTTAATAATAAAAATTTACCAGACACCTAAGCTTTTCAACTCAGACTGCCTTGACCACTTGCCATAAAAGATACGTATGGACTGGCTTAGATTATAGCCAATTTTCTTGAGTCGTCAATCTGGATTGCATGAGCAGGAAATTCATGGTATTTTGGAAGATGGATTGTGAATCTTGAAACTTGAAAGATATTAATAGTCTCGACTAAAGCTGTCATGTAGAATGATGGAGAATTTATACCAAAAGGTTTACGAAACCTCGAGGTTTTCATGTGGTGTGATGTGGAAGTCTGGAAAGAAAAGGACCAATACAGGATGCTATTATTGTCACATAGACGTGTTTAAGGGCTCTTCTATTATGCAACTTTGAATGAAAAGTTGATCAAAACAATATTATATCTAATCTGGTTTTGAATAGAGTAGATCTTGGATTTTTATGAAGAACACCAATTTTTGTTCATGCTGCGCTAGGAAAATAGTAAGAAAGTACAAAGTCAGTATATTAAATATGTAGAATCAAAACATCATTCGTTAGTCAATAGCCGAAAATAATACATCAATTTATTAACAAAGAAAAAAGTGCAAAATGAAAACAAAATAAAAATCAAAATATGCGTTGAATAAGTTAATTAGACAAAATGTATCAAGCAAATCTCAAAGCTCAGATATTGTGAAATATAAGAATTAAAAGTTCAAAAAAATATATTAAGATACACTTTTATTGCTATTCGAAAAGTTTTGAAAGAATCTGAAGGATGTAGTTAAAAATTAGAAAAGATCGATTCCTATTCAATTAATTCTTCAGGGTCAATACAAAATAGCATCAGATTCAGTAATTTCATTGTCTTCCCACAAAAGATGGTGGTGAAGCGAGGAATAATTCTTAATCGAAAAATACGTCGTTATTCTTGCTCTTTTGACAACTAGTTATGGAATTTTTTTTAATGTTCATTTTGTTTTCTCCCCTCCTTTCTAACTCAGTGTCGGTTACATAAGTTAAAATAAAATCTCGGTAACTCTTGGCGTCCTTTTTACAAACTTTTTTTTTAACTCACTATATTCTTATGTATGTACATTGACTCCCAAAATTGAGTATACACCTTCCTTTTTCAATATTAAAAGTATAAAAAAGTAATATTGCATATTTATGTAAAATTAATATATATCTAAGTGATAAAATACATTTTTAAGGAATGTACTAGACGAAGGATACAAGATATAACCCGTTTTATAAATTAATTATACAATTTTTAAGCAGAAACTACAACATTAACAACTAAAGTCACAAATTAAGTATACACCTGGAATAACTTTCAATGAAAACATAAAAAAAAAAAAAAAAATTAATATTTGGTTGCACACCCTTCTGAATTAATGACGGCTTTCAGACGGCGTGGCATCGATTTAACCAGATTTTGGGTTGTGGTTTAATTTCTTCTCATGATTAATTCTCTTAAACCAGTTTTTATTGCTATATTATATAGTTTTTATTGTTATATAATATAGTTTTTTATTTATTAAACCAGTAAATCAAAATGAGTTAAAAATTCATTAAAATGATTATCTCCTGAGCGAAGTTAGAGAGAAATTGCTGAATCTGCTGGAAAATACGGACGGACAGACAGACAGAGAGAGAGAGAGAGAAAAGGTCGAAAAATATAACCGAAAATAAATTTGACCCAAGAAAAATGTGGTTTTTGAACATCCTTACGATTTCACGGATACATCAACGAAGCATTCTAAGAAATTAGGCATTATTCGATCGACGGTCTGGATTTGAACAAAGGACCGGCAAGCAGATTTTCAAATTTATATATTCTATTATTATTATTATAATTTTAGGCTTAACGTGCCCTTAAACAGATTCTTTTGCAGGAGAATGGTTTGAAGCAAACGAGTTAACCATTTTCTTCAAATCTCATTTAAAAACAATTCGACTCGTACTCTACCAGCACAGCAACCCTTTCTGCTCTATCTCCACTCAAGTCGTGTTCGAAACCTGCACGCTGTTGACTTTCGGTGCCTGGTGCGCGCGAAAAGAGGGGAAACTGACGCATTCTTTTGTTTCGCAGTGAAAATCAATCCGTGAAATTCCGGAAGTTCAATGGTTATCGGGCGTGAAGAGTCGTGGGCACACACACCCTCTCTGAGAAACACGCATGAGTTTCGCATCGCTTCGCCATAAAAGACGGTTGGACTAACGCACTGAAAGGTTTTTTCAATTACAAGTGGGATAAGGTGTCGCGTAGTTTACTTTGTTTACCTAAGGAATAAAAGAGTCTTAGGAATAGGTTTGAAACCCATAACTCACCAAAAGGTCCTATTGATGTCACATTAAGATTACACAATGAGTGGCACTGATCAAAGAATGATCAAGGCGACCAAGACACTATAGCTTTTTTTAAAATGGAGATATAATACGGATAAGTTAAGCTGGTCGTGTTGTAAGTCATCATGGAAGTTTTTGGCTTACTTTCTTAGGATTTCTTTTAAGAAAGTTAATTTTAGTTTGGATAATAACACACTATTGTAATGCACAAGACCCATTAATATGATAACAAATTAACAAATACTGGTCTTGAGTCAAAGTCGAGTCGAGTTCACGAACATAGACATTTTGATTGATTGTATATTAACGTCACAATGAGAAGCAACACAAGGGCTATTGGCACGGACCTCATACAGTTTTGAACTTCGGTCAAGTGATGAAGACGATACCCGGGCAGGCACCTCCCTCTTAAAATCTTCGCATCACACCAACGGGAAGATTTGGGACCAAGACAGATTTTCCGTGCATCAGCTCTGCTACAAGGCGGATATTCAATGGCATCAAGCTCGAGCCCACAATCGATGGAACCAACACCAGCCAGAGTTTACGACCATGACCACTGGGCCACCGCAGGTCATGGGTTTGAGTCTTAATCAGCCGTATGGTCGGGGCTGATGCATGTTAAATCTGTCAAAATTCAAAGTTTTCCTGAGGCATGATGTGGAAGTTAGGAGAGGGAGATGCCAGCTCAGGTGCCGCCCTCGTCATTTGACCGAGGTTCAAAATTACGAGGTCCGTCACCAAAAGCCTACGTGTTGTTTCTCAATGCGACGTTGATAAAATCAGCTACACACCCATGAGGCGCGTCCCCCTTGTTTACCAAAGACGGTTAACCCCTAATCATTAGAGTATCTCGAGATTATGTTTCCCTTACTTACCTAAAGAATACACGAAATTTTCAGAGATCAAAGTGCTCCCGTTGGCTTGGTATCCATGTAGAAAGTGGTACCAGCTTAACTGTCTACCTTGTCATTTCATTCTAGTTCAAAATTACAAAGCATTTTGCCGGTGTTGGTAAACTTTTGTTTGACAAAGATAGACAGTCAACAACTCTCATAACAACAAATATAAACATCAAATAGATAGGTAAGAAGCCAACTCAGGTGCTCGTCATCCCATTAGAGTTCAAAATTACGTGGCGTATTTGGCTGTGTTTAGCGGACCTTGTGTCTGAAAAAAACAGGTATCCGGGAATTAGTTTAGTTTTTATTAACGTCGCACTAGAAGCAACACGAGGGCTATTGGCGACGGACCTCGTAATTTTGAACCACGGTCAAGTGACGAGGACGACACCTGAGCTGGCACCCCCTCTCCTAACATCCACACCACGCCAACGGGAGGACTTTGGTCCCCGAACAGATTTAACGTGCATCAGACCCGGCTACACGGCGGGTCTTTGGTGGCCAAGGATCGAACCCGCGACTGAACGAAAACCGCCAGCCGCTATCCACGACCTTGACCACTAGGCTACCGCGGCCCCAGGTATCCGGGAAAACGGTCAAACAAAAACAGATATTTAGAAATATCACATTTGTAAGAAAACAGTTAAGCTAATTTTTTTTTATTTAAATAAAATCTTGGGGTCCAGGATATAGACGTTGGCAAAAATAGTTTTAAAGTGCACTGGTTGATTGATTGTTTTTTAATGTCGCACTGAGAAGCAACAAGAGAGCTTATTCGCGATAGACCTCGGGCCGCGGTAGCCTAGTGGTCAAGGTCGTGGACTAGCAGCCGGTGGTTTTCGTTCAGTCGCGGGTTCGATCCTTGGCCGCCAAAGACCCGCCGTGTAGCCGGGGCTGATGCACGTTAAATCTGTTCGGGGCCCCAAAGTCCTCCCGTTGGCGTGGTGTGGATGTTAGGAAAGGGAGGTTCCAGCTCAGGTGTCGTCCTCGTCACTTGACCGTGGTTCAAAATTACGAGGTTCGTCGCCAATAGCCCTTGTGTTGCTTCTAGTGTGACGTTAATAAAATAAAAAAAAACTCGCGATAGACCTCATAATTTTGAAACTCTGTCAAGTGACGAGGACGACACCCGAGTTGGCACAACCCTCTCCAAACTTTCCCACTAATGAAAAGACTTGGGACTTCGATAATTTTAACGAACATCAGTCTCGCTATAATCATCAGTCTGTTCATTAATGGCACCAGGACTGGAGTTTAGTTAGTTTAGTTTTTTTATTAACGTGGCACTAGAAGCAACACAAAGGCTATTGGCGATGTACCTCGTGATTTAGAACCTCGGTTAAGTGACGAGGACGACACCTGAGCTTGCACCTTCTCTCCTAACATCCACATCACGCCAACGGGAGGACTTTGGGCTCCGACAGATTGAACGTGCATCAGCCCTGGCTACATGGCAGGTCTTTAGCGGCCAAGGATCGAACCCACGTCTGAACGAAAACCGCCGGCTACGAATCCGAAGCCATGACCACTACGCAACCGCAACCTCGTACCAGCACTGGAACTCACGACTCGATGGATACAACGTCGGCTCAAGTTCCCTAAGCTCGCAGAAGACATTATGTAGAGCCCTGTTTGGCAACTCCAAAGCAGCAAAGGTTATTCTAAAGCAGCAAAGCAGTAAAGTAGCAAAGGTTATTCTAAGCGACCGCAACAAAGGAAGTCTATTTACTATAAAAAAAAAATGACGAGTAATATCCCTAAACTCTACGAAACACTCGTTTAGCAAAAAAGCACGATACAGATTTGTAGTCTAGAAACAAGGACAAGAACATTAAAAACAAAGTCAGTCTTTACATCTTCAGCATTAAAAAATAAACAAACCAGGATCCGAAATTGTTCAAACATATTTAAATACCCACTGTATTTCGCACATCCATTAGACTTTAGCTTGAGTAGAATGTAGAATACGTACATGGTTAAAGATATAATGGCCGGGGATTTATTAATAGTTAGTGAGTGCAAGTGCTAGTAAAGGTTTGTGGTGCAAGTGCTAGTAAAGGTTT